>OZ023269.1:119812802-120375302 GCA_964006375.1 Tillus elongatus
AATAATAATATAGGGTGGATGACTTATAGTTTCAAAAAGATGAGGCACCTTCTCATAATAAAATCATAGTTCAAAACTGTTTACATCAGAGAAGCCCTTCGGTCCCGTGTCCATGCGATGTTGGGCACGTTACATATCCATACCCTCCTTACAAAAAGGCTGGGGTTCGGCAAAATATAGTGAGGTGAAACTGCTCCCTGGCGTCGGTGATTGGCCATAGTCGCGGAAATAGGCCGACGTTAAAGAAACAAAACACACACATACAACTACATGTGCAGTATACAGAGATGATCATAAAAAGCTGCATATTTGGAGTCTGATAGGTTTCGTTACTGAGATACAGTTGTTGATTTCCGTTAATCTTTGTATTGACAAAACTTTTGAAACAGTTTGTATATTAACTTCAAAATTTTACTGCCATCCTACGTATTAAAAACACGTTAAAAAACCTCCGATAACAAGGACTCCACTAAACTAAAATTAACTCTTCTATTGCTTAAAAAACAACATCCTGTATATGAAAATTTAAAATGTTGCAATAAGAATCAGACTTAGGGGAAAAACTGAGCTAAAATGTGCAGATCTTGTAGTTGTCATCATTTTGCAGTGTTTATAGCGAATTTTTGTTTTCGGTTAACTGTTTTTTTAGTGAATTTTTATTGATATAAAAAGTCACTAATAGAGAGGTATTGATGGTGAGACTTTGCAATTTTTTTTTAAATGAGCACGAACTAGAACCTCTAGAACCCATATCCGAGGTGGTCAGTTTCAACTTTTATGTATATATATATATATATATATATATATATATATATATATATATATATATATATATATATATATTATTAATATATTATATATATATATATATATTATTAATATATATATATATATATATATATATATATATATATATATATATATATATATATATATATATATATATATATATATATATATTAGTGTGTGTGTGTATCCCACCGATAACTCAAAAAGTAATTAACCAATTTTGATTAAACGTGGCAAGTACCTTCCTTTTATTAATAGCTTGGATGAGTTAGTCAGGAAATCAGACAAGGTTTTCCGGGAAAATTTCTTTCGAAACAAAAATTTTATCTCCGAAAATTACAAAGATATTTTGATGAAATTTGGTAAATATGTTGCATTGGAAAAGACCTTACTACATACCAAAATTCAACTTTCTAGGTTTATAGAAAATTTGAGTTATTCAAATTTGAAGCATTTAATGAAAATTCGCCATCATAACGCACTTGCTACATCCCGAACTTTTTTTTGCAGACCAACAGTTCTGTTTATGGTAATTGTCAGTAATAAAAATATCCAAAATGGGCAGTAGGCCATGGTTTGTTATAAGTGCTCACTGGATGCAGTGTAAGTCAGTTGCAAATTTCAAATTATAGATGTGGGTACCCGTTCCAGAAAATCTACTGCCTACTAGGCAGTATTCTTGAAGAATGAGTTGTGTGTGTGTGTGTGTTTTGTTTCTTTAACGTCGGCCTATTTCCGCGATTATGGCCAATCACCGACGCCAGGGAGCAGTTTCACCTCACTATCCTGGAAATTTTGCCGAACCCATGCCTTTCTGTAAGGAGGGTAGGGATCTTTAACGTGCCCAACATCACATGGACACGGGACCGACGGCTTTACGCCCCCTCCGAAGGGCGGAACGTGCAAACATTCAACTTGCTCAAATACAATGCCAGAACCTCGGTTGATGTTAATTTTACAGTTTGTACTGAAAAAGTGAAAGGAGTACCCTGGGATCGAACCCAGTACCCTTCGGTTCAGAGGCACGCGTTCTTACCCCTGAACGACTGAGGTTCTAAGGATGAGTTGTGGCAGTGTCATTATTATCACTATTATTATTATCATGTGGATTTGCTGAAGCTCGGCAGCTAAACAGTTAAAATGAAGTATTCCATCCAACAAGAAATATCAATAAAAATCAAACATCGCACTACTTATGAGACAGAAGAATTTCAATATCGTTGTCATAGCAACCAAGTGTTGTTAAACTGTCACTGTCAGTGCAGCTCAAATTATTTGATAATCGTTCACATTTATTGTTATAAGGAGTTTAGATTTATTGGTTTCTTTAATACTGTGTTATTTTTGTTCATTGTTCAGTTCTGTTGTTGTTTTGTGTTTGACTGATATCGTTTAAAATATTTCAAGTCAAATTTAATCTTGCAACGCCAGTATAACAGTGAATAATATGCATATATTATTTTGCATATGGTTGCATTAGAGGAGCATCAACAGCATTTTCGCAGTAGTCGAGCTGCGAATCATCGAACATTTGGCCACCTTTACAAAAACTCCAGAAGAAATTGTTGTTTTATCACTTAAAAATTGCATGAAAGGTCTACCACGCAAAATTCATATGCAGAAAACGGCATTCTCGAAACGGATAAAAATCTCCAGTACCTAAGAGTACAAGCAGAATAGGTTTTGCCTTGAAAATTCTTTAATCCACTGCCTGAAAATTTTTAAACAAACATAATTTGCATCTGTTTTATCCCCACGAAGTACAGCAACTCAAGGCTGGTGATGAAGCTATGTTTTTTGTGTCGTTGGATTTTGCTTATAAGAATAATTTTCTATCGGACATATTTTACTAAAGAAAAACATATGAAATGCCAGAAATATAGTCATCTGTGGGTGTACCAGAATATCCTTGTTGTTAGAAGAAGGAATTCGCATGATACATTTTTTTCAATGTTCAGTGTGGGATTGGGCACAACCGCCTGATGTGCTTCCATTTAGATTGACTAGCGAAGTTTATTTGAATCTTAGTAAATGTTCTTCCAACTTTAATGTGAAATGTCAACATACGTTCTTTGTATTTTCAATGCGGAGGAGCTCCACCACATTATTCTTACCAGGTTATATCATTGTTCAATAATACTTATCCTAACAAGTGGTGGTCCGTACAACTGACCTCAGACATCGCCCGATCTGAATGCTCCCGATTATTACTTGTGGGGTTTGTTTGAAGACAACGATCTACAGCTCTATAATATATACAAGGGAATATCTTGTTGAAAGAATAATTTATTGCTTTGAGGAAATCAGAAATCGACAACGTGTCATTAAAAAAATTGTCACGCAATTGCACAAGAGACAAGGAAAATGTATTGCTGCCAAAGGCAGTTACTTTAAACAAGAATATATTTTGTATTTTTTGGTTCTTATTTAGTGGCATTTGAATTGTTTGAAAGTAAAATGTTAAGATCCTATTTTTTTAATTATTAGTGGTCTTTAATTCCTAGTCTGAACCTGATTTGGAAGTTTTTGGGTGTTGTTTACAAAAGCACACCATCTTTTCTCCTTTTGATAGCTCTCGATTAGTGTAAACTATTTGTTCTTTGAACAGGGAATTTCAAAATTGAAAACAAAAGCTGGCAAGATCTGGAAACAAAATATCCCTGTAAAAATCACAAAAGTATGACAACTTCAATATAATATTTCATATTGCAATACACAGAGTGTTATTTTTGAGCAATAAAGGAGTTCAGTTTTGTAGAGTCCGGTCCTGGATTTAGGAACTTCTTCGCAACGGCGGTAATATAACTACAAATTCTGAAATTAATATACACCGTGGTTCAACAGTTACTTAAAAACAAATGTGTCACCAAACTCAACTATATGCCCTGTAATTACACTGGGGGAACCCAAATCACCACAAAACATATTTTTAAAGACCTGACAATCGTTTCACTAACAAGGTTAGCATCATCAGAGGATGAACGAATTTTTCAAACCTTGTTAGTGAAACGATCTTCACATCTTTAAAAAGATGTGTTGTGGTGATTTGGGTTCTCCAAGTGTAGTTATCAGTGCTCATCACAGGTACCAATCGTCACTTAGTGCCCTGTAATTCATCAGACACCAAATTTCCAGTCTTTTGTGATCATCTATGTATATATATATATATATATATATATATATATATATATATATATATATATATATATATATATATATATATATATATAGATTAAAAACTGAAACTAAACCCAGATATGGATTCTAGGGGGCCTACTTTGCACTCATTTGAAGAAGTCTTTTTAAAACTCAAAAGTCGCGGTCTCCCCACTAACGAATTTTTTGTACGAAAATTAGTCAAACATTATAGACCGTTAATACGTAAACTACTGCCAAAGCATCAGAGAAATACATTTTCTGGAAATATGTTAGTAAAATGAAGGACAATGACGGTTGAAGCTGAAACTTAAGAGTTTGTAGAACATTCTTCCTGCGACAATTTCTTTATATAAACCGTATTCGTTTCAGGTCCTTTGCCTAAATGATGCCAATTTTGACGTTTCAAATCGCGACTTTGACGTTTTGAGGAAAACCCCTTTTTTTTTCTTTAAATGCTTATAACTTTTTTGTCTTTTAAATTACAGACCTAAATTTCGATACGTGGTTTACTTTTTATAATACAAACAGGCGTTACAAATTTGGTTGCCCTTACTTTGTTATCTCCGGAGATATGAAAAATTTCCGGAAGCAAACACAACATTTTCCGGGAAAACCTTTGCCGATTTTCCTGGCTGACGAACCTATCCAAGTCACTTGCAAAAGGAAGGTACTCACCAAATTTGATCAAAACCGGCCCATTATTTTTTTGAGTTACCGGTGTGATATATATATATATATATATATATATATATATATATATATATATATATATATATATATATATATATATATATATATATATATATATATATATGTATATATAAACATATAAAAATTGAAACTGACCCCGGATATGGGTTCTACGGAGCCTAGTTCGCGTTAATTTGAAGAATTTTTTTCAATTTAAATGCTGCGATTTCCTCATTAGTGAATTTTTTGAAGAAAATTCACAAAAAATAAGCTTTGGAAGCTCTATTGGAAAATTATGTTTGTATTTGATGCAGGATTCAATGTTCAAGTTGGAAGAGGTTAAAAATATAATGATATATAAAAAATAATTTATTCTACCAGCAAAATAAATCGCCAAAAATGTGATTCTGATTTTTTTCTTTTCAGTGAATTTTTATTTAAAAAAATTTACTAATAGAGAGGTATCGATGGTGAGACTTTGCAAAAATGTTTTCTAATGAGCGCGAACTAGGACCCCTAGACCCCATATCCAGGGTCAGTTTGAATTTTTATATGTTTATATATATATATATATATATATATATATATATATATATATATATATATATATATATATATATATATATATATATATATATATATATATATATCCGTCTGATAACTCAAAAAATAATTAACCGATTTCGATGAAACTCGCAAGTGCCTTTCTTTTATTAATGGCTTGGATGAGTTCGTTAGCCAGGAAAATCGGACGGGGTTTTTCGAGAAAATTTTGAGTTTTCTTTCAAAAAAACATTTTTCTCCGAAAATTACAAAGCTGTTCTAATTATATTTAACGAATATATTGCCTTAGGAGAGACCTTACTAAGTACCAAAATTTAACTTTCTAAGTTTATAGAAAATTGAGCTATTCAAATTTTAAATTTTCTTTTGAAAAATTTTTTTTTCCGAAAATTACAAAGTTCTTTTAATGAAATTTGGTGGATATCTTACCTTGGGAAAGACCTCACTACATACCAAAATTAAACTTTCTAAGTATATAGAAAATTGAGTTATTGAAATTTGAAGCATTTAATAAAAATTCACTACCATAACACACTTGCTGCGTCCCGTTAGTTTTTGTTTTCGACTTATTAATACTTACTAAAAATTGTTAAAAACTTTAAATACATTAAGTTACAGAAAAACTTTACTTTAATTAAAACAAAGCAGAAATGTTTAACTATCCTAAAAAATTTATCAATGTGTGTATTTGTACTTTAACGTCTGTCTATTTCCACGACTATGGCCAATCACCGACGCCAGGGAGCAGTTTCACCTCACTCTCCTGGGAATTTTGTGGAAACCCTGCCTTTCTGTAAGGAGGGTAGAGATATCTCTGAAGGGCGGAACGGAAGACATTTAACTGCTGAAATATAATGCCACAACCACGGTGGATGTTAATTTTACAGTATGTATTGAAAAATGAAAGGGAATCGAACTCAGTACCATTGGGTTCAGAGACACACGTTCTTACCACTGAACCACCGAGGCTCTATGTGCGAAAACCACTATCAAATAATTAAGAATTGTATTCTTGCTAAGTTTATCTAAAATTAGTATTAGTAATGTGTGATATAACATCCTTTATTGATTTAAATAACTAAGCAAGCGTTTGAGCTAAAAATTTGTTTCTTTTGTAAATAAAGCGAAAAAATAAATGTTAAAAAATGTACTTTATTAGAATTTTAGTACCTAAATGTTATTACTGGCTTATTTACTATTTTAGGTTTGTTTGTCTCAAAGTCAACATTATTTTAATAAAAAAAGTTTGTTTGCATTCATTTACGTATATTGTTTACGTTGTTTAAAGAAAACCTATTTAGCTAATGTTTGTTCTATACAAAGAGACTATTTTTAAATTTTAACTATAAACTACGTACTGGTCAGGGTGCTCTGTATAAATAATTTTGCCCTACCCTGTACATTTACTAAATATTTAAAAATATATATAATGACCTAATTGAAAACTATGTTTCTAATATTAAAAAACTTTACTTGTCTAATTTATTATGATTTAGAGTCTACAGAAACATCATTTTCTTATTAAAATTTATTTACTAGGATAATTTTTGACAATATTTAAAAGGGATGATAAAAAATATAAAAAAATACTTACAGACAAAAATGGCTAAAATAATCACAATCATTTTGTCCTCAGCACTAAAATGAAAAATATGATTTAGTCACATTCATATTTAAAATGAAACAAAATAATCGATTTAAAAAATCACCACATTTTAAGTGAACACACACGTTGCCATGACAACTGAATAATCCATTGGCCAGAAATTTAAAATACCTACACCATAATTCACTTGATTCCGTCACAAAGCACTGGATAACAATCGCAAAAGAGCGTACAAGACAGAAATATATAGATTAATAATACCCCACTTTCTTAGGCTGACTGGCCACTAAGTGAAATAACTATTTCATGAAAAAATTGAGTGAAAACTGTATCAATTGAGATTAAATATTGTTTTTTGCAGTTTTTAGGAGGTGCCAGCCGCGAAATGGAACCATTAGAGAATCGAATTGATTTCAATAGGTGTCTTTTTTATAGTCTTAAGACTGTATTTGTAAGTACGAGTTCCGCTATGCAGTTCTGTCATGATTTCTACTTAAGAACATTTCAATAGTGATTAAATCGGGTGGTTAGCTGTACAACTACACCTTCAGTGTGTATTTAACTTAAACAAACAAAACTGTCGGACATAATGAATTAGTCTAGTCAACGTCGCGTTAAAAGAATTTTGTTATGTGAGACATTATAAGCAGCTGAAACTAGGGCGGAAAAAACTCTGTGACAAATTAAATATTTTACATTATATGCGTTTTGTCTTGTTTATGCAATAAATATTAATTGCTGGGAAGCGAATTTCGCAAAGCTGATTTATTAGATATTTTCTATAAATATTTGATACCTAAATAAATTAAATTTCAACAATGTTGCTGAAATTTTTACACTTGAAACAGAACTACTTGGCAGTAAAACGAAAGTATTATATTGGACAGGCTATGCAAAATTTATATGTGCACTATGGAAGTCTCGAAAACTATATAGGCTTCACCATAGATAATAATAATAATAATCCCTTATTAGTGAATTTTATTGAATATATATATATATATATATATATATATATATATATATATATATATATATATATATATATATAGGGCTCTCATTAATTCCCGAACCCCACGTGACCGGATTCTGTCTCTCTCTTAGTGGAATATGATTTTATGAGTTGGCAGTCAAAAAGTAACCCAAAAAAACCACTAGGCTAGGGACCCTAATGTCCTAAAGTTACTAAATCAATTGACAATTGGCAGTTCAGTCCATTGGAGTTCATTTCCCTTTTGACCGGTTATTTTGTATGTATATTGTGCATTTTCCAAGTTCGACAAATGCTTACCTTCTTTAAATAGTTTTCTATCTGTTGGACAATAAAAATAAACAGTTTTTATCAAAAATTAGCATTTTCATTGCGTTTTTACGTAAGTTAAAAGTGTAGGTATATTAAGGTTATGTTGTTGACGATATTCGACATCGTATGGAACGAAGCCCTACCAAATCTGTTCGTCGGTTATCTGCCCAAACAGGCACATATTTGTTAGATGTTACACAATACACATTCCTAAAACCGTAAATTAGAAGTTTAAATAATCGGGCCTTAATTTGTTTATGTACATTACAAAATTTCAAGTTTAATAAAAATGTATGTAAAATTTTATAATCTAATTCGTTTCAGCTTAACTACGTTTCACAAAAGTATTCCATCAATTACGGGTGTTATTAAGTTATTTTATGCTATAATTGTTTTTTTAATTATTGTAATTTTTGTTATAGGTCTGTCGACTGGCTCTTGTCACAAAGCACTCACCAAGGTCTTGCATATGCATCCCTATAAAGTTTCCAAATGAATTGGAAAATGTTTTTGTTGGTTTTATTTTGATATCTATACAAAATAAAAGTAATATTTTATAATGTTTTTAATTTATTATTTTAACAATCAATAACAGTAAACCATACATGAAGAGACTTGCTGTTAAAAATACTAAATAATAAATACATTTACGACATTTACTGTTTCACCTTATTATAATTTTTATATTTTCTATAAAACCCCAAAGGAAATATGAGACAACACTTGCATCTTAGGGATTTCATTAATTCAGGTTGTACAACCGTGTATGCCGGGTTCGGGAATTAATTTATTTAATATATATATATATATATATATATATATATATATATATATATATATATATATATATATATATATATATATATATATATATATATATATATATATTATGAAAAGTATACTACGTACCAAAATTTAGATTTCTTGTTTAAAGGAAAAAAAGTTAAACGTTTAAAAAATGAATGTTAAGTCCCACTGATGAGCAAAAAACGCACAAAACCAATATATTTTATGTCGATACCAAAATGTATTGTATATTGCAGACAAAGAGTAACTTTTTGGCTCAAGAAGGTCAAGAAGTACCAGAAAAATTATTTTTGGTTTTATGGTTTTTCTTAAAACGTCAAAGTCGCGATTTGAAACACAAAATTAGCAGCTTTTAGGCAAATAACGTGTAACGAATACGGGTTATCTAGAGAAAATGTGGCAGGAAGTTTGTTTTACAAAACCTTAAGTTTCAGCTACAACCGTCATTTTCCTTCATTTTACTAAAATATTTGCAGAAAATTAATTTCAAATAGACTCTCTGATGCTTTGGCACTAGTTATAGATATAGAGTTGATGGTTTAATAGTCAAGTTTTAGCGAATCTTCGTTAAAAAAAATCGCCACTAATGAAACCGCGGCTTTTGAATTTTGAAAAGATTTTTTCAAAAAAGCACGAGCTGGAACCCATATTCGGGGTTAGTTTCAGTTTTTATCTGTTTACATATATACAGCGTAACGCATTTCTACGGTAAAACTCTGTATATCTCTGTATGCATCTTACAAAATTATTTTTACAATCACAGCGTGGCCCAAACTTTCTTTTTTATTAATCGAACACTCCGTATATTATTGTGTTTTTGTATTTTTTATCAAAATATAATACATGTTTCTAAGAAAAAAAGATTCGGGGCGCAGTAAGTGCGTTTTTGGTAGCGAATTTTCATTAAATGCTTAATATTTCAATAACTCAATTTGCTATTAACCTAAGGTTCGTCGGCTAGGAAATCAATTTTTTGGGGGAACATTTCAAGTTTATTTTTGGAAAATTTTTGTACGTAGTCAAACAATTAGTAATTTTGTTGAAATATGGTACATTATTTCCACTATATATATATATATATATATATATATATATATATATATATATATATATATATATATATATATATATATATATATATATATATATATATATATATATATATATATATATATATAGGTTATACTGGTACATACATATGTATCACACCGATAACTCGAAAAATAATTACCCGATTTTGACAAAATTTGGTGCGTAAATTCTTCCTGCAAGTGGCTTAAACAAGTTCATTATCCAGAAAAATCGGAGCAGTTTTTCCGGGGAAATTTTAGGTTTCCTTTTGGAAAAAAATCATATCTGCGGAAATAATAAAGTTATGGAAACCAAATTTGGCAAGTTGGTGTATATTGTAAAAACCAAACTCTGCACCAAAATTTAGGTCTCTAAGTTAAAAGAAAAAAAGTTATAGGCACTTAATGAAACAAAATTTTAGTGACACTAAAAGTCAGAGAACACGCAATAACAAAATATTGTATGTGTTAAACAAAATCTATTAAATATTACAGACAACGTTTTTCTTTTCATGGCGCAAAAAGTACAGAAAGTACCAGAAAGATTACTTTGAAAATTGTATAATTTTCTCCTGTAAATGTCAAACTGGAGATTTAAAACGTGTAAATTAGTATAACTCTTGTGGTTTATAAATTGTAAATATTGCATAAAATGTATATTAGAATGTTTTAGATTTATGCTACTCTTCTCATTTGTTAAAATAGTTGCAAAATCTGTCTCTAAAGACCTTACTTATTACAAATAAATAACTTAATACCATTATTGGTTAGCTACTTGTCATTGCAGTCTGATACAATCCTTACCGTGGTGCAACGATCAAATGAGTGTCTGATGAGCGAAGGGACGCGGGTTCAAATCTCACCGTGATGAGACTATGTAATTCCAATTTCTTTAGCGACTTTTGTTGAGAATGAAAAATAAGCACTTTTAAGACTTTTAATTCAAGTTTAATAGCAGCTGTTGTTACCCTTAGTTGGTAAAACCGTTCCACAGTTAACATAGACGTAAAGATTTGTAACATCAGAGGAGGTTGTTTTCTTCTCTTCAACCGGATTCAATTTTCACAGCATCCACAGGCGAAAGAATTTTCTCTGTGAAGCCACAGAAGGGTATCTAGTTCTGTATTTATATCAGATTTTGAATGTTTTTAAATTTATTTAATTGATTTCTATTAGCTAATTTTCTTGTACAAAACGTTGTTTTAATAGAGAATTTCCTTACAAATCAACTTAATTAATTTTCTTCGAAAAAACATTTGTTGAGAATTTTTTATGAAAAATTATTCAATTGATGGAACATTTTTTAAACTAAATTCGCCGGAAATAAAGTTTTAATGGATTTTCGTGGAAACAAATTATTTTATTTTCAATTTTAATTACAGATTGGGTATATAATTTGAATTTTATGTATTCTTTTAGCAAAATTTTTTATAAAAGATATTTAGTCAGTTTTCGCAGAAATTTTTTTGTGCTCTGTAGAGGACATTTTTTGTAAGATGTTTTTATTAAATTTTGGTAGTTAATGATAAATGTTTAATAAGTTATTATAAAGAAAATGTTTACGGATTTTCTTGAAAGATTGTTTGCAATTTTTCATGAAATTATTGTAAGTGTCGTCAAAAAAGTTTTTGTGAAAAATTATATGTTGGTAGGTGTATAAATAACTTGAAATGGTTCGTTGGCCAGGAAAATCAGACGTTTTTTTTAATTATTTAATTTATTTTTATTAGCGAATTTTCCTGTACAAAATGTTCTTTTATTAGCGAATTTTCTTATAAATGCATTTAATGAATTTTCTTTAAAGAAACATTTGTTGAAAATTTTTGTATGAAAAATTATCAATTGATGGAACATTTTTTAAACGAAATTCGTCGAAAATAAGATTTTAATAGATTTTCGTGCAAACGAATTATTGTATTTTCAATTTTAATTACAGATTAGGTATATAATTTAAATATTATGTATTATTTTAGCAAAATTTTGTGTAAAAAATATTTTGCCAAATCTGATGCCTGCTTTTATTAGAAAAAGACATATTTTCCATTAAAAACATTTAAATAAAAATTCACTACCATAACGCACTTGCTGCGTCCAGGGTTTTATTTTATTTATAGCAACCCACATGTTCACAGAGAATATTCAATTTAAATGTGAGCGTCTTATTAGTGAATTTTTATTTAAAAAATTCACTAATAGAGAAGTATCGATGGTGAGACTTTGCAAAAATGTTTTCAAATGAGCGCGAACTAGGACCCCTAGAGCCCATATCCGGGATCAGTTTCAATTTTTATATGTTTTTATATATATATATATATATATATATATATATATATATATATATATATATATATAGATATATATATATATATATATATATATATATATATATATATATATATATATATATATATATATATATATATATATATATATATATATATATATATATATATATATATATATATATATATATATTTATATATATATATATCTGTGTGTGTGTGTGTGTGTGTGTACGTACCCGTCTGATAATTAAAGAAATAATTAACCGATTTCACTGAAATTGAAAATGGCTTGGATGAGTTCGTTAGCCAGGAAAATCGGACGAGGTTTTGCGGGAAAATTTTGAGTTTTCCTTCAAAAAAAATTTTTTCTCTGAAAATAACAAAGCTGCTTCAATGAAATTTACCATATATGTTGCCTTGGGAGAGGTCTTACTACGTACCAAAATTCAACTTTCTAAGTTTATAGAAAATTAAATTATTTAAATTTTAAATTTTCTTTCAAAAAAATTTTTTTTTCTCCAATAATTACAAAGTTATTTTAATGAAGTTTTGTGGATATCTTGCCCTAGGAAAAACCTTACTACATACCGAAATTAAACTTTCTAAGTTTATAGAAAATTTAGTTATTCAAATTTGAAGCATTTAATAAAAATTCACTACCATAACGCACTTGCTGCGTCCAGAGCTTTTTAATATTTGTAGAGATCGTTGGCGCCGAAAATATTTATTTCATTTCAAGTAAAATATTACGTTTTCATCGCTTCTGCAATTCACAAATAGTATAAAAAGAAAACAATACTATTTCAGTTTTATTTTTTGCTCTTGGAGTTAATTTTATAACCGCTAATACTATAAACCACCATTAAACGTGCCAATGATAAAATTACAACAACATTACAAGATCACAGCATAATAAATTAATAGTTATAGAAATTATAGTGTGTGACTTTGAAACAAGAATTAAACTTATAACAGAAGCTGAAATATGAAGAGAAATAAAACTACGAAATTGCTGTTAACGTAATTAAAATCATTACTAAAATAAAAATGAAAATCATCGCTCAATATTTTTCAAGAAACTTATTGATCTATATTATTTTATTAATTTACTTTTTCTTCAATGACTAGGCAGGCAGACCTTTCAATTGGCATGAGATCTCAATAAATTTAGCACAATAATTTCTTCCGAATTTAGGTGTCAAATTTAACAGAGGAAGTAGAAAAAGCACACAAATGTTTTTATGGAAATTACAATTTAATAATACATTTAATTGTAGAATATTTTAAATTGACAAGTGTCTTACATTTTATACAGGGTGGAATAGCTAAATGGAATAAATTCAGTAACTCAATTATTGTGCCCATTCATAAAAAAATCCCGAAACACGTCAATTTTAGATAAAAAAAAGTCTGGACGCAGCAAGTGCGTTATGGTAGTGAATTTTCATAAAAATATTTTTAGTTTAGTTGAGATAGGTCTCTTTTTAGTGAAAGCAGGCATCAAATTTCGCTAAATATTTTTTTCACAAAATTCTGCTAAAAGCATACATAAAAAGATAATTGTATACCTAATCTGTAATTAAAATTGAAAATAAAATAATTTGTTTTTGACGAAACTCAATTAAAACCTTATTTTCGACGAATTTCATTTTAAAATGTTCCATTAATTGAATACTTTTTCATACAAAAATTCTCAAATGTTTCTTTAAGGAAAATTCATTTATAAGAAAATTCGCTATTAAAATAACATTTTGCACAAGAAAATTCGCTAATAAAAATAAATTAAATAAATAAAAAAAAACTGCTGCGATTTTCCTGGCCAACCAACCATTCCAAGTTATTTACCCACCTACAAAAATTTAATTTTTCACAAAAACTTTTTCGACGATATAACAAAAATTGTATAAAAGTTTGCAAACCTTTTTTTATAATAACTTATTAAACATTTATGACTAATTACCAAAATTTCACAAAAACATCTTACAATAAATAATTTCCACGAAGCACAAAACAATTTCTGTGAAAACTGGCTAAATACTTTTTACACAAAATTTTGCAAAAAGAATACATAAAATTCAAATTATATACCAAATCTGCAATAAAAATTGAAACTAAATCAATTTGTTTCCACGAAAATCCATTAAAACCTTATTTTCTAACAATTTCGTTTAAAAAATCTTCCATAAATCGAATAATTTTTCATACAAAAATTCCCAGCAAACGTTTCTGCAAAGAAAATTTATTAAGTTCTTTTATAAGAAAATTCGCTATTAAAAGACCATTTTGTACAAGAAAATTAACTAATAGAAATAGAAATAAATTAAATAAATTAAAAACTATTCAAAATCTGATCTAAATACAGAACTACATACTTTTTCTGTGGCTTCACAGAGAAAATTCTTTTGCCTGTGGATGCTATAAAAATTGAATCCGGTTGTAGAGAAGAAAACAACCTATTCTCATGTCACAAATCTCTACGTCTATCTTAACTGTGGCGCGGTTTTATCAACTAAGGGCAACAACAGCTACTATTAAACTTGAATTAAAAGTCTTAAAAGTGATTATCTTTCATTTTCAACAAAAAGTCGGTAACCATATATTGGAATTACACAATCTGATCAGATAACGTTAAAATGAAATCAAAGACGAAAAAAGTTTTAAAAAAAGTTAAAAGAGAAATTCAGTCAACGTTGAAATTTGAACGCACGTCCCTACGCTCATCAGTCAGGGATACTAACCATGACACTACGTAAGCCTTCTGACAAACTGCAATGAAGAAAAGTAGATAATCGATAATGGTCTTAAGTTATTTATTTGTAATATGTAAGGTCTTTAGAAGCAGATTTTGCAGTTATTTTAACAAATGAGAAGTGTATCATGAATTAAAAATATTCTAATATACATTTTATGCGATATTTACCATTTATATGCCACAATGCTTATACTGATTGTCACGTTTCAAATCTCTAGTTTGACATTTACAGGAGAAAAATTATAAAATTCTCAAAGTAATATTTCTGGTACTTCCTGAACTATTTGCGCCATGAAAATATAAACATTGTCTTAATATTTAATAGATTTTGTTTAACACATACAATATTTTGGTATTGCGTCTTCTCTGACTTTTAGTGGCACTAAAATTTTCCTTCATTAAGTGCCTATAACTTTTTTTTCCTTTCCACGTAGAGACCTAAATTTTGGTGCAGCGTTTGACTTTTACAGCATAAACCAGCTAGCCAAACGTGGTTGCCATAGCTTTGTTATTTCCGGAGATATTATTTTTTCCCAAAAGAAAACCTAAAATTTTCCCGGAAAAACTGGTCTGATATTCCTGGCTAACGAACTTATCCGAGCCACTTGCAAAAGGCTTTACTCACCAAATTTTGTCAAAATCGGCCGTTTGTTTTTTGAGTCATTGGTGTGATAGGCCTCAGAGAGATCTAAGGGTTGAACACACTGAGACCTCACAGACGATCTCCGACGAGATTTGGGGAGTAGGCAGATTGACGCCCCGTAATCGAGCTACAACAACCCAACCCACCTTTTTCCACCGCTCTAAGGAGTAGCCAAACGTGGTTGCCATAGCTTTGTTATTTCCGGAGATATTATTTTTTCACAGAAGAAAACCTAAAATTTTCCCGGAAAAACTGGTCTGATATTCCTGGCTAACGAACTTATCCGAGCCACTTGCAAAAGGATTTACTCACCAAATTTTATTAAAATCGGCCGTTTATTTTTTGAGTCATTGGTGTGATAGGCCTCAGAGAGATCTGAGGGTTGAACACACTGAGACCGCACAGACGATCTCCGGCGAGATTTGGGGAGTAGGCAGATTGAGGCCCCGTAATCGAGCTACAACAACCCAACCCACTTTTTTCCACCGCTCTAAGGAGTAGGCAGATTGAGACCTTAGAGTGTCCTTACATATTTCCTTTACCCACCTTTATCCACCACTCTAAGGAGTAGGATAACCTTTTTTATACGTCGGTTTTATATGTGCTTCTTTCATTTTCGAATATTTATATATATATAAATATATATATATATATATATATATATATATATATATATATATATATATATATATATATATATATATGCGACAGTCGTAAAGAAACAACAAACAAATATTACATGTGTTTAATAACTTTTCAAATTTATTTCAAATTGCTGCACCATTTCAATTGTCTAAAATATTTCAAAAAATGAATTTGAGGTTGGATTTTTTCTCGCATGGAGAGCTACAATATTTTTTATGAGTTTTAAAAAGTCTGGATACAGCAATTGCGTTATTGTAGCGAATTTTCAATGGTAACAAAGTGTTGAAAAGAGTGAAGGTGCAGCAAGTGCGTGATGGTGGTGAATTTTCATAAAAATACTATAAATGCTGATAACGTAATTTTCCATTAAACTAGAGTCGTCAATTTTGATACATAGTGAAGCTTATATAAAAGCAGCATGGGTACTAAATTGAAAAAGATAACGTAGTTACCTTCGCAGATACCTACAAATTTGTTTTTGAAAAGCTATTTAATTTGTTTGGATCTGAAATCGTTAAATTTAGGAAAAAATTATAAGAAACCTTTTTGTTAATAATAAATCAGGCTATTAAAAATGTAATTTAAAATGACGATATAGCCGTAACAAAAAAAGTTACGTGTTAAACAAGTTCTAGGGGTGGCTTTTCCTACCACTTTCGGGAAAACTAACACTGTTCAGTGAGTGTTTTCTCGATAGTAGACAACATCTACTTAATTTAATTTCTGTCACTTCTTCCATATTTAAGAAAAAGATTAAAAACTACTTTTTGGCACCCCATTTAAGGGGTAGTTCTTTACAGGGGTGTACGAGTTGTTTATATGAAAACCCCCCTTTAATTTTCAAGCAGGAATCATCCGTTGAATTTTATCGCACTTATTTGTTTGCACCCTGTATATATGTAAATATATCTTATGATATATAAACTTATAAAATTTAAACTGACGCTGGATATGGGCTTAAATAGATCCAAAAACACGCTCATTTGATAAAAAAAGGTTAAAAGTCATATTATAGTCATAACCTCCCCTTAGCGATTTTTCTTAATTCGCCAAGAAACTACCACACATGGAAATGGAACCTTAAGACTTCCAATGAGTAAATATTATGGTAAAGTACGTGGTATATAATATCATTGACGTATATTTTGATTATCGGTTCGGTAAGTATCGGCCACCATTGTCAGACTTCGTATATACCATGTGTGAAGTACCAATAAAAAACGTTTTGCGCTTATATGCTAGTCCTCTGCCAAGTAAGTAAGTACTTACGTCCGTTCTGTACGTTCCCGTTTTTCATACCGGCCGCGCAGCAAATTTCGCAGGCACGATGGATAATAATCCAGAATTCCAGCTCAGCGCGGAGAGATTCCAAAACCTGCGTGCATTTAAACTAAAAAATGACGAAAAACTGCGAAAACTTGAAGCAATGGCCCTGAAAAGAAAACCAGTGGACTTGAGAAAACAAGTCCTTTTGCAAAATCTCTCAAAAGATATAAAAGAACAAATGGTTCAAGAACACCAAAAATCAATGGATGCATTACGTCGTCAATAATTTTTTGTGTTACATGTATCTAAAGACTGGTTTTTTTGTGTGTTTGTGTTCATTATTATTGCAACATTAAGGTGAGTATCAGTACTTTAGTTTATTTTTGTAGTATTTTCAATTTAAGTGCTTTGATTTTGGTTCATGATTTTCATTTTGGAATGTAATATTGAAAACAAAAGTCCCCAAACTTTGATTATTGTTTTCTGAATTTAAATATAATTTTTACTCACTTGTTATTATGAATTTTCAAAATGCATTTTGAAGCATATTTTTAATGTTATATAATATAATTTTAAGAAAATTAGAATTAATGTGAGTTAATTTTTTTTTAATTTACTAAGGAGATTCCGACTTGAATTTTGAAAAAATTTCTTCAAATAAGCGCGAGTTAGGCTCCCTAGAACACATATCCGGGGTCAGTTTCGATTTTTATATGTTTATATATATATATATATATATATATATATATATATATATATATATATATATATATATATATATATATATATATATATATGTATGTATATGTATGTATGTATCAAACCGATAACTCAAAAAAATTAAGCCGAATTTGATTACATTTGGGGAATACCTTCATTTTACAAGTGGCTTGGATAAGTTTGTTAGCCAGGAAAATCGGCTGGTTCTCCTGGAAAATTTTGTATTTTCTTTTGAAAAAAATTATATCTCCGAAAGTAACAAAGTAAAGGAAACGAAATTTGGTGCGCGGGTTATATTAATATTGGAAAATTACGAACCAAAATTTAACTCTGTAAGTTAAAAGACAAAAAAGTTATATGCAGTTGAAGAAATTAAATTGGGGTTTTCCTCAAAACGTCAATGTCGCAATTTAATACGTCAAAATTGGCAACATTTAGGCAAAGAACCGGAAACTAATACGGACTATTGAACGATAATGTTTTACAAACCCTGGAGTCTTAGCTTCAACCGTCATTGTCCTTCATTTTACTAAAATATTTCCAGAAAATTCATTTCAAATAGACCCTTTCTCTGATGCTTTGGCAGTAGTCTTAGCTATAGAGTTTATCGTTTAATGGTATATAATTTTTGTCGAATTTTCGTAAAAATCACTAAGGCTCTATATATCCGTTATTATACAAGATACGAAAAAAAATGTGTGTGTGATGATTGGCTGCAGTGTTTAGACCATTATAATAATAATAATAATAATAATACCTTTATTTGCTTCTCCTCTCACACTATATATTTCAAATCCAGATACAAAGTAAGATAAAAATTATCTAATTAAAAATTAATTATAGGGTTTCTTGAGCTACATCTTAAAAAATTATTTCTACAATCGCAGGCTAGCCCATAAGTCGTTGGTGATACAATTTTTTTTTTAACGAACACGCCTTATGTTATTGCATTTTTGCATTTTGTATCGAAATATGCATGCTTGTAAGAAAAGAAATTCGAGACGCAGCAAGTGCGTTATGGTAGCAAATTTTCAATAAACTCTTCAAATTTGAAAGGCTCAATTTTCTATTAACCTATAAGGTTGACCAAGAAACCGGTTTTTTCGAGAACAAGTTTACTTTCGGAAATTTGTATACATACATAAACGATAAAGTTATTTTGATGAAACATGGCACATTGTTTTTACTATATAGGTTATACTGGTAACCAAATTTGATACCTGCTTTCTTTAAAAAAACACATATTTGATATTAAAAACATTTTAAATGAAAATTCACTACCATAACGCACTTGTTGCGTCCAGACTTTTTTTAAATGGTTAACTGGTGAACTCTAACAAATATAAAGTTTGCACTAACTAAATAAGCTTTTTAAAAAGCATAATAACAATGTTGTTGTTTTGGCGAAAAACTTGCTTAAAAATAAGACTGCATTCTCGTATTTTCGTAAGTTTTAAAGAGTATAATTTTTGAAATGTGTAATCGCAACCTTTTTTTAAGTTTGAAAAAACTTCTTGGGCGCAGCGTTTAAGAACATTACTATTGCATTTTTTCATGTTGTTACAATTTTTTCATACGGTAAATCTTAGTAAGTACGAATGTATTTCAAAATAGTGTAATTGGCTCATTGTATTTTGTGAAATGCTGGTGACAAATATTTTATAATAATTGATACGTTAGTAGTATGTAAATCTGTCTGTAGAGGGTTTAACAACATATTCATGATATTTTTCTCATTTAAATGAGAATTTCTTCAACTTCAGGCCAAGAAAATGGCTTTTTTGTTGGAGTTTAAAATTCTTACTGTCAGAAACATAATTTTTCATAAGCATATTTAACTATTACCCATTTATCCAGATCTCAAATGCACCAATTTAATCGCAAAAGATAGTTTAGTCAATGCGTTCATCTTTTAGAGAATCAGTGGTTTTCTGTGGTGATAAACTTTGCTAGTATACGACACTACTTCATCCGACAGATGGCGCCAACTGTTTCGGTGACAATTTCAAATAAAATCTTTACATTTGCGGCAGTAACACCACAGGTACTTTACTTTAATTAATTATTCTCTAATTAATTATTATAGGCAAAACTACCTTATCATGTGTATCATATTAACAATTTTTCAAAACAATGTGACACTCTTTTTTTTTTTAAATTAAATGATTTATTAGATACAATTAAATCTAGAAATTACAATTAGACAAATGATTGAGTGACATAAATTAAAATAAGTTAGGAGTTAAAAAATATTTTAAAAACAAGCTACCTTTATTTAATATTTGTATCAAGGAAGTTGTTGAAAAATAAACATTATGTCATCTTACGTCAGCCGCCATTTCTCAACGATTTTTAAGCGATCTCTAGTAAGTGAAGATTAGAACCTGTGATGAGCACTGATAAATACAATTGGAGAACCCAAATCACCACAAAACATTTTTAAAGACCTTACGATCGTTTCACTGACAACGTTATCGTCATCAGAGGATGAAAAATTATAAACTTTTAACTACTAAACATTGTATTTATATTAGGTGTCAGATAAAAGACCGACACTCGGCACGTTAGAGATAGAGAGGAAGGGGAGGCACAAACACACTGTCTGCGTTTATATTGTAGTGAATTTTCTTTAAAAAAAAGTCTTCAAATGAGCGCTAATTAGGCCCCCCAGAACACATATCCGGGGTCAGTTTCGATTTTTATATGTTATATATATATATATATATATATATATATATATATATATATATATATATATATATATATATATATATATATATATATATATATACATACATATGTATTACACCGATAACTCAAAAAATAATGGGCCGCTTTTGACAAAATTTGGTGAATACCTTTCTTTTGTAAGTGGCTTGGATAAGTTCGTTAGCCAGGAAAATCTGCCGAGGTTTTCCTGGAAAATTTTGTGTTTTCTTTAAAAAAAATCATATCTCCAAAAATAACAAAGTAAGGACAACCAAATTTGGTATATCATTTTATATTTCTATGGGTAAACTACCTACGAAAATTTAGTGATGTAGGTCAAAAGGCAAAAAAGTTATGGGCATTTAAAGCAAAATAAATTGGGGTTTTCCTCAAAATGTCAAAGTGACAATTTAAAACGTCAAAATTCGCAACATTTAGGCAAAGAACTTAAATCTAATACGGGCTATGGAAAGAAAATGTCTCAAGAAGATTGTTTTACAAACCCTGAAGTCTTAGTTTCAACCGTCATTATCCTTCATTTTACTAAAATGTTTCCAGAAAATTCATTTTAAATAGACCCTTTCTCTGATGCTTGGCAGTAGTCTTAGCTATATAGTTTATCGTTTAATGGTATGTAACTTTTGTCGAATTTTCGTAAAATCTCAATATATCCGTTATTCTACAAGATATGAAAAAAATGTATACATTAATTATAGGGTGTCTTGAGCTACATCTTAAAAAATATTTTTACAATCACAGGTGGCCCATAAGTCGTTGGTGATACAAATAAGTTGAAAACGCCTTATGTTATTGGATTTTCCATCGAAATATAATGCATGTTTGTAAGTAAACAAATTCTGGACACAGCAAGTGTGTTATGGTAGCGATTTTGCATTAAATACTTCATATTTGAACGGATTTTTTTGGTTATACTTTAAGTTTACTTTCGGAAATTTTTGTACGTTTTCAAACAATAAAGTTATTTTGATGAACTTTGGCACATTGTTTTTACTATATGTGTTATACTGGTTATTAAATTTGATGCCTGCTTTCTGAAGAAGAAAAAAACACACATATTTGCTATTAAAAACAATTTTATGAAAATTCACTACCATAACGCACTTGCTGCGTCTTTGAGTTTATTTTTTTAATTGCCGAAGTCCTTTTAAAATCCCGTTATACCTGTTCCTACTGGATTTCGACATCTATTTCATATCAAAGAGACAGTGCGAAAAGTTAACTATTAATCAGTGGCAAAGCTCGGTTTAGCGGAACTTTGTTGTTTATGGCCTTAGAGATATAAATACTCTCGCAAGCGTCTAATTTCACCGGTTGTCTAACATTTTTGATAAGCTTTAGGTTTTTTATATATGTGGTGATTATTATCCCATATATGCTAGGCCACGCATGGTTTATCTATACTACCGTATTTCAGCTGTGTCAGATGTTCCTCAAATCTGGTTTCACTGGTTCTTTTAGTATGCCCAACATATTTAAGACTACAATCTTTCCAACTTATCTCATAGATATCTGACATTTAAGTGGCTTTATCCTTGTCTTTTGTATTACCTAACAAATTTTTTAGATTATTTTTGTCGAACAAGTTAGCTGCACATCACCTTTCTTAAAAATGCTCTGGAGACCCCTATTGTTTCGCGGTTCAAATGGTAAGCGTTCTTAAGAACGTGACTAAATGTAACGGATACTCAGTTTCCTTAGTGGAAAAATTAATTTGTAGACACAGAACAAAACAAATGTTAGCGAAATCCACGACACCCAGAAATGATAAAGTAGAGAAAAAGTTTGTCTGTTTGTGCCTCTTTTCGATGAAGATGGCGGTATTTTCATCTTCCTGAATACAGGGTTGAGTTCAACCTGTGCCTAAAATGGGAGACAAATCCGATATGGGCAACTATCAAATTTCTTTTCTATCAGTTTTGTCTTAAATCGTGGAAAAAATTATGTGTATAAAGCTTATAAAATACTTCTAAAAACCAAACATCCTTAGTGATCCCCAATACGGTTTTCCCCAAACCGATCTACTGGTGATATTCGGACATATATATGTCCTCATCTATAGCCTCGAAAAAAATTGAAGAAGGTCATGAAATTTCATTGGATATTTCTAAAGCATTCAATCGTGTCTGACATGCAGCACTCTTCAATAGACTTCATGATAGAGATTGCCCTCGAAATTATGCCTATAAATGTCTAGTTTTCTGAAGAAGCACTCATTGCATGTTTTTGTATATGGTGTTTCATCAGATAAATTATAAATGAATGCGGGTGGTCCACGATGTTTCGTTCTGGCTTCCACACATTATCTTTTGCATATAAATGTCTTTCTATGCTAACAGCCAACATTCCGGTTCACAGCTTTGCTGGTGATAGTACATTCTTAATTATTCGCCCAATATATGCTTTTAGGTCCTTATCAATGAGAGTAAAAGTAACTCCCTAAGTGATGACCTGTCTGAGCTGAGGCTTTGGAAATCTGGTTATTTTTAATGCACAAAAGTAGTTCTAGTAGAGGGCTTCTGAGACCTCCGCCAACTCAGCCAGGCTAATACGCACGCGTGTGACGTCAGAGTAACGAAACAAGATGGTGGGTTGAATAGAAAGAGAAAAGAGATGACGTAATCCAATATGTCTGCCAAGATGGCCGACCGGAAGTAAAAAATCTGGAAAATTGAAAATTTTAAATGGTATCTCATTTGACCTGTCAAAATAAGTGGGTCCCCCAAATTGATTTTTTTAAAATAATGTTTAAAAAATATGGTGGTTAGCGCAGGCGCAAACAATTTTTTTTAGTTTTTGGTTTAGAGGTGTAGTGTGAGGTACCATTTTACTCGTACTGATAAGTGAAATTCAAATATAGCATATGCGCATGTCCAGATCCGAAATTTTAGTTTTTAAGTAAGAGGGCAAGTGTAAGGTATCATTTTACGCGTCTTGATGAGGGGAGATAAAGTATTTATATATTTATATATATTTATATATATATATATATATATATATATATATATATATATATATATATATATATATTCATTTAAAAAAATTTCGCGAACCGTCATTGTGCGCAAGCGACCTGGGGAACTCGGAAGCGTATTAAGTAAGATGGTGGTAGCAAGATGATAGCAGCAAGAGGCTGACCGCAATTGCTTGCTAGACTCTCAAAACCGTTCTACAAAAAGGCCCCCTTGTAGTAGGTATATTACAGGGCTTCTGAGACCTCCGCCACTCCGCCAGGTTAATACGTGTGACGTTAGGGTGACGAAACAAGAAGGTAGGTTGGATATAAAGAGAAAAGAGACCTAATCTGAGATGACGTAATCCAGTATAGCCGGAAGTAAAAAATCTGGAAAATTTGAATTCTGAAATGGTATTTGATCTGACCTGTCAAGATAAGAGAGTCCGCCATTTTGATTTGTATGAAAATGATATTTAAGAAATATCGTGGTTAGCGTAGGCGCAAACAAAGTTTTTTAGTTTTTGATTTGGAGGGATAGCGGGAGGTATCATTTAACTCGTCTTGTTAAGTAAAAGTCAAATATAGCATATGCGCATGCCCAGATCCGAAATTTTTGTTTTTAAGTAAGAGGGCAAATGTGAGGTATCATTTTACGCGTCACGATGAGGGGAGATGAAATATGTATTTAATTTATCTATATATTTATTTAAAATATATATATATATATATATATATATATATATATATATATATATATATATATATATATATATATATATATATATATATATATATATTTCAAAAAATGTCGCCAACCCTCATCGTGCGCGAGTGGCCTGGTGGCAGCAAGAGGCTGGCCGCACGCAGCGGCATCTGAATTCCTGTTGAAATCCGCATGTGGTAGGAAATGAGATAACTATTGTTTGCTAGACTCTCGAAACCAATCTACAAAAAGTCTCCCTTGTTTACTCTATTTCATACGTGATTTCAATAAGATCCTATATCTTTTGCTCACTATAAACATCTTTTTATACGGTTTTTCCATAAGAGACAATGTATTTTCAAACATACTTCAGAATAATAAGAATAATAACAATAATAATAATAACTGCTGTAGAGGGATGATCTTAAGCTGATGGCCTCCACTAAGAACCACCTGGAAGAACTCCCTAAAATCGTAAAAGGCTTTTCTAGAGATATTGACATGCAGTTTGGGCTCGACAAATGTCGCACCTTATATGTAGTCAGGGGGAAAATACAACCAGGTGTATATGAAATGCAGAACGGCCAGCAACTTGCCTCGATGCTTGTAAAAGAGTGTTACAAATACATGGGAATACAGCAAGCGAGAAAAATAAACCACTCGGTAATGAAGAACGATCTGACAAATGAGTTTACGAAACGAGTAAAGCAGGTGGTGCGATCACATCTTAACAGCAAGAACCTGACTAAAGCTATCAATACATATGCATGTTCTGCACTTACATATTCATTTGGGATTGTGAACTAGAGTAAAACGGACATCAAAAATCTACAACGGAATGTGCAAACACTCCTAACAAAATCCAAAAAGCATCACCCGCGTAGTGTTATCGAGCGAGTAACCCTACCAAAGCACCAAGGTGGAAGAGGAGTGTTGGATATTGGTAAACAGTTGGACCACCAGATAGTGAACCTACGTACATATTTCAATCAGCAGGCGCTTACTTCTGAACTGATGATTCAACACCGCTACAAATAAAAGAAAGTGAAATACAAAGTCACCATCGGACTGATCAGGACAAGCTGCAATCTTGGATGTAGAAGCCTCTCCATGGGCGACATCTGAATGAGACCTCCCAGGCACATGTCGACAAATTGGCGTCGAACTACTGGTTGGTGTCCGGGTAGATGTTTCCAGAGACAGAGGGGTTTTTGCTGGTCATAGAAGATCAGGTCAACCCAACAAGAAACTACCTGAAGTATATACTTGGAGATAATTCGGTCACGGATGACAAATGTAGATTTGGGTGTCAGTCATCAGAGACTATCCAGCACGTCACCGGAGGATTGCAAGAGTTTGCTGCAACAGAGTATAAAGAGTGGCACGACGCAGTTGCTAAAATACTTCATCAAGAACTGGCTCTGAAACTGGGATCTTTAATCTTAGTAAGGTGCCTTGCTATAGACACACTCCTGAGCATGTTCTAGAGAACTCAGGATACAGGTTGTAGTGGAATTGGGTCATACTCACAGACCAACGAGTTGCCCAGATGTTTCAAGAGACAGATGGGTTTTTACTGGCCATACAAGATCAGGTCATTCCAACAAGAAACTACCTGAAGTATATAGTTGGAGATAATTCGGTCCAAGATGTCAAATGTAGATTTGGGTGTCAGTCATCAGAGACTATCCAGCACGTCATCGAAGGATGTCAAGCATTTTCTGCAACAGAGTATAAAGAGAGGCACGACGCAGTTGCTAAAATACTTCATCAAGAACTGGCTCTGAAACTGGGACTTTTAAATCTTAGTAAGGTGCCCTACTATAAGTACACTCCTGAGCATGTTCTAGAGAACTCAGGGTATAGGTTGTACTGGGATTAGACCGTGCTCACAGATCAACAAGTTGCCCACAACAGGCCAGATATAATAATACTGGATAAGTCCTGCAACCAAGTGACGCTGATTGATGTGGCCATTACAAATACTAATAATCTAGCGATAAAGTACAACGAGAAGATCATTAAGTACAGAGACTTCTAGATACAAGTAAAGAGACAGTGGAGGGCAGATAGTGGCCGAGTGCTTCCAATAGTCATGTCGTCAACTGGTGTGGTTCCTAATAATCTTCGAGAGCACGTTAAGAGACTGGGCCTTGGAGAGCATCTTTATAAAGTTATGCAGAAGGCAGTAATACTTGCAACTGCCCACGCGGTGCGGAGATTTTATTTGCTTTTTTACCTCCTGCATTCAACAAACAAAATTAGTATATCGAGGATCGAGGATCGCCGAGTCGGCAGCAATTAATACAGCATCAGAATAAGTATAGTGTTAATGGTTGCAGACGTTATCGTTATATACATCCATATCCAAATATCCATATACATCAGTCACCCGGCGGTGTATTTTTCGGCCCTCTGAGCAAATGCGATACTTCAGTGCGAAATGATCGAGTATCATCGTCGAAAACGACCGAATAAGCAATCTGGTGTGCGCTCTCAAATTCCACACATGCAGTTTGCAGTGGAATTTTGGCCGAGCGTGACTGTGTCTAGCATGTGCTTAGTAATTTCTGTGTAGTGCTGCGCGTCGGTTTGACTTCAATTAGATCATTTCGTTGTTGGTTACATGTTCTAACAAGACAATTATTATTATTATGGCTACTACTTCGGGTTGCTTAATAAGTGGATAAAATAATTGTGATACTGTGATTTATTCAGTGGATAATATTTAAAATTTTAAGGTTAGGTCACCTTTTAAGGGACTTTTTAACTACTCTAACCTATAACTTACTAGAGGAAAACTTGGTAAGTATAGTTAATAATTATTACGTTTAGTTAGTTTAGTAAGTAGGTTTTGATAATACATTTTCGGGGAAAAAATAGGCGAGCCCTTCATTTTTAGTGAATTTTTATTTTAAAAAAATTCACGAATAGAAGGTATCGATGGAGAGACTTTGCAAACATTTTGTCAAATGAGCGCGAACTAGGACCCCTAGATAGAACCCATATCCGGGGTCAGTTTCAATTTTTATATGTATATGTATATATATATATATATATATATATATATATATATATATATATATATATATATATATATATATATATATATATATATATATATATATATATATATATATATATATATATATATATATATATATATATATATATATATATATATCCAACGGATAACTAAAAAAATAAGCAACTAATTTCGATGAAACTCGGCAAGAGCCTTTATTTTATTAATGGCTTGAATGAGTTCGTTAGTCAGGAAAATCGGATAAGGTTTTCCGGGAAAATTTTGAGTTTTGTTTCAAAAAAAATCTTTTTCTCTGAAAATGACAAAGCTATTTTAATGAAATTTAGTGGATATGTTACACTGAAATTCAACTTTCTACACTTTTAGAACATTGAGTTATTCAAATTTTGAGTTTTCCTTTGAGAAAAATTTTTTTCTCCGAAAATTACAAAGTTATTTTGATAAAATTTGGTGAATATGTTGCCCTGGGTAGGACCCTACTATACATCAAAATTAAACTTTCTAAATTCGTAGAAACTTGAGTTATTCAAATTTGAAGCATTTAATAAAAGTTCACTACCATAACGCACTTGCTGCATCCTGAACTTTTTTTCTTGCGCACCCCCAATGCATTAAGGCACCAGCCGCTACTGATAAGGACAATAATAACACAACCTTCTATTTACCAAATAAACAAATTTACGTGACTTTGGACCTAATAGCAGATACCTATGATTTGAATACTTTTTGACAATGGGAAAGCCGAGTATTAGTGAATTTTCTTTTAAAAAAGTTACATGAGGAGATCGCGACTTTTGAATTTTGAAAAAAATTCTTCAAATGAGCGCGAACTGGACCCCTAGAATCCATAGTAAGAGTCAGTTTCAATTTTTATATGTTTATATACAGATATATATATATATATATATATATATATATATATATATATATATATATATATATATATATATATATATATATATATATAAACATATAAAAATTGAAACTGACCCCGGATATGGATTCTAGCGGGCCTAGTTCGCGCTCATTTGAAGACATTTTTTTCAAAATTCAAAAGTCGGGATCTCCTCAGTAGTAAATTTTTTTAAGAAAATTCACTAATAAACATAGAAAAATTGAGACTGGCCCCGGATATGGGTTCTAGCGGTCCTAGTTCGCGCTCATTTAAAAAAAATTTTGAAAAGTCTCACCATCGATACCTCTCTATCAGTGACATTGGACCTAATAGCAGATACCTATAATTTGAATACTTTTCAACAATGAGAAAGCCGAGTATTAGTGAATTTTCTTTTAAAAAATTCACATAAGGAGATCCCGACTTTTGAATTTTAAAAAAAATTCTTCAAATGAGCGCGAACTCGCCCGCTAGAAACCATAGTCAGGGTCAGTTTCAATTTTTATATTTATATATATATATATATATATATATATATATATATATATATATATATATATATATATATATATATATATATACATATAAATATATATATATATATATATATATATATATATATATATATATATATATATATATATATATATATATATATATATATCACACCGATAACTCAAAAAATAATGGACCGATTTTGATAAAATTTGGCAGATACCTTCCTTTTATTAGTGGCTTGGACAGGTTTGTTATCCAGGAAAATCTAACTAGGTTTTCTGAGATAATTTTGCGTTTTATTTTGGAAAAAATTGATATTTCCGGAAATAACAAACCTCTGGCAACCAAATTTGGCAAGCTGGTTTACATTGCCAAACCAAACTCTGCACCAAAATCTAGGTCTCTAAGGTGAAACGAAAAAAAGTTATAGGCACTTAATGAAGCAAAATTTTTGTGCCCCTAAAAATCAGAGAAGACGCAATACCAAAATATTGGATGTGTTAAACAAAATCTATTAAACATAACAGACAACGTTTATCTTTTCATAGCGCAAAAAAGTTCAAGAAGTACCAGAATAATTACTTTGAAAGTTTTTTCTCGTGTAAATGTCAAGCTGGAGATTTGAAACGTGAAAATTAGTATAACTATTGTGTTTTATGAATCCTAAATATTGCATAAAATATATATTAGAATGTTATAGATTTATGCTACTCTTCTCACTTGTTAAAACAGTTGCAAAGTATGCGCCTAAAGACTTACAAATTACAAATAAATAACTGAAGACCATTACGGATTATCTACCTTTTATTGCACAATATTCTCCAAGTGTTACTGTGGTGGAATGTTTAGGTAGTTTGCTGATAAGCAAAGGAACGCTAATTCAAAACTCACCGTTGACTGAATTTCTCTTTCAGTTTTTTTTTTACTTTTTTTTCAACTTTAATTTAATTTTAAATTGATCTGATGTATTTCCAATATTTTTTAGCGAATTTTTGCTTTAAAAAAATCACTAATGGAAGATAAGCATTTTGAAGACTTTTAATTCAAGTTTAATAGCAGCTATTGTTGTCCTTAGTTGGTAAAACCGTTCCACAGTTAACATAGACCTAGAGATTTGTGACAATAGAAGAGGTTGTTTTCTTTTCTACAACTGGATTCAATTTTTACAGCATCCACAGACAAAAGAATTTTCTCTGTGCAGCCACAGACTAAATATCTAGTTCCGTATTTAGATCAGATTTGGAGTGTTTTTTAATTTATTTAATGTATTTCTATTAGCTAATTTTCTTGTACAAAATGTTCTTTTAAGAACAACTTTTCCTATAAATTAATTTAATGAATTTTCTTTGAATAAACATTGACTCAATTAATGGAAAAAATTTTAAACCAAATTCGTCGAAAATAAGGTTTTAATGGATTTTCCTGCTAACAAATTATTTTATTTTCAATTTTAATTATAGATTAGGTATATAATTTGATTTTTGTGTATTCTTTTGGCAAAATTTTGTATAAAAAAATATTTAGCCAGTTTTCGCAGACATTTTTTTGTGCTTCCGTAGAAATCATTTTTTGTAAGATATTTTTGTGAAATTTTGGTAATTAATGATAAATGTTTTAAAAGTTATTATAAAAAAAGCGTTTATGGATTCTCTTGAAACAATTGTTTGCAAATTTTGATAAAACTTTTGTTGGCTCGTCGAAAAAGTTTTTGAGAAAAATTATATTTTGGTAGGTGGGTCAATAACCTGAAATGGTTCGTTGGCCAGGAAAATCGGACCAGTTTTTTTTTTACTTTATTTAATATATTTTTATTTGCGAAATTTCTGGTACAAAATGTTGTTTTAATAGCGAATTTTCTTATAAATAAATTTTAGGAATTTTCTTTGAAGAACCATTTGTTGAGAATTTTTGTATGAAAAATTATTCAATTGATGGAACATTTCTTAAACGAAAATCGTCTAAAACAATGTTTTAATGACTTTTCGTGCAAAAAAATATTTTATTTTCTACTTTAATTACCTACAGATTAGGTATATAATTTCAATTTTATGTATTATTTTAGCAAAATTTTGTGTTAAAAATCATTACCCAGTTTTTGCAGAATTTTTTTTCTGCTTCCGTAGTAATCACCAAGTTTTGTCGAAAATGTTTTTGTGAATAATTATATTTTGGGAGGTGGGTAAATAACGTGAAGAGGTTCGTTGGCCAGAAAAATCGTACCAGTTTTTTCGAAAACGTTTTAAGTTCGTTTTCGGAAAAATGTTGCACTTTTTCAAACAATAAAGTTATTTTGATGAAATATGGTAGAGTGTTTCTACTATATTGGTTACCAAATTTGATGGCTGCTTTCATTAAAGAAAGCCAGATTTGCTATTAAAAACTTTTTTTTAATCTAACACACCTTATATTCTTACATTTTTGCATTTTTCATCGAAATATAATGCATGTTTATAAGAAAAGAAACTCAGGACGCAGCAAGTGCGTTATGGTAGCGAATTTTCATCATATTTTTAAATTTCAATAGCTCAATTTGCTATTAAGTTAACGTTTGTTGGCAAGGAACCAGTTTCTTCGCGTACATTTTGAGTTTATAAAATCTTTGACATTTTCAAACAATAAAGTTATTTTGATGAAATATGGTACATTGTTTCTACTATAGGTATAGGTTATACTGGCAACCAAATTCAATGCCTGCTTTTGTTAAAAGAAAAGATATATTTGCTATTAAAAACATGTTTATAAAAATTCACTACCATAACGCACTTGCTGCGTCCTGACTTTTTTATTCGAATGACCCCATTACTAGAAGAAAACAAGAGAAAATATTTTTCTGTCAGCTGAAAGATGAAACAAGGACACTAGACATAAATATTTTTCATAATTAATCAAATTTATAAATATTTAATAAAACAAAGAAAATTAACATTTCTGGTGTATTATTGGTTGAACTTGAATGTATGGTAGAAAAATATTTGCATGTGGAGCCTTCTGTTATTAATTTTTCATAACCGGAAAACTTGAATTATATCTATACTACCTTCAGATCAAAGAAAACGTCGTCCGTTTTGGTGTAGTAATTAAACGTACCCTACCTAGCTTTATTTACTGTAGGAAGATACTCCTAGAGTTTTATTAAAGTTGTCATAATACTTATTTGACATTGTTAAAATAGATAATTGTAAAGGGATATCTCTTTTCAACTTGTATAAATCATGTATGCGCAGAAACCATTGGAAAAGGCTATGACGCTATATTACCAGGAACTCTAAAACGTCTAATTCCAAAAATCGAGACTGAAATTTTGCGCACATGTAGCAAGCGTGTGTTACAAGTAAAAAGCTTAATTCTTTAATGTCAGTTGTTCTAGTTCCTTGCTCAGTACATACTGTAAGGGCTGCCGGGATTATTGTCGTTTTCAGTCAACCTTGAGTTTTATTTCGCAGACACCATGGATTATCCCAGATTCCGATGCAGTGCTAAAAGGTTGCAAAAGTTGATCGCATTTAAATTAGATAACGATAAAAAATTGGTAGAACTGGCAAAAAAGGCAGCAAGTCAGAAAAAACCAATGGACTTTAGGAAGAAAATGCTCTTAATAAATCTATCAAAAGATATACAACGAGCAATGCTTGCAGAACTAGAAAGAGCAATATATGCATTAACCTGGGAGACTTTTTGGCGTGTGTATTTTATTGACCTTGAATAGTTTTTGAGTGTTTATTTCTTAAAACCTGTGTGTCTATTATTACCTACCATAAAAAGGTGAGCATACGTACTTTAATCTATTTTTGCAGTATTTTAGGTTTAGTTGCTTTGATTTTGCATTATGATTTTAATTGATAAACTATGACCCTTGTTTTCTGAATTTAAAGATGATAATCCTCACTCACTCAAAGTAAGTTTGTAAAAAGGATTTTCAATCGCATTTTTTACAAATGGCTATCATTATTCGGCAAAATGAGTTTTGGGGAAATAATTATTTGGAGCGCTTAAAATTAACCTTTAAAAAAGGTTTACCTGGTTAACTCCAACAAATATAAAGTTTTTCTTAACTAAACTATTTTTAACAAATTTTATAATAAGAATATTATTGGTTTGGGCACAATAGTTCGTTAGAAGTTTAACCCTGCCTCCTTGGTTGTTTTCATGAGGTTCAAGAAACAATATATATTTTTTAATTTGTAATCCTATCAGTTTTGTGTTTTTCTTCAATTTTAGAGAAAACCTTCTTGGAGACAACAAAAATTACTATTAGATATGTATTTCATATAATATATACAATATGGGAGAGCCAAATGAAATAAACTCAGTTTTTCAATTATTGTGCATATTTTTAGAAAGTCTTTACGCAGCAAGTGCGTTATGGTAGTGAATTTTCATTAAAATATTTTTAAGAGCAAAAATGTCACTTCTTTTAACGAAAGCAGGCATGAAATTTGGTTGCCAGTATAACCTATATAGTAGAAACAATGTACCATATTTCATCAAAATAACTTTATTGTTTGAAAATGTAAAAGATTTTTCGAAAATAAACTTAAAATGTTCCCGAAATAACTGGTTCCTAGCCAACAAAGGTTAATCTAATAGCAAATTTAGCTATTGAAATTTGAAACATATAATAAAAATTCGCTACCATAACGCACTTGCTGCGTCCTGAGTTTCTTTTCTTACAAACATGCATTATATTTCGATGGAAAATGCAAAACTGTAACAATATAAGGTGTGTGCGGTTAAAAAAAGTTTTTAATAGCAAACGTGTCTTTTTTTAATGAAAGCAGCCATCAAATTTGGTTACCAATATAGTAGAAACAGTGTACCATATTTCATAAAAATAAGTTAATGTTTGAAAAAGTGCAAAATTTTTCCGAAAATGAACTTAAAACGTTTTCGGAAAAACTGGTCCGATTTTTCTGGCCAACTAACCTGTACAGTTATTTACCAAAATATAATTATTCACAAATAATTTTTTGAAGAAAATCCTAAAACTTTTTTTATAATAGCTTATTAAACATTTATCATTAATTATTAAAATTTCCCGAAAAAATCTTACAAAAAAATGATTTCTACGGAAGCACACAAAAAAATCTGTAAAAACTGGCAAAATATTTTTTTACAAAAAATTTTGCTAAAAGAACACAAAATTGAAATTGCCTACCTAACCTGTAATTAAAATTTAAAATAAAATAAATTGTTTGCACGCAAAGCCATTAAAACATTATTTTCGACGATTTTCCTTTAAAAAATATTCCATTCGCAACAAATGTTTCTTCAAAGAAAATTCCTTAAATTTATTTATAAGAAAATTCGTTATTAAAACAACATTTTGTATAATAAAATTTGCTAATAAAATAAATTAAATAAATTTTAAAAAAACTGGTCCGATTTTCTGGCCAACGAACCATTTCAAGTTATTTACCCACCTACCAAAATATAATTTTTCCCAAAAACTTTTTCGACGACACAACATAAATCTCATGAAAATTGGCAAGCAATTGTTTCAAGAAAATCCGTAAACATTGTTTTTATAGTAACTTATTAAACATTTATCATTAATTACCAAAATTTCACAAAAATATCTTACCAAAAATGATTTCTACGGAAGCACAAAAAAATTTCTTCGAAAACTTGCTAAATATTTTTTCTACAAAATTTTGCCAGAATAATACATAAAATTCAAATTATATACCCAATATGTAATTAAAATTGAAAATAAAATAATTTGTTTGCACGAAAATCCATTAAAACCTTATTTTCGACGAATTTCGTTTAAAAAATGTTCCAATTGAATAATTTTTCACACAAAAATTCTCAACAAATGTTTCTTCAAAGAAAAAACATTAAATTAATTTATAAGAAAATTCGCTATTAAAAGAACATTTTGTACAAGAAAATTAGCTAATAGAAATAAATTAACGTAATTAAAAAATACTCCAAATCTGATCTAAATACAGAACTTGATACTTATCCTGCCGCTTCACAGAGAACATTCTTTTGCCTGTGGATGTGGATGCTGTAAAAATAGAATCCGGTTGTAGAGAAGAATACAACCTCTTCTGATGTCACAAATCTCTACCTCTATGTTAATGTGGAACGGTTTTACCAACTAAGGGCAACAACAGCTGCTATTAAACTTGAATTAAAAGTCTTCAAAATGCTTATCTTCCATTAGTGATTTTTTTGTGCTTATCTTTGATTAGTCATTTTTTCAACAAAAAATCGCTAAAAAACATTGGAAATACATCAGATAACTTTAAAATTGAATCAAAGACGAAAAAAGTTTTTAAAAAATAGCTAAAAGAGAAATGCAGTCCACGGCGAGATTTGAACCTTCATGACTTTGCTCATCAGCAATATCTTTCACCATTCGACCACACTAACACTTGAAAAATGTTGTAAAATAAAAGCTAAATAACGCGTAATAGTCTACAGTTATTTATTTGTAATATGTAAGGTCTTTATGGGCATATTTTGCAAATATTTTAACAAATAAGAAGAGTAGCATAATCTAGAACATTTTAATATACATTTTATGCAATATTTACCATTAATAAAACACAATAGTTATACTAATTTTCGCGTCTAAAATCTCCAGTTTGGCATTTACAGGAGAAAAATTAAAAAAAGTTCAAAGTAATTTTTCTGGTACTTCTTGAGCTTTTTGCGGCATGAAAAGATAAACGTTTTCTGTAATATTTAATAGATTTTGTTTTAACACATCCAATATTTTGGTATTGCGTCTTCTCTGGCTTTTAGTGGCACTAAAATTTTGCTTCATTAAGTGCCTATAACTTTTTTTCGTTTCACTTTACAGACCTAAATTTTTACACACAGCTTGGTTTTTACAATGTAAACCAGTTTACCGAATTTGGTTGCCCTAGGTTTGATATTTCCGGAGATATTAATTTTTTTCAAAAGAAAACTCAAAATTTTCCCAGAAAACCTAGTTCGATTTTTCTGGCTAACAAACTTATCCAAGTCACTAATAATAGAAAGGTACCTGCCAATTTTTATAAAATCGGTCGATTATATAGTTATCGGTGATATATATATATATATATATATATATATATATATATATATATATATATATATATATATATATATATATATATATATATATATATATATATATAAACATATAAAAATTGAAACTGACCCCGGATATGGGTTCTAGCGATCCTAGTTTGCGCTCATTTGAAAACATTTTTGCAAAGTCTTACCATATATACCTCTGTATCAGTTAATTTTTTAATAAAAATTCACTAAAATCCGAAAACATCTCAATGATAGATTAAAAAAATGACATCTGATTGACGAACTTCTCTAGAAAAATTTAACAACTTATCGAGTTTCATTCTTGATAATGAGAAAAAAAATGAAAAAAAAACAATCCCAATGTAGATCTTCAAAATACATGCCTTGAAGGTCCTGGCAGCATCCTAATCGTAAATAAAAATGTCTTCAACATCTGAGGCCTGATAGAGTTACTTGCAATCGTTATTCTTCTTAAATCAGTTAAGTGGTTTAGTTTTGTATAGCATACTTTTTACATATCGCCATAAGAAGTCTACTAGCGTAAGATGGGACGATCGTACTGGCCATTCTAATGATCCTCGCCTCCTTATCCACCGATTTGGAAATATTAAGTCGAGATACTGCCTAACATTGATTTGATAATGTGCTGGCGCTCCATCCTGCGGGAAGCATATCACATTCGCTGGAACTTTTGGGTTTATTCGATCAGGATACAAGTTAGCCAAAGTTTGCACTGTATAAGATAAAACTGAGTGAGTGTGAACGTATTCCAGGATAATGTAGCTATGACGCATTGTATTTTCTGAAATGCTGGTGGCAAATATTTTACAATTGATACATTGGTAGTATGTACATCTGTCATTGTAGTTTAGCAGACTATTCACGATATTTTCTTTATTTAAACGTTAATATCATCAATATCCGGCCAGTAAAATATTTTATGTTTCACTTTAAAACGCCTGCTTGGTCAGATATGCTCAAACTGTTGCCCACAAAATTACTAAGCCTTTTTATATGTATGTTTAAACATTACTCATTTACTCACACGTGAAAATCACCAGCGGCATTGGACGACAAGGCGTTCACGTTGTAACGAATCTGCAGGTGATCATCCACCGTTCTTCTATGGTGAGAAACTTTGCTGGTATAATAATAATAACAATAATAATAATGGCCTTTATTAACCACAATGATACAGCATGTCTATACAGATAAATATTTGACTTGCTATATATTTAGGCACAATTTAGTTAAAGGTCGACTTAAAAATGTTTGACAGCTATTTTGCAAACCATACACTTTAAATTTGGACATGTCAAAATTCTAAAATTTAGATCTTCCATTTCCCTCCTCTATCCTAAAAATTCTCCCAGAACCTTTACTGTCTAAGCTTCCCTCCCAGACAGCAAAGCTCTACAACAAAAATATTTTTATTTTCTGCTCCATATTTTTGCGGAAAGATATTTAAGAGCTTATTATTTATAAAATTTTATTATCGTTTATAAAAATGAGTTTTGTGGCAATAATTGCATATTTGCAGATATCAAAATCCTCGTTTTCAAAAAGACGGTTATACGGGCACATTCCAAAAAATAGGTAGCTATTAAGTTTTTCTTAATTAAAGTATCTTAAAGATATTATTATTTTAGGCACAAAATGCTATGTAATGATTGATATCTACCTCCAATATAAATAGTAATAGTAATAGTAATATATTTGCCAAAAAAATTATACAATGTGTTGTACAAAGAAGCCTTAGCTTGTGCTTGCAAAAACACAATTTAAAAAGTATACATTTCAAAACTAATTTGTATCAAAAAGTATTGTCATTTAATTTTGCTTGTGCAGCTTCCATAAAACATCTCTGTTATTTTCATCTACACCTCTCCACACTCCTGACCATTAAAATTGTGTACAATAACAATATTCTTAATTTAATCTCCAACTACTTATAATTTTTTTATTTACATTCGGGAAAAACTGAAAGTATTTTTTTCTCAGATTTATTTCTCTAGGTTCGCAAATATCGTTTGACATATTGGAGTTTGGACAGGGCAACGTCTGTCGGGTCAGCTAGTAATAGAATACACTCAGCAATAAAATTAAAAGTTAACAAACATTATTTTTCAAGTAAATTCTTCCAAAAAGCCTGTGGGTTCGTCAGAGTTTCTTTATTTCAAACATTTTTATGAAAATTCGCTACCATAAATAACAATAAATGTCATTATGACGTTATTTGACAGCAGCCTGCTTGATTATTTTTTTTTACAAATGATAACCACTCAGTCAATTTATGTGAAAATGAGTCTAAATATTATTTTTTTTTTGTGATCAAACTAACAGTTTTATGAGAAAAAGTCAAGATATAAAAAACTCACAAATTGAATTCTTCTTTTCAAATAAATTTTTCAAATAAGAAAATGCAGACAGATCAAAAAGTTCTGATGCAGAGTCACGGTGGTTCAGGGGTAAGAACGTGTGCCTCTGAACCGAAGGAAACTGGGTTCGATCCCAGGGTACTCCTTTCACTTTTTCAGTACATACTGTAACTCATTGATTGTTGTTGCCCTTACTTGGTGAAACTTGTCCATACTGCATACAGACTTGGAGAATACTTCTCTAGCTTCACTGTTGGTTTTTGTAGGTGAAGGACGTAGCCAGCGCGTGAGCTAACTGGAGCAAGTGGCCCTTCGAATTCTGGAAGTTCTAGGATGTTCTTCAATGCTTCTGTGACTATAGTTTCGCTGCTTGACAGCATTTTCAGACAGATTGAATCTGTCAAGCAGCGAAACTATAGTCACAGAAGCATTGAAGAACATCCTAGAACTTCCAGAATTCGAAGGGCCACTTGCTCCAGTTAGCTCACGCGCTGGCTACGTCCTTCACCTACAAAAACCAACAGTAAAGTTAGAGAAGTATTCTCCAAGTCTGTATACAAACTGTAACATTCACATCAACCGAGGTTCTGGCATTGTATTTGAGCAGGTTGAATGTCTGCATGTTCCGCCCTTCGGAGGGGGCGTAAAGCCGTCGGTCCCGTGTCCATGCGATGTTGGGTACGTTAAATATCCCTACCCTCCTTACATAAAGGCAGGGGTTCGGCAAATTTTCCAGGATAGTGAGGTGAAACTGCTCCCTGGCGTCGGTGATTGGCCATAGTCGCGGAAATAGGCCGACGTTAAAGAAACAAAACACACACACACAAAGTTCTGATGCAAAATAATGTAGAGGTTGATTTTTTTCACCCCCTTGTGATAACATTTCAGCGTTTCAAAAACCGTCAGAAACTGACATTTTATTAGCATCAATCATCTGCAAAATATCCTTTTTCGAAATTCTTTCATAGTGGATATTTTGAATAAAACTTTTTTGTCCTGATTTCAAAAGTTGTAACTTGGAAGGGAGGGGATTTGAACAAAAATTTATATGAAAGACCCCTCTTGATTTTTGCTAAAAAAATCACACTTTTTGCGTCAATTTAGACACATCCGGTATATACCGGCTGAGGCGTTTCTACGATAAAGCTCAATTATCCGTTATTATATAAGATACGAGAAAAAATTGTATACCTTTATTATAGGGTGTCTTGATCTTACAAAATGATTCTGACAATCACAGGCTGGCCCACAAGTCGATGGTGATACCAATTTTCTTTTTTTCTTGTTCTCGAACACCCCTTATGTTATTGCATTTTTGCATTTTTTTATCGAATTATAATGCATGTTTGCATTTTTTTTAAAGTTCATCGTTTTCTAATTATTTTAATTGTTTTTCCACTTTTCACATTTTTGGCATATATCAAAAATCATGATACAGCGTTTTTACTAATAGATATCAGAAATCCTATAAAAGTGGCGCATTCAGAAAAGTTTTCGTTTATATTATTCGTCGAAAAAATCGAGATGCCGTATACAAGTCGCTCTCAAATAGTGACCGAATTTGAAAAAATTTAAACTACCGTGACTGAAACATTTTTTTACAATAACTTATTAAACACTTATTGTTAATTATCAGAATTTCACCAAAATCTTGGGAATTAATAATAAAATTTTAATAAGTTTTTGTAAAAAAAAATTTGGATTTTCATGAAAAAATAGTTTGCAAATTTTCATGTAAAATTTTTTCGGTACTTTCGTGTCGAAAAGCTTTTTTGAATAATTATATCTTGGCGGTTGGGTAAATAGCTCGAAGAGGTTAATTGGTCAGGAAAATCGGACTAGTTTTTTCGGGAACACTTTAAGTTTATTTTCGGAAAATTTGTGTACTTTTTCAAACAATAAGGTTATTTCGATTAAATATGGTGCATCGTTTCTACTATATGGATTACACCAAATGTAATGCCTGCTTTCATTAAAAAAAGACATATTTGCTATTAAAAACCTTTTTGTGGAAATTCACTAGCATAACGCACTTGCTGCGTACAGACTTTGTGGCGAATTTTTATTCCAAAAAATTCGCTAATAGAGACGTATCGATGGTGAGGCTTCAAAATAACGCGAATTTGAGCCCCAAACCAAGGTCCGTTTGAATTTTTATATGTTTATATATATATATATATATATATATATATATATATATATATATATATATATATATATATATATATATATATATATATATAGGGTGGCGCATTGAAAACGAAACAGACCGATTCGCATCCAGAGAATTTTTTTTTTTAAGAAACGCTGTAACACTTCAATTTTAATATTGAGGGGGACATGTTTTGACATAAAACTCAACTTTGTCACATCAACCCCTTAAGGGTGGTGATAACAACCATTATATCTTAAATAGGAAACATGGGTCGAGTGTTACATCATTTGAAAGCTCTTTTTTTTTCTGAATTCAGCACACTAATTTTTTTGGAAGTTTTATCAACTCGTTTAAAAATTATTCACAGTTGAAGATGCAAAAACGCATTTCACTCGTTCCGATAAGAAATGTGCTGATACTCAATGTTTTGTTGGTTCGTAAACACAAAATTGACTATCAGAGCATTTATTGTCGGAATGAGAGAATCGCGGTTTATTATTTCAGTTTATCGGTCGGTTTGATACTTGATAGTACTACCGAAAATTAATTTCACAATGGTGTATTCTGTAGAAGAAATAGTTGAAATAATTACTCTTTTTTTCAAAAACGATGACTGTGCCAACCATACCGCAAATTTGTTTAATGAACGACATCCGAACAGACATGTTAACAGAAAATACATTTTGGAGTTAGTTGCAAAGTTTCGACAAAGTGGTTCAGTAGCCAACAAAAAATGGGATCCTGAACCTGAATTTCCAGTTAGAAATGAGACTACTGAGATTTAATTTTTAGGACAAATTGCTGCAGATCCAACTTTGAGCACGAGAAAATTGGCCACTGTTTCAAATATCAAAAGAAGAACTATTCAGCGGATATAGAAGCATCATAAATTTCACCCGTACAAAATTCATCTTGTACAACAACTGAATGAAGATGATTTTGATAGGCTGCTGGAGTTTTGTGAAGTTATGACTGCACGAATAGCTGATAACGGGAACTTTCTGTTCAATATATGTTTTTCAGATGAGTGTACGTTTTTATTAAACTCTACAGTCAATCGTCATAATTGTCGTTATTGGGCAGATAATAATCCAAGAAATTTTCACGAAGTCCACACTTAAACTCCACAGAAATTGAATGTCTGGACTGACATTTTTGGAGACCGTTTAATCGGACCAATTTTTCTTGATCGCAATTTGAGTGGCGAAACGTATTTGGAATTTACCCTCTACTAATTGACGTTGTTGAAAATGATGATCGCTATCAAGAAAATCAATTAGTGTTTTAACAAGATGGAGCTCCTCCGCATTTTTCACAGCGTGTTAGGGAGTTTTGAACAAAGAGTTTCCAGAGCAATGGATTGGCAGTAGAGGTGCTATTGGGTGGCCCCCTAGATCACCGGATTTAACTCCTTTAGACTTATTTCTATGGGGCCATATAAAGAGTAGAATTTTCGCAACAGAACCGGAGTCTCTGAAAGAATTACGACGACGCATTGTTGAAGAATGTTGTCTAATAACTCAACAAATGCTCCAGAATGTCAGTGCTCGTTTTGAATAAAATTTGTACTTCTGTATGGAAGCTGGTGGTCAACAATTTGAACACTTACTTAACTGAATAAACATTTTTGAACGTGTGGTTTTGTTTTTTTTTTTAAGAAAAAATTGACTAATTAGTGCATTTCTTATCAAATGAATGAAATACGTTCTTGCAACTCCAACTGTGAATAATTTTTAAACGAGTTGATAAAACTTCCAAAAAAAAAATAGTGTGCTGAATTCAGAAAAGAAAGAGCTTTCAAATGATGTAACACTCGATCCATGTTCCTTATTTAAAATATAAGGGTTGTTATCACCACCCTTAAGGGGTTGATATGACAAAGTTGAGTTTTATGTTAAAACATGTCCTCCTCAATATTAAAATTGACGTGGTTCAGGGTTTATATATATATATATATATATATATATATATATATATATATATATATATATATATATATATATATATATATATATACATATATATATGTATGTTTGTATGTATGTATCGACACGATAACTCAAAAGTTATTAACCGATTTTGATGAAACTCGGCAAGAATCTTTATTGTATTAATAGCTTGCATTATTTCGTTAGCCAGCCCTATCGGAGCAGTGTTTCTAAAAAAAAGTAATCTTTCCGAAAAAAACTTGTATCTCAAAAAAGAACAAAGTTATTTTGATTAAATTTGGTTGGTATGTTGCCCTCGTAAATACCTCACTACACACCAAAACTCAACTTTCTATATTTATCTAAAATTGAGTTATACAAATTTGAAACATTGAATGAAAATTCACTACCATAAGGCACTTTCTGCGTGCCGAAATTTTTTATTATTAACGCCGTAATAAGTTATTTTAAAAAGCGGTCAAATTGTCGGTTACTATCGTTAAACCTAAATGCTGCGTCGTACGTAGTTATCAAGTGCAAACTTACAGGTGTCCTGTTTGTTATGTTGTCAGGTCCGGTGTCCGCTCATCGTCTGGCCGATCTCAGTATCAGATCTCAGCTCAGTCACCAGTCATAGTCCAGTAACAGTTCAGTTCACACGTTAGCTTGGTATTGTAATAACGTGAGCGATGAGTTTAGTATCTGCAAGCACGGGTAATAAATTACGGGAAATCTATAATTTGAAAACCAAAGCAGATGAAAAAATTACTAGGGCAAAACAAGTGTCCAAACGTGAAAAAAAGCCTATAGACATAAGAAGACAAATCCTCCTCGGTAATTTATCTAAACGTCTCGCCAGAGAATGGAACGATACGCTCTCTGCAGAGCGAAATATGTAACAATAATTTTGTGTTTGATTTCTATCTATATTTTTTTTGCTCGTTTGTTTTATGATAAATACCTACCTGGGGTCCATGCTTCTTGTAAGTTGAATGTGAGTGAAGCTCTGATTTGTTTGGAAGGTTGTCCACAACAGTAGTAGGTGAGTAGGTAAAATTTAGTTCATTTTAAAAAGCTTTTCTTTAATGTTGTTAGAACGTGCTTTAAAAAACTAAGATACTTATCATAAAAGTGAATATTTAGTTGATTTGAAATAAAAATAAGGGTTGTGTAACTTGAAGTATTTCTGTAGGTATATCACATTTATCAGGACAACATTCGGAGTTTCAATTTCTAATGCTGTCATTCATACATACCTACGTTATTTACTTGCTTTTCACTGTTTGATATGTGTGGTTTTATTTATTTTTATGATACTCTCAAAAAGAAAACTTTAGACGCAGCAAGTGCGTTATGCTAACAGGTTGTTATTAGAAATAATTAAGATGTCAATAACTGAATATATAATTAACATGGAGACTTTCATTTTCGTACACAATATAGTTTGCTATAAAGCCAATCTATGTACCAAATTTTCTCACAGTAACTTCATTATTTTGGGATATACCTATATATATATTTAATTTATGTTTTGCCCGGAGAAGCTAATAAGTTTGGGATCATTATCAAAATCTGAAGATGATGTCGTTTTGTAACCATGACTATTTCTCCTCACAGCTCTTTTCATCTCAATGTAGCTTGCACACTATCAATTGGGCAAGGTTTTCCAAAAGTTTTTCTATTGTCTTTTCCATTTCTACAAATATGTGACCTTCAAGTAAAATTGTTACAAACTTATGATGTTTAGAATGTCCCGCAAATGTTGCCTTCCCCCATTTAATTTCTTTTAGCAAGCATCTTTCTTCTCTCACCTTTTGCAGCAGGCTTGTATTCGTCTTTCTTTCGGTGTACCTCTGTCTATTAATTTTCTTAATGTCCACATTTTAAAATATTCTGTTCGGTTTCCGTCGCATATATCATAACGTTGTATGCGCATCACTTGTTGAACCTCTTCAGGTGAGAAGAGTATTTTGTCCATTAAACGTTTGCTTTGCCATCATGATCCGGCTACTGAAATTTTTGCTGCATTCATACATTTATCCTCAATAATTCCATCAAGTTTGACAGATCTTTTATAAGATAAATAACACAACTTGTCTTTTAAAAAGAAGAAAGGTCTGAATGCAACAAGTACGTTATGGCAGGGAATTTTCCTATTAATTATCTACACTATATTTTACATATATATATATATATATATATATATATATATATATATATATATATATATATATATATATATATATATATACTCGTGGACATTTTTTTCGTGATTATTAATACTTTACTTATAGTTTATTGGGTTTGGTTTCGTGAAAACTTCTTAATTTATAAAAAAAATTAAAACAATATTTGTGGGTTTAAGTAAAGGACGTTTCGCCACCCTATGCATGGCTTCCTTAAGTTTTAAAATTAAAAAGAAATTTAGAATGTACTGTTTGTTTGTACTTTGTTTTTAAAAATAATTTAAAGAAAAAGCGTGAGAAATCCGCGCATGGGTGGCGAAACGTTGTTTACTTAAACCCACAAATATTGTTTTCATTTTTGTTATAAATTAAGAAATGTCCACGAAACCAAACCCAATAAAGTATATATATATATATATATATATATATATATATATATATATATATATATATATATATATATATATATAATGTTCAGCATTCATGACAGTAATATGACTATTTCTTAAAAAAAGTTGTGGGATAGCTATCAGTTGCAAGACAAAAACTTTTTATTATATAGCCGAGTTTTCGGAATTATTGATTCTTTTTTATCAAGGCTATAACATGGAAGGAAAAAAATTACAACTTTCATAGGAAAAATAAAAATCTTTTAAATACTTACATTGAAAAAGTTAAATAACAACAAACATTTACAACATTTTTTAGTTAAATTTGAAAGAAAGTTGATAAGCGTCAATCTGACATATGCAAGCTTACTGTATTTAAATTTGTTCTCTTGTTTTTATCAAGGAAATATAAATAGAAGTAGTGTTCTAAAAAGTTATCTTTCTTTGTGTTTATTGAATTTTTGTTAGAAGCAATTTCAAAGTCTTCTAAACACCTTATTTTATTAAGTGTTTAACGCATCAACTGCGTTATGGTGGCGAATTTTTCTGAAATGCTTCAAATTTAAATAACTAAATTTTCCCTTAACCTAGAGAGTTGATTTTTTTATGTAGTAAGGTCTTTACCAGGGCAATATACTTACCAAATTTCATAAAAACAGCTTTGTTATTTTTGAGATACAAAAAGCTTCTTTGTTGATTGAAAATCCACTGCATTGTTTGTACTTGACTTGAACATTATACGTGAGCCCCTCATTAATTTGATAACATTTCTTAGTTAGTAATTCATTTTGCCGTTACCAACTCTACTACAGAATAGAAAACAATTTATGCTGTGAACTCTACAAGAGGTTCTTGCTGGTTTGTAAATCCATTACATTTTTTATTCTTGGCCCTAACATTATAAGCCAGCCCTCATCAATTTGATAACATATCCTAATTATTTCATTTTGCCGTTGCAAACCCTACCACAGCGTTGAAAACATTTTATGTTGTGAATTCTACAAGAACTTCTTTCTGGTTTGTAAATCCGTTAATTTTTTTTTTTCCTTGGCTTTAACATTATAAGTCAGTCCCCTATAAATTTGATAACATATCTTACTTATTTAATTTTGCCGTTGCAAACTCCACCAAGCATAGAAAACAATTTATGCTGTGAACTTTACAAGAGTTTCTTTCTGAATTGTAAATCCATCACAATTTTTGTTCTTGGCTTTAACATTATAGGTCAGACCTCATCAATTAGATGCCATATCATACTTATTTGATGTTGCCGTCGCAAACTCTACCAAAGCATAGAAAACAATGTATGCTGTGAACTTTACAAGAGTTTCTTTCTGAATTGTAAATCCATCACAATTTTTGTTCTTGGTTTTAACATTATAGGTCAGACCTCATCAATTAGATGCCATATCATACTTATTTGATGTTGCCGTCGCAAACTCTACCAAAGTATAGAAAACAATGTATGCTGCGAACTCTACAAAAGCTTCTTTGTGGTATGAAAATCCACTAAAATTTTTGTTCTTGACTTTAACATTATACGTCAGCCCCTAGTTAATTTGATAACATATCTTACTTAACTCATTTTGCCGTTACAAACTCTACTACAGCATAGAAAACAATGTATGGTGTGAGCTTCTTTCCGGTTTGTAAATCCAACACAATTTTTGTTCTTGGCTTAAACATTATAAGTTAGCCCTCATCAATTTGATAACATAACTTATTTTATTTTGCCGTCGCAAACTACCACACCATAGTAAACAATTTATGCTGTAAACCCTACAAAGGTTTCTTTCTGCTTTGTAAACCCGTTACAATTGTTGTCCTTGGCTTTAGCATATATATATATATATATATATATATATATATATATATATATATATATATATATATATATATATATATATATATATATATATATATATATATATATATATATATATTTTATATATATATATATATATATATATATATATATATATATATATATATATATATTATTAATAATATATATATATATATATATATATATATATATATATATATATATATATATATATATATATATATATATATATATATATATATATATATACCTTACCGATCGAATGAAGTTCACCAGACATAAGTATTGTTTTATATTGTGTTTGAGCACTGGAACGTGCCAAACTTACATTAAGTAACTCAAGAACTTCTTGTCTTACGGGAGGTTCAACTAATGTTAAAGTCATTTAATCAAAACGAACAAACAACATACCTACATCACAAAAAAAAAAATTTTATTCTTAAGTAAGTGAGTTTATGAAGAGTAGAGGTCAGTACCTATTACTATTTTAAAAAGTCGCAGCAAGCGTTATAGTAGTGAATTTTCATAGAAATAATCTGACATTAAATATTTTTTATTACTTTTTTCTTGTGAGATAGAAATATAAATTTTGGCATATAGTTTCCTTTTAATATCGTAAACTTACGCACCAAATTTGGTTACGATAGCTTTTCTATTTTTTGAGATAAAAATTTTTTTCGGAATAAAACCCACAATTTTCCCGGAAAACCTAGATAGATTTTCAATTTTTTCAAAATCGGACCATTATTTTTTGAGTTATGGGTGTGATACATACATACATACATACATATATATATATATATATATATATATATATATATATATATATATATATATATATATATATATATATATATATATATATATATATATATATATATATATATAGTTCCGTCGTTATTTTCCACACCTTTTTTGCCACACGCACGTGCCGACTATGGACACCAAAATACAGTTGGTCACCCTGAGCACGTCAAGCAATGATGGTCAACGCGAAGATGTTACCCTGGAGATTTACCTTTTCGGACGACGGTCTGATTGGCTAGAGAGGCCACCTACCCCTTCTCATCTCCTAAAGCCGGGAAGACTTCGGAATCAAGAACGCACCAAATTTGATTACGATAGCTTTTCTATTTTTTGAGATAAAAATTTTTTTCGGAAGAAAACACAATTTTCCCGGACGTTCTCCAAGCCATTTACAAAAGGAACGTACACGCCAATTTTTTTCAAAATCGGACCATATTTTTTTTAGTTATAGGTGTGATACACACACATATATATATATATATATATATATATATATATATATATATATATATATATATATATATATATATATATATATATATATATATATATATATATTGTTCCGTCGTTATTTTCCACACCTTTTTTGCCACACGCACGTGCCGACTATGGACACCAAAATACAGTTGGTCACCCTGAGCACGTCAAGCAATGATGGTCAACCCGAAGATGTCACCCTGGAGATTTACCTTTTCGGACGACGGTCTGATTGGCTAGAGAGGCCGCCTACCCCTTCTCATCTCCTGGAGCCGGGAAGACTTCGGAATCAAGAACTCAACAAAAGCCCCATTTCATCGATCATCGTGTTATAGTGCAGTTCACTCATCAGTTCGAGTCATTCGTTGTCCGCCAGGCATTGGGCAAGCAGGCCCATAGCAACCACGTGACATTCTGAAAAGTGTTGGAAACCACGTGGAACATCGGGTGAGGCTGTGTCTCGTTCCCATTTAAGTGCTACAAACTGCGTGTACCATAGAATGAGACTGCTCCTTATTCTCTGTCTGCTCGACAAGTAATTTAACCTCCATTTTAACGATGATCGTGCTATATTGCAGTTCACTTATCAGTTTTATTCCTTCGTTCTCCCCTGGGCATTGGGCAAACAGGCCCGTAGTAGCCACGTGACATTCTGAAAAGTGTTGGAAACCAGGTGGACCATAGAGCGAGGCGGTGCCTCATTCCCATTTAAGTGCTACAAACTGCGTATACCAGAGAATAAGGCTGCTCCTTATTCTCCGTCTGTTCAACAAGTCATTTACTCTGTGAAGAAGGACTGTTCTCGAAGCACATCGAGCTGTTCCTCGTTCGACCCATCAACGACGTCCCAGGCAAGAAAGGTATTTTGTTTGTATTAGCCCGCTTCTGTTCATTACTGTCTGTGTAACTTTGTCCATTGTGCAATAAATTCATTTAATTAACCCGCGTTAATATTTTCTTTATTATCTAACCCCTGATGTACATGCAATCGTTCAATTAAACGTAAACAATTAAAGCTATCGAAGAACGTACGGAATTAACGGCCATTTTCAAGAGGTAAAGGAAATATGTAACGACACTCTAAGGCCTCAACGTGGGGCATGACATGAAGGTCATTTTCGTAAATCATCCTTGAAATCACACAGTTAGCAAGCGACTTCGTGCCTTATTGACAGCCGGCAAGAATAAAGGTAATTTTCGTAAATCTCCCTTGAAATCACACAGTTAGGAAGCAGCTTCGTGCCTTATTCACAGAGCCGGACACCTGCCGGCGGCTGGATATTGAAGATACTCAACTCATTTCGCATCCGGGCTCAAGGGGTTAACTTAACACGGTCACACAACATTTGTGACCTCTTCAGACGATTTTGGTATAATATATAACCAATCGTGGACTGGGCTGTAGAATAGTAAACCCCCGTTCATTAACTATATATATATATATATATATATATATATATATATATATATATATATATATATATATATATATATATATATATATATATATAGTGTGTCCCAAACTGGATGGGAATGTATTGCTATCTCCGTTATTATTAGAGATAGGGAGACGACTAATTAAGCATTGTTTTGTAGAATATCATGTCTCTTTTCCTTTTCGAGTTATTTTGAAAAAAACAAAATTTGTCGATTTCTTTTTTCTTCAATATCTAATTAGCGTTGATCTGGCATGTCTAAGACTTGCACATTATCAGGACACTTTTTACAGAGTAATCTTTTTGTGCTCTTCTCAACTTTGGATTGTCATGTGTTTTTGAGCTACAGGTATCAACTTGTTTTTTAATATGGCAGCCATATACAATTATGTACAATATGCTTGAGAAATCTTGTAATTGCACTGACAATTTTGAGAAAACCGTTTTGAGGATAGTAGGCTATGAAATCGAATACCAGAAAACAAATGACAAAAAAAGTGTTCAAAAAGCAGTAGGCCATGAAGTCTAACAATAGACTTCTACTTTTAACATAATTTTCCGTAATGATTCACGATAAAAAAATAGGAACTTTGAGCACACCAATGAATCGGCCCATTATTACAAATGATATTTTACATTACAACATTATCCTAAACATTTTTTATAATTTAATTAAATAGGTAAACCTACTAAATAACTAAATTTACTAACAGAACTCAATAAAAAACAGATTAATGATTTACGAAGACGCCTTTGAAAATTGTTTAATTTTTAAACGTAAGTCAACTGAAAAACAACAAAAGAAAGGTTAATATGGATATAACACTATCGCAACAATTAAGAATACTGTCATTCTTAATTATCTGAACAATTTGAGACGTATTTAACACGTTGCTTAAAAAATCCAATATGGCTGCCATAATAAAAACAAACGTTGATAACTGTAGCTCAAAAACAAATGACAATCCAAAGTTGAGAATAGCACAAAAAGATTACTCAGTAAATAGTGTCCTGATAATGTGCAAGTCTTAGACATGTCAGATCAACGCCTACTTAGATATTGAAGAAAAAATAAATCATTTTGTTTTTTTCAAAATAACTCGAAAACGAAAAGCGACAGGGCAAAATACAAGTCATATTTGAAGGGAGCATGAAATTCTACAAAACATTGCTAATTTAACCGTCTCCCTATCTCTAATAATAACGGAGATAGCAATACATTCTCATCCAGTCTCATCCAGTTTGGGACACACTGTATATATATATATATATATATATATATATATATATATATATATATATATATATATATATATATATAAGACAAAAATAAAACAGTTTTCAAAACTCTAAATATGGATTCTAATTTACGAACATTTGAAGAAATTTTTCGAAACTTTGAAAATCGCTGCCTCTCCTTTACCGAACTTGTTTAATAAAGATTTGCTAAAAATAGTAGATTACAAACAAACAAATTTTATACAGAGTATTCTATTTAACAAGACATATTTAGTTTTTACCTCAAAACCATAACGCTCAAGAATATTTTCTGAAATATAAAAAATGGAAAAGTTTGAGAATATATATTATGTATGTGAATCACCTTGTACATTTTCCTTAATTTTTAAGAATCAAGAACATTATTTCACATACTTACATTACCGTTCTTTTCAGCTAAAACTATCTTCAAGACATGTTGGTTTTGGAATCAAAATGTCAACGAGCTGCTGGTATGGTAATGAAACAAACGCAAAAAAATATGGTAGCAATCATGTTCCTGGGTAGTGTGCCTTATTTTCTAGTAGTATTAGGACATATGACTTTTTTCGTTTGATGTGCCATGTTTTGAGGCCTTAAATAATTATGTTTTAAGTTTATATATTTATAAAAAGTTTAAGATTTAAGTTTAATGATTTAATCTCAAAAACACAACGCAAATATTTAGATATCAAGGAATATTATGTAAATTGGATCTTTTAGTCTGACTTGTGCCTGTTTTCAAGAATCAGAGCATCAGCTAACATAACAAAATAGTTTTTTTTAATTGGTCATTCAATGTATATCAATAACATATATATTTCTACATTTTACAGGTTAAATGCACCAATCAATGACTGTCTCAAAATTTTCTTCATTTAGATTTAAAATTAGAGTTTTCAAAATTGAAATTATATTCTAATATTTTTAACCAATCGTTTAATGTAGTTTCTCCATAACTTTACTAGTGCCCGGCTAACTTTGCCAACGAAACGATTTTCAAGTGTAAGAAATACAGTTAGGCATAGTGAAGCAGGTTTTATCTTAGTGTGTTTATTAGTGCTCGCCACAGGTCACAAAAAATGTTACATTGTGGAAGGTGTTACACTACTTACCTTATTATTTTGTAATATCTCTAATACATTCACCAGCTTCGAAATTTCACAGCTGTATTAAAATTTAACTTGACATTTCTATCATCACCCAATCATGAATTTTAGTTACTTAAAAGTGGCTACTTCCAAAATTAAATCTATTTCATGTAAATTCTGTAAACTTCTGTAACTTACTATAAGGCAATATTGTGGCTATCGATTATTAAGTGTGGGCTGGTCGGTTACTAGTGAATTTACCCCACTCGTTATGACTAATATTTTGATTTTTCCAAAATGTTTTTAAAAACTTGTTTTCCTTTGTTTTGTTCCTTGGTCACTACAACAAACAAGACTATTGTAAGCGCAAAATTATATTAATTTTGTCACTATTGTTAAATGTAAAAAAAAATGTTCGGTGATATTTGCGGTGTGTGTTGTTTGTTTTTTAAAGTTTTTTCAAATTTTGACAAGAATAATATGTGATATATGTTTGTATTATGAGAATTTGATATTAATAAAAGGTTTATTTGCTTACATTCCTTTATGAAGTTTCATAAATTGTATCCTCGCTAAACAAAATTATATTAGTGAGTTTTCTTTAAAAAAATTCACTAATGAGGAGATCCCGACTTTTGAAAAAATGTCTTCAAATGACCGTGAACTAGGCCCCCTAGAACCCATAGCCAGGGTCAGTTTCAATTTTTATATGTTTATATATATATATATATATATATATATATATATATATATATATATATATATATATATATATATAGATATATATATATATATATATATATATATATATATATATATATATATATATATATATATATATATATATATATATATATATATATATATATATATATATATATATATACTTTCCTTTTGCAAGTGTCTTGGATAAATTCGTTAGTCAATCTGCCCAGGTTTTCCTGGAAAAAGTTGTGTTTTCATTCGAAAAAAAATATATCTCCGGAAATAACAAAGTAACGGCAACCAAATTGGTACACTGGTTTCTGCCATAAAGAGTATCCTATGTACCAAAATTCAAATCTCTATCTTAAAAGACAAAAAAGTTAGAGGTTAATTAATTTTTAATTAATTAAATCGGATTCAAGAAAGTTAAAACGTCAAAATTGATTGAGTACGAATGTAAGTGAAAAATATTACAAGAAATGACTAACAAGCTCCTATATATGTGTCCAAGTCGTTATTTTCCTTGATTTCGTTAACATATGATCAAAAGATCCATTGTAAATCACAATGGTGTTGTGTAAATTGTCAAACGTTGAACAGTTAAGATGTATTATGGGATATACCTGCTAGTAAATACATGTGGAGCGTAGCTCAGTGGCTAAGTCCCTGTACATCGTATAATCGACTCCTACATGATGAGTTCTAATCCTAGTTAAGGACTTTAATTTTTATCATTTTTTTTAGTCTTATTTCTCTTTACCGTTATCTAATCAGACTGTTGTTATTCCGATGAATTTTTAGCGAGTTTTTGTAAAAAAATAATTTAATAAAGAAGAGATGAAAACTTTTAAAACTTAATTCAATTTGAATAACATATCTGGTTGTTTGTTCTTGCCCTAACCTAGTGAAACCGTTCCATATTTAATGTATATATATATATATATATATATATATATATATATATATATATATATATATATATATATATATATATAAAGGGTGAACAATTTACCAAAATTTAGGTTTGTAAGTTTAAAGACAAAAACGTTAAAGGCATGTAAAGAAAAAAAAAGGGGGTTTCCTCAAAACGTAAAAAGTCGCGATTGAAACGTCAAAATGGGCAACATTTAGGCAATGAACCTAAAAGAAATGCGGATTATGTAAAGAGTGTTCTGCAAACCCTTAAGTTTCAGCTTCATTGCCCTTCATTTTGATAAAATATTTCCACAAAGTCATTTCAAATAGACCCTTCCTCTGATGCTTTGGAAGTAGTTTTAGTTAACTTTATGGTTTAACGGTCTATAATTTTTAGCTAATTTTCGTAGAAAAAATTCGTTAATGAGGACACCGCGGCTTTTAAATTCTAAAAAGGTTTCTTCAAATGAGCGCTAACTAGCCCCCCTAGAATCCATATCCGGGTTTGCTTTCTGTTTACATATTTTCAGGGTGACGCATTTCTACGGTAAAGCTCAATATAATTGTTATTATGCACATATGAGAAAAAATTGTATACGTTATAGGGTGTCTTGAGCTGCATCACAGGTAGCCCATACGTCGTTGGTGATACCTACTTTTTTTTAACATTCCTTATTGCATTTTTGCCTTTTTCATTGAGAAATATGATGCATGTTTGTAAAAAAAAATTGAGACTCAGTAAGTACATTACGAAGACGCCTTTGAAAATTGTTTGATTTTTAAATGTAAGTCAACTGAAAAACAACAGAAGAAAGGTTGCTATGGATATAACACTATCGCGACAATTAAGAATACTGTCATTTTTAATTATCTGAACAACTTGAAGTGAATTTAACACGTTGCTTAAAATTTTGCACTAAATAGTTTGTTTCCTGTTTATTTTAAATATTATTCAACAATATGTTTAGTAATGAAGAATATTTTGACATGTTGGAATGTTATATTCGTTCTAACCGAAATACTGAGGCAGCTCCAAATTCATATCAAAACAACTACTTAGAAAGACGACAACCAAAATATTTCGCAAGATAGTGACCAATCTATTGAACGACGATAGCTTCCACGCAAAGAAACTACCAATGCCTAGAAATGAAGAAAGAAATAATGCCGTCTTACAGGTTTCAAACGAAAACCCTCCGCAATCTGTTCGGTTTTATGGTGAACAAATTGACGTCCCAAAAGGTACGGTACACCGTGTATTAAAACAAAGTCATTACCATCTATACAAACCTACAATCGTACAAGGCTTAAATATTAACGATTGTCCTAAGCTACTTCAATTCTGCAGATGGCATCAATGACAATGTCAGTCATTTGAAAATAATATAAACTAATGAATCCAGATTTACAAATTGTGGTGTGTATAATCGCCATAACAGGCTTTATTGGGCAAATGAAAATCCCCATCTAAGGGAAGAAAGACGATTGCAAGACAGATTTGGTATTAATGATTGGTTCATTGGGTAAAAAAGTGTTATTTTTATTAGTAGATTAGACAGTTAATTTTTAAAAATTGCAGGTAACTTCATTGCTGGTCCGTTCTTTTTTGAACATTATTTAGCTGGGGAAAGGTATCTTAATCTATTGAGAAATGATATCTGACCAAGAATTAGAAGAGTTCATGATAATTTAGACGAAATTTGGTACCAACAAGACGGTTGTCCAGCTCACAATTCTAGGATCGTCAAAGAATTTTTGTATAAAAATTTTAACAATCGTGTAATTTGTAACAATAGACTGGTTCACACAAAATATCAATGAATTTCGAAACAGATACACGGAAGCTATAAATCATATTCACCAAAATACCCCCACCAGAGTTTGCAAGCATGTTTCAAAAAGGCGTATAAAGTGCATTGAACAAAACGGTGGCTAAATTATACAGTTTTCTATTTAGTGTATTTTCAAGTTTCTATTTTATTATTTGTTGAGTTCCGTTTCTAAATGTGTTGTTTTGTGGAGTTTAAGTTTCTATTTGTTATTGCCGCGTGTCGTTATTAAACTGTTTTACATAATATTTCCTAGCATTATTACCTAATTAAGTATTGTAAATAAATCACAATATTTTTTATCGTGAATCATTACGGAAAATTATGTTAAAAATAGAAGTCTATTGTTAGACTCCATGGCCTACTGCTTTTTGAAAACTTTTTTTTGTCATTTGCTTTCTGGTATTGGATTTTATAGCCTCAAAATTGTCAGTGCAGTTACAAGATTTCTCAAGCATGCTGTACATCCTTGGAAAGCTCTTTTCACCGGTTATCACATGAGCAAAAAATCCAATATGGCTGCCATAATAAAAACAAACGTTGATATCTGTAGCTCAAAAACACATGACAATCCAAAGTTGAGAATAGCACAAAAAGATTACTCTTAAAAAGTGTCCTGATAAGATAATTAATGGCGTCCAAAACTTTACTTTCTACAACCGGCAGCATAACAAAAGAGGTGCAGGCCATCGGAACTAATAGTCAACATTCAAAAGCCAATAATTTATTTTGCTACAATTCCACATACAAATGGTTTAGCACGTCAGTTATTGACATAAACATAAATCTATGAAAACAAACGTGAAAACAAACTAGAAAACATTTTAACTGAACAAACACAATAAAAGTTTCATTCGTGTCAGCTCTGTGTTCCACAGGTATCAGACAACAGCCTGTTATATAGATCCACCTCTGCAAAAATAGGCGATACATCATTCTACAGAACTGCTCATTTCTAATCAAATTACCGTGGCGAGTCGAGTAAGAGTGCATCTCAGACTGCCTTGTTAACCGATCGTTGACACTATGAATATAATTTAACAATTTATATAGGTAAACACATGTTAGTGTTATTATTTTTGCGTCCCTGAAAAGCGTCCTACAAGATTGTGTACCAGAAATCATTCTGCAACCGACTATCCCCAAACAAAACTGTTGTAAGATATTAAGGAATAACTTTCCGAGTAGTAGACAGTGACATCTTCTTTCCATCAAAGATGCTGGTGAATAGTTACCCCTGATACACTTACGCTTGTGGCCTTTAGAGACTACAGCGCCCCGAAACTCAAGGTCAATTCCTGGGTTTTGGTAGGTTCTAAATTCTAGAAATACGGTTTTTTTGTTATTTATACGGAGTTGGTTGGCCTCACACCACTTACCGCATTCATCAAGTAACGAGTTAACCTTTCGGTCAACCTCGTGTGTATCTGACCCCTACACGACCACTGTCGTGTCGTCTACGTACATGAACAACCTCCCCTCCGTAATATGTTCAGGCAGATCATTCACATACAAGACAGGGCAAAGGGCCCAAAACACTACCGTGCGCAATGCCAAGCTTTATATCAAAAGGTCGTGATTGCACTGAATCCACCGATACTACCACTTGTCTGTGTGTTAGAAACGAGAGCAGCCTGTCGCAAACAGGGCCCGGAATACCCAGGCACTGCTGCTTTTTCCCAGGCAGTTGAGGAGATGGCGTATTAAACGCCTTAGAGAGATCTAACATAAAACCACCACGCGCTGACCCCTGTCAATTTAGTCGTATCTGTACTGTACCATATCAATCTCCCAAGAAGTTTTCCAATCGCACAGCCATAAAGTATTACGCAGATATTGATTTTTTTCTAAATTGAAAACCCCACTTTGAGACCTATGAGTTCTCAGTGGTGCAACTTAATATAGGGGTAAGTTGCGTTAAATTACCATATTTTACGTTTACCTACATGCGTCTGCTCTATGTCGGTTCTTATGCGAACCACCCTGTGTACATTTTCTGAATGACACAAAAATTAAGGAAATGCGAAGCTATCAAATGTCAAGTTTATTATATGGCAAATGCAACCAGCTACCGTTCTTGGATATCGCTTTATTATCAAGATACTAGATGATTTTTTATTTTTTTCCAATTTTTAATGTTTTCAATTTCAAAGACAGTAAATGGTTGTATAAAGATTGACCGAATCTAGGCATTGTGCCACTTAAAGCTTGACCACCATACTGAGATTACCTGATTTTGGACTTCCGAAGAGACAGCATGACCAAACAAGTTAACTATGGTTTTGGTATCTGCAATGATCTGACCATTATGTCTCATTTTCATATTATTTGTAAGAAATATTGTTTGTAAGAAAATAAATTCTGGATGCAGCAAGTACGTTATGGTAGCGAATTTTGATCAAATGCTTCATATTTGAATAGCCCAATTTGCTATTAACCTATAAGGTTGACCAAGAAACGAGTTTCTCCGGGAACACTTTAACTTTACTTTTGGAAATTTTTGTACATTTTCACACAATAAAGTTATTTTTATGGAACATGGCACATTGTTTTTACTATATAGGTTACACTGCTAACCAAAATTGATGCTTGCTTTCTTAAAAAAAAACACATATTTGCAATAAAAACATTTAAATGAAAATTCACTACCATAACGCACTTGCTGCGTCCAGAGTTTTTTTACATCTCACCCCGTTCCCACATATCTTTAAGGGTGCTAGATGATGTCTCGCCTCTACAGTATTAGTGAATTTTCGTAGAAAAAATTCACTAATGGGAAGATCCTGACTTTTGAATTTTGAAAAATTTTTTGCAAATGAGCGCGAACTAGGACCCCTAGAACCCATATTCGGGGTCAGTTTCCATTTTTATATGTTTATATATACAGGCTGTTTCAAAAAACATGCACCATCGCTCGTGGGGCAATTCCTTACTAAAAAATAAGAAAAAAAGTTCCTGTGCACATGGGCCCGGAAACGCATAGTTTCCAATATACAGGGAGTTGAATTTTAATATTTTTTTAAATTTTTTATAAATAATTTCAAAACCACTGGATTGATTTTAATGAAACTTGGAACTTGAAAGTGTATTAAGAAAGTGCATATTTTCAAGTGAAAATCTACTTACAACTGCGTCAGTGGCGTGCGTACGGGGCAACTGTAAAAATTCATTTGGGGAAAAATATGTGCGCCACTGTCTTTTTCCAATTTTGATACATCAGTTATGAAGCTTATTACATAAGCCACAAAAGCTACCTCTTGGTATTTTTTCGTTCAGGGTATCCCTTAGGAGATATGATTAATTTTATAAAAAGGGGCAAAGTACCGATTCGTTGGAGTAATGATTATTTTTTCTAGATAGTATGTCTTATGATGTGTACCAAGTTTGGTTGAAATAGCTCCAGGCATTCTGGAGTTATGCTGGAAAATACATATACCACACAGGCATCAGTGTTTATACATAGATGTACCTACCTACCTAGACAAAATGTTTATAATTTCATTTATAATTCTAAAATTCACTCTAAGAACTCAACAAAAAGCTCCCTTTGTATCTATATTTTAATTTCTAATAAAAACTAATTCAAGTTGCTTAAAAACTATTTTATGAAAAAAGTAGGTATAATTAGGTAATGCATTTTTAGCTGTAGCTATAAAATCATCTAATTTAATATTCAAACTTCTTTTTCAGGTAAATTTTAATTTTAAATCAAGCAAAGAATAATTAGTCAAATAAAAATTCAAGTGTTACATGCTTTCTTATAGGCCACAGTATCTAGAAACAAATAGATCGATGTTATTGATCGATTTAAATAAAATCTAAAATACATAGGTTACGTAATATCTTTACTTGCTGGAATATTCTACATTATTTGAATTCCTAGAAACTCTAACCCTATAGCCCCTCATTTAACGGCAAGTTGTTTCCTAGAAATCCCTACTTTCCTCCAAATGCTAAATCCTCCATCTCCCCACCACCAAGACGTGTACCAAGCAAACGCTTGTTTCCATGCTAGGTCCTGGCAGTTCCTGCATCTTCTTTGTGCGGCTTGTTGTTTGTGGTGTTTTGGTGTATCATTGAGTTGATATTTCTCCCATGAAGTAGTTTTTCTTACATTAGAGTGAACACTGTATTTTTTATAATAATATACTCATTTAAATAACATATTTTATGAGAATATACTTAAACTTTCGTTCTTTCAGTGCGCTTTTTACATAGAAGACACGTCAGTTTTTCCACGTAGGTCACTTTAGGAGAAGAATTTAATTAACCATAACACATTTTTAGATTTAGTTTATTTTCATAGTTTATTAAATGTGTTGTGGTAAATTAAATTCTGCCGCTGTGTGGATATAGGTAAGTTGAATACAAACTATGTATATTTCAATTGTTTAGTGGAATAATGTTTTTAATGTGCATGTGTTATGTATCACCTCCAAATTTGTAACTTCTGGTTTAACATTTTTTAAATTATACCTCATTTAAATATAAAACTTAGTGTAATAGTAGTCATTTAACGCCGAATTTAAAATGAGAAGCAGAGCCTGCGTTACTGTGCTCTCACTGATTGTTTCGTTATTTATCCTGTTATTTTGTTAATAGAAATTAATACATAAATCAATATGAAGTAATGTTGCAGGTTACCTCAAGGTCAATTTTCTGAAGACAAATTTCAAGTACATGCTTAGAACCAACCCCTGTATACATAAACCACATGAGAAATGTTGTTTCCACCTTCAAGAAGGTTATGGAACCCAGGGGTGCTGGGCGGAGAAAAAAATAAATAAAAGAAAATAGAAATGCAAAATGTGAAAAAAGCAGCTTGTATAAGCCCAAGAGAAGCAATAAACCGTTAACAACGGCAGCCACCATCTAACCTCAGCTCTAACCTAGGCCCTGTTTCTCCACGAAAGTCCCGCTCTCATAAGCAAAGAGATAGTGGATGGAAGAACCACATCACAATGTACCGCCGATTAGTCCAGGGGGAGATGTAACGCCCTAACAAGTGCCTCCCCAGACCAAGCACCTTACTTATCCTCGGGCCTAAGCCTCGTTTTTGCCAGAAATCTTCCCCATGACTTGTGTGGCGGTGCATTGTAATGTGGTTTTCCCTCCCCTTACTTTTTAATTGAAAGAAAGTGGGTTTTCCAGGAGAGAACGGGGGCGGGTTAGAGAGAGGTTGTTGGAGGGCGAGGGTAGCTGGTAAGGGTTTATTTCTTCCGTTGGGCTTCTATAAGCTGTTTTTTTTACATTTGGCGTTTATATTTTCTTTTAATTTTTTCTCCGTCCAGCACCCTTCGCTCTAGGTGCCGTAACTTTCTTGGGGTTTGAAACCATAACATTTTTTTGTGGTTTTTGCATATAATGGTGGTTCTATAAGCATGTTTCTGAAAAAGATTGCCAGAAACCTGACCCTGACCTAATCTGCATAAGTACCAAGATTACTTTATTGTCAAATTTACTTGAAACTTAAACATAAATATTTTATAATACACATAAAATATATTTCGAAATTCAACCCCTAAGAGGTTTAAAGGGGATGTACAAGTTTATATGGGGAATAATATTTACTTGAAACTTACCAGAAATACTCCACAATCCACAAAATGAAATACGGATTTCAACGTTTTCCAAAATTCAGCTCCTAAACGGGTAAAAAGGGATGTAAAAGTGTGTAAGGATAAACATGTTTTTAGTGATTTTTTATTTTAAGAAAATCACTAATGAGAGATATCGATGGTGAGACTTTGCAAAACAAATTTAAAATGAGGGCGAATTCGGGCCCCTAGAACCCATATCCGGGGTCAGTTTCGATTTTTATATGTTTATATATATATATATATATATATATATATATATATATATATATATATATATATATATATATATATATATATATATATATATATATATATATATAAGAGGTAACCCACCACTCTAAGGAGTAGGCAGATTGAGGCCTTAGAGTATCCTTACATATTTCCTTTACCCACCTTTGTCCATCACTCTAAGGAGTAGGCAGATTGAGGCCTTAGACTGTCCTTACATATTTCCTTTACCTATTGAAAATGGCTCCAAAACAGGAGCCGAAACGTCGAGTTTTCATAATTTCTGGACGCGGTTCAACCCGAGAACCAAGTATGTCTCATCTTAAAGACCGCGGAAAGCTTTCTGAACATATATATATATATATATATATATATATATATATATATATATATATATATATATATATATATATATATATATATATATATATATATATATATATATATATCCAGCCGATAACTCAAAAAATAATTAACCGATTTTGATGAAATTCGGCAAGTGCCTTTCTTTTATTAATAGCTTGGATGAGTTCGTTAACCAGGAAAATTGGACAAGGTTTTCCGGAAAAAATTTTAATTTTTTTCGAAAAAAAAAAATTATCCGAAAATTACAAAGCTATTTCGATGAAGTTTGGTGAACCTGTTGCTTTGGGAAAGACCTAACAGAATTCAGCTTTCTAGGTTTACAGAAAATTGAGTTATTCAAATTTGAAACATTTATTTTTGATATCACCGCTTTTCATTGTCAATGGTAAAAACTGGTTTATAGGTATATGAGATGTCTGAGTCGTTACCTAGCAACGAAACATTTGATATCATTGCGCAGGTCAGTTACACGCTGTAACTGACGTTTATCGTATATTATTAGATTGTTTATCTGTTTTCAAATTCAGTTGACAAATTATTTGTGTTATTTGGGAATTTTAATATGCAAGTGCAAATTATTCCTGTACGATTTTATTAATGTTAGTGGGTGGACTAAACAGTGTTTGTTATGTTTTGTCAACAGATATAAAGGATCGAAGTTTTACAAAAAGGGCTGATATGCAACAGGTAATTTATTTTCTCTCTGATGCTTTGGCGGTAATTTTGGTTAAGTTTATGGTCCATAATTTTTAGCTAATTTTCGTACAGAAATTCGTTAATGAGGAGACCGCGACTTTAGAATTTTAAAAAGATTTCTTCAAATGAGCGCAAACTAGCCCCCCTAGAATCCATATCCGGGTTTACGTTCAGTTTTTATCTGTTTACATATATACAGGGTGACGCATTTCTACGGCAAAGCCCAATATAATTATTATACAAGAGACGAGTAAAAATTGTATAAGTTAATTATAGCGTGTCTTGTGCTGCATCTTATAAAATTATTTTGACAATCACAGGCTGGCCCATAAGTCGTTGGTGATCCATACAATTTTTTTCGAACACCCTTATTTTACTGCATATTTTATCGAAATATGTTTGTAAGAAAAAAAATCGAGACGCAGTAAGTGCAGTTTGGTAACAAATTTTCATTAAATGCTTCAAAGTTCAATAACTCAATTTGCTATTGCCTAAGGTTTGTTGGCTAGGAAATCAACATTTAAAGTTTATTGTCGAGAAATTTGTGTACATTTTCAAAGAATAAGTTATTTTGATAAAATATGGCACATTGTTTCTACTATATAGGTTATACCGGTAACCAAATTGATGACTGCTTGCATTAAAAAGACATATTTGCTATTTAAAGCATTTTTATAAAAATTCACTTCCATAACGCACATGCTGCGTCCAGACTTTTTTAATCGGATTTACTTTAAACTTATGCATATATATAGTGAAACATGTATTTCAGCATTTCCCAAAATTCTAGCACTTAGCTGTTACAAGGGGGTGGAAAAGTTTGTATGGGGAACATATATTTGGTTGTATTCACTCAAATGAAACTTGATACTAAATACTCTACAGAAGACAAATAATATTTTCGGAAATTCAATCCCTAAGTGTGCAAGAGGCTGTAATGAAGAAGGTTTGTGTGTAAAAAATAGGGTACTTTTTATTCCGTTCAAAAATTAGTGTCCACGCGGGCAAAAGCTAGTGTTAAATAAATTAAACTGTTGCCACTCATATTATTGCCTATGCATTAAATTAACAGAATATTATCACAAACGGTCTCAAATACACGATAAAATCATAGATTTTTAATTTTCTCTTAAGTAAAAGTACTGCATAACAATTTGTTATGCTGTTAGCTTCACCAATAAAGCACAAGGATAGTAAACTTAGGGTTAAAAGCAATGCAGTTTTCTATAATAGATATGTAACAAAATATTATTCATGATCATCATAATCTAAAGGCCATGTCGCCCTGTCGTCGCAACAATGATTATCTGTCTCGAGCAACTATCTTCATTCCATTGTAACCATTGTGCCAGATCCTCCTGAAGTTTTTCACTTGGTCTATTGTAAAAAAAATCACTAATAAGGGGATGCCGACTTTTGAATTTTGAAAAAGTTTCTTCAAATGAGCGCAAACTAGGACTCCCAGAACCCATATCCGGGGGCAGTCTCAATTTTTATATGTTTATACACACACACACACACATACATACATACATATATATATATATATATATATATATATATATATATATATATATATATATATATATATATATATATATATATATATATACGTGTCCATTATCTACCTTGAAAGCTGTTATCTTAAAATATTTCTATTAGTGAATTTTTTTATAAAAAAATTCACTAATGAGGAGATCCCGACTTTTGAATTTTGAAAAAATTTCTTCATATGAGCGCTAATTAGGCCCCCCAGAAAACATATCCGGGGTCAGTTTCAATTTTTATATGTTTATATATATATATATATATATATATATATATATATATATATATATATATATATATATATATATATATATATATATATATATATGTATCACACCGATAACTCAAAAAATAATAGGCCGATTTTGATTAAATTTGTTGAAAAAAATTCCTTTTGCAAATGGCTTGGATAAGTTCGTTAGCCAGGAAAATCTGCACAGGTTTTCCCGGAAAATTTTGTGTTTTCTTTCGAATTAACAAAGTAAGGGCAACCAAATTTGGTACGATGGTTTATATCCTTATAGGTAAGTTACCTACCAAAATTTAGCTCTGTAGGTTAAAGGACAAAAAAGTTACAGGCATTTAAAGAAGAATAAATTGGGGTTTTCCTCAAAACGTCAAAGTGGCGATTTAAAATGTCAAAATTGGCAACATTTAGGCAAATAACTTGAATCTAATACGGGCTATAGAAATAAAATTTCTCAAGAAGGATGTTTTACAAACCCTAAAGTCTTAGTTTCAACCGCCATTGTCCTTCATTTTACTAAAATATTTGCAGAAAATTCATTTCAAATAGACCCTTTCTCTGATGCTTGGCAGTAGCCTTAGCTATAGAGTTTATCGTTTAATGTTATATAATGTTTGTCGAATTTTCGTAAAAAATCAATAAAGCTCAATATATCCGTTATTATATAAGATATGAAAAAAAAATTGTATATATTAATTATAGGGTGTCTTGAGCTACATCTTAAAATAATATTTCTACAATCACAGGGTGGCCCATAAGTCGTTGGTGATACAAATTTCCTTTTTTTTTAATCAAACACGCCTTATGTTATTGGATTTTTGCATTTTCCATCGAAATATAATGCATGTTTGTAAGAAAAGAAATTCTGGACGCAGCAAGTGCGTTATTGTAGCGAATTTTGATCAAATGTTTCATATTTGTACAGCTCAATTTGCTATTAACCTATAAGGTTGACCAAGAAACGTGTTTTTTCGGGAACACTTTAAGTTTACTTTTGGAAATTTTTGTACATTTTCACACAATAAAGTTATTTTGATGAAACATGCCACATTGTTTTTACTATATAGGTTATACTGGTAACCAAATTTGATGCCTGCTTTCTTAAAAAAAAAAACACATATTTGTTATTAAAAACATTTTAATGAAAATTCACTACCATAACGCACTTGCTGCGTCCAGAATTTTTTATAATGTTATGTTTTCTTCACTTTCTTTAAAATCCCTAATGTTGTTCTATATTTTCACCTTCCAAAAGCACTTTTACTAGTAGTATTTGGAAATTGCATCAAAACAGAGTTCTGACGTTTCGTTTTTCGAGAATCATCATCAACTTTGATTTTTCATATGGGAGCCATATTTAATTTAAATGTCATTATGTTGGACTTGTCGAAACAATTTCACTGATGTTTCATATGATATGTCTAAAGTAAAAGATTACCAACTTATATTAACTTTTGATTAAATTCTGCCCTTTTATCATCCTTAATATAAGGGGGTTAAAACTTAGGCAAAAATATAGAACAAGATTACGGATTTCAAAAAAGTTGAAAAAAAGATAACATTGTAATATAAATACATTGAACTAACAGCTTTCAAAAAGTTTCATCCGAAAAAGCGCCATCTGGTAGCAAGAATAAAATAATAAGAAATATTACCTGAATTGTACTGGAAAAAACCTTTCGAATGTTTTTCGCCGAACGTCTAGTTGCCATAGTTACCGAGATATGAATGTCGCTCACTTATTGAATCACTCTGTATATCTCGCTTCGATGCACTTTTCGAATATTTTTACCGCTATTACATATGTTGTGTGAGGTACTATCAAGGCATGCAAATTTTATTTGTGGCCGCTAAAAAGTGATCATCCTAAAACCAAATGTAAAATGACCATACCCCTTCGATATTTATCTGCGCAAGTGCTTTTTTGACGTCAGAATCGAGATACACGTGAAAAGTTAAACAACTCTCTCCCATTTGAGCCACATTGTGGCGCCAGTAATAACGAAAATGACTATTGTAAACGATTCCCATGAACAAGCATATCCAGGGGGTTAAGGAGTCGCGGGCCAAAGGACTCCAGGGGGCAAGCTGAGGAAGTGGAAATAACAACATAAACTCCCGATGAAGCTTTCCCCAAGACCGTCATGCGCGGTAAAAATCCGCATCCTGCACGAGGTGACCCTGCTAATAACTAAACATGACGGATCTAGACAAGGAGGTCGAACTAAACTCCCCCAATCTACGGTGTCACGTGACCCGTGCCTATGGATGGATGGCACCAGGGCGATGGTGTCGTGAACGGAACCTCTGGAGTACCAGGCAACCCTCCAGAGTAACCCGCCTTGCACCACACAGGGGGTTCTGATGGTGTGGACAGTATTTCCCCCATTCTCGTGGGAACAACATGAAGATAATAAACACATACAAAACCAAAACCAATGAGGCTCGAGGAGTGGCTCCGGCTACAGACTTGTGCCTTGAGTCTATCCCGGAAACGGAGACGAGCCAGGGGGCGGCAGCGGACTCTGGAGGTCCCACGACCGGCGTAGATACGGGGGATCAGGGGGTAGCTTCGGCCAGAGACCTGTCCCCGACACCCAAGCTGGAGGCTGGGTCCCACCGGAGGGCGGCGAGCTCCGCGGACTCCGGGGGCCCCTCCACCAGTGAGGACTCTACTGTTAGAGTAGAGGGACTGCCCCGGCAGTCCAAGCGTCTTTCCGGGGCGCAAAGAAAGAAGCTCCGGAGGGCGCAAAAAATGGCGGCCGGGACCTGGACGGTCGAGAAACCTGTAAAGGCGCAAGAGGAGAGTGCGGGTCAGAAGAGGACGCGCTCGAACTCTAGCACGCCCACTACAGACAGACGTTCCAAAAGGGCCAGGGTGCCTGTAAAGGCGCAAGAGGAGAATGCGAGTCGGAAGACGCCGCGCTCTGGCTCTAGCACGCCTACTACAGACAGACCTCCCAAAGGAACCAAGGCCGGAACACCGGCGCAGACTGGCTCTTACAGGGAGGCTGCGGAGGGCCTCGGGATGGCGGTGATTGACAGACGCCATCCTGAGGTCACGCTAGACCAGGGGAAGGCGGACCTGATCCAGGCTGCGGTGGTAACTGCAGTGGACTCTCTTCAGGAAGGGGAGAGCCCGCCTCAGTTCCACCGGACGCGCCTGACGGGGGGCATCCTCTGGACAACCTGTGCCGGCCCGCAGTCGCGGGACTGGCTGCGGAAAACGATCGGGGGCCTCGGTCAGATTTGGGAGGGGGCGGACTTGACAGCCGTCGAGCCCAAGGAACTCCCAAAGAGACGCAAGGTCCTCGTACGGATCCCTGACACCGTCCCGCAGGAGACGGTGATCAGCAGACTTAAGATCCAGAACCCTGAACTGGGGACGCAACACTGGTCGGTTCTAAGCAGGAAGGCAGAGGAGAAAGGACAGACGCTCGCCTTCTCGATCGACCCAACATCTTACAGAGCCCTTGAAGGAACCTCCTTCAAGGCATTCTGGGGCATGGGAAGGGTTAGCTTCTGCCCACTGGGGAAGCAACTAAGGGTTAATGGGACTTAGGTTCCTTCAGGTCAACCTCCAACACAGTAGGGCAGCCACGGCCGGACTACTAATGGCTCTGAGGAACACGGATGTGGCCCTCATCCAGGAACCGTACTCCTACAAAGGAGAGATCAAGGGACTCGGCGGAGCTACTGGAAAGCTCATCTACAGCAAGTCCAGCGAGAATCCGAGGGCCTGCATTTTTGTCAGGGAAGGGATAGAGTTTCTCCCTCTAATGAATTTCTGTTCCAGGGACCTGGCAACGATCAAAATCCGATGTGGAGGAGCGGATGGGCTGAGGGACATTACTGTCGCGTCAGCCTATCTGCCAGGGGACAGCACGGACCCTCCTCCACCCAACGAATTGGAGCAGCTGATGGTGGGTAGCAGAGCAGGTGGATGGCAGACCATCATCGGCATGGATGCGAATGCGCACCATGAGTTGTGGGGTAGCTCGGACACAAACTCTAGGGGTGAGGCACTTTTACAATTCTTTATGAAATTTAATTTAGACATATTGAATAGAGGTAATAAACCGACATTCGTCACAACACGGCGTGAGGAAGTTTTAGACCTAACAGTTTCCACCCAGTTTCTGGGTGACTTTGTTAAAAGCTGGGCTGTGTCTGGGGAAGTGAGTAGCTCAGACCACAGATACATCCGGTTTGAAATCGCCAAAGTCGAAAGAGAAACGGTATGGTACCGGGACCCCCGCAAGGCGGACTGGGAAGCCTACAGGGCAGACCTAGCTGTGGAACTGCGGGGGGTTGAGAGTGCCATAAGGGATTCAATAGACCTCGAGATTGCAGCAGTCCAATTGCGAGACGCAATTACCTCGGCCTATAACGCCAACTGCCCCCTGAAAATGAGGGTGTCCACCAGGAACGTCCCATGGTGGAACGAGGACCTCAGGCAAAGGAGGACGCAGGTTCGTAAGCTGTTTAACGCGGCCAAAAGGTCGGGAGCATGGGATGAATATAGACAGGCCCTATCGACCTATAACAAAAGACTGAGGGACGCCAAGAAGGAGTCGTGGAGGAGGCACTGCGAAGAAGTGGAAAACACGTCCGAGAGTGCTCGACTACACAAGATCCTGTCTAAGGGCCCTCAGACTAACATAGGCTCCCTTAGAACACCCACGGGAGGCTTTACAAGCTCGGGGGAGGAAACTATGGAAATTTTACTCCAGACGCACTTCCCCGGCTGTAACATAATAAACCAATCACCTCCGGACTGGGAACACTCAGAAATAGAGGCGCCTTATAGGCGGGCATCTAGAGTAGACTGGACAGTCGCTAAAGAGGCGGTTACCTGGAGCAAAATCAGATGGGCCATTAACAGCTTTAAGCCATACAAATCGCCGGGATTTGATGGAATAATGCCCATCATGCTCCAACAGGGGATAGATATACTGGCGCCGGTGCTTACCCTCATTATGAGGGCCAGCCTGGCTCTGGGGTACATTCCGAGGGCATGGAGACTGGCCAGGGTTGTATTTATTCCTAAACCTGGGCGTCCAACAGACCAGGCAAAGTCCCTGAGGCCAATAAGTCTCATGTCCTTCTTGCTGAAAACAGTGGAAAAACTGCTCGACCGGCACATTAGGGGCGGTGTACTGGAAGCATATCCTCTACACTGCGGACAATATGCATACAGAGCAGGATTCTCAACAGAAACAGCACTGCACCAACTGGTGCTGAAACTGGAGAATACGCTGGAGAACAAGGAGGTGGCGCTGGGGGCCTTCCTAGACATAGAGGGGGCCTTTAGCAACACCTCGTTCGGATCGGTTCTGGCAGCTGCCCGGGAGCGTGGAATAGAGGAGACCTGCTGCAGGTGGATCGGTTCCATGCTCAGGGACAGGGCGGTGTTCACCTCACTCGCGGGAGGGACTCTGCTGGCGGGGGTCGCGGCGGGGTGTCCGCAGGGGAGCGTTCTGTCTCCCTTGCTGTGGTGTCTAGTCGTGGACGGCCTGCTGGGGAGGCTCTCGGGAGGGGGGTATGAGGTACAGGGCTATGCGGACGACATTGTCATCATAGTCCGAGGAAAGGTCACACAGGCAGTGTGGGAGCGTATGCAGACTGCACTGAAAGTGGTGGAAGGGTGGACGGTTGATCAAGGGCTCGGGGTGAGCCCCGAGAAAGCAACCGTCGTGCCGTTTACGAGGAGGAGGAAGTGTGAAAGCCACAGAACTCTCACTCTATACGGTAGGAGCGTTCCAATGGCCAGGGAGGTAAAATATCTTGGGGTCGTATTGGACTCTAAGCTAACCTGGAATGGTCACATTGGAAAAATACTGCGTAAGGCAGTCATGACCTTAGCCGTCACTAGGCGGCTATATGGAAAAACGTGGGGACTAAGACCTAGTATGGCCCACTGGCTGTACACAAGAGTGGTCAGACAATCGTTAACATATGCGGCACTGGTCTGGCGGCCTAAGGTGACACAATCCAGTGCCAAACAAAAACTAGGCAAGATCCAAAGGATGGCTTGCCTAGGCATCACAGGGGCCATGTCTTCAACCCCAACAGCCGCCATGGAGGTGTTGCTGGATCTACCCCCCCTACACTTAGTTATTATGGGAGAGGCCAGGCTAGGACTATACAGACTAGCCTGCAATGGTAGACTGAAGATCAACCCAGGCTTCAGGGGCCACTGCAAAATTCAGGAGATCGTGAAGGAACCCATGCTTGAAATGAGGTCAGACTTCGCGAGCCCGCGAATGTGCAGGGAAAACAACTTCACAGTGGAAATCCCTGATCGCGGGGCATGGCGGGAGGAGACGCCGGGCATACCACGGGACGCGCTCGTCTGGTTCACGGACGGATCTGGCGGGGAGCGTGGGACGGGGGCAGGTGTTTACTCGGAAGGACCGAGGGTAAGTCACAGTATTTCCCTCGGAGCCCATGCAACGGTGTTTCAGGCCGAGATGTACGCCATCTTGCACTGTGTGCGGGAGAACAAGAGGAGGGGCTACACCAACAAGCGGATCCTCATAGCCACAGATAGCCAGGCAGCCCTTAAGGCACTAAGTAGCCCACGGGTAAATTCCTGGCTGGTGAGTGAGTGCCGAGACGAGACGAGCGACCTGGCTGGGCAGAATGAGGTGACCCTCATCTGGGTGCCGGGTCACTCGGGGGTCAAAGGCAATGAAGAAGCTGACAGTCTCGCGAAGAGAGGGTCAGCAGAACCATTTATGGGACCAGAACCGGCTCTGGGCGTGTCAAAGAGCACTGCCAGGGGAGCCATTAAGTCCTGGGTCAGAAACCAACACAAGGTGTACTGGGCGGACTGTCCAGGGCTCAGACATGGGAAGTCAATAATTGACGGACCCAGTTCAAAGAGAGCTGTGGAGCTGCTAAACCTTAGCAGAGGACAGCTCAGAAACACAACAGGTCTCTTGACGGGACACATGGCCGTCAAGAAACACCTACATAAAATGGGGCGGTTCGAAGGGGACCTCGCATGCAGACTCTGCGGCGAGGGGGAGGAATCAGCCCAGCACATCTTGTGCGAGTGTATAGCTCTGGACCGGAAAAGACAACTGATCTACGGTCACTCTAGACCGGAGACAGAGCAATATAAAACTTCACCCTACCAATCGCTGTGCAGACTAGTTCAAGGCACAGTGATTTTGGAATGGGTGGAGTAAGACTAGGGGTATGCACAATCAACCAAGGGTTGCGGTGCTATCGGGGCGGCAAGGCCGCGGACGAGCCCTTAGGGAACAAAAAAAAAGCATATCCAGACCTAGATATCTCTGGAACTATGCAGAATCGACTAGAACGTGTTAGCATCATAAGATGGACAACCGAATTTGCACTTAGAAAAATAAACTTAATATCTCAATCTTAGCAATTCGATGCGCAATTGTTTTTCTTTTTGGCGTCAGAATCGAGATGCTCGTGAAAAGCTGAACAAGTTTCCACATTTGAATCACATTGTAGCTCCAATAATGACAATGGCGGAGATAGCTACTCTAAACGATTTCCGTGGACACCTGTATAAGAGGTTTGTAACTCAGACAAAAAATATAGAACAAGACTCGGGGTTTCAGGAAATGTAAAAAGAAGATAACATCATAATAGGAACATTTTGAAATAAAAGCTTTCAAAAAGTTTTTGCCGAAAAGGCGCCATCTGGTGGCAAGAATCAGAAAATAAAAAAATATCATCTGAATTGTACTTGAAAAACCTTTCGAACAGTTCTTCCCCGAAGCCCTAGTTGCCATAGTTACCGAGATATGGATGTCACTCACCTTATGAATCAGCCTGCATATCTCGGCTCCGATGCACTTTTGAAATCTTTTTTTACCATTATTACATATATTGTATGAGGTACTATCAAAGTATGCTAGTTTCATTCGTGGCCGCTAAAAAAAAGTGGTCATCCCATCTTACAAGTACAATTCCTCTAACCAGTATGGCATATTGAAGAAATCTTCTTTCGTTCACCTTTAGCAACTGCATCTCTAAGAGCTGGTACCTACTATTCAAACATTATGTTCGTTATAATATACTACTTTCCTCGCAGAGATCCATCACCGTTTCTCCTCTTTTATTCTTTTCTCCTATTCCAAATTTTCTAACTACAGCACTTTTCATTTGTTTGGCTACTACCGCATTCGTTTTAGAACGTTATAACTAGATGATAAAAATCCTATAATTGTGCACTTTCTTGCAAGGATTTAAATGGAACAATTGTTAGTGTCATCTGACGGCAAAGTATTGAAGTAAAAAAAGTCACCTTTGTAGTAGATCTCTACGCCTGTTATTGTCGCATATCTTTAATCGCTTATACACCAGAGAAAATATGATTAGGAGGCTGAATTCGTACTGCCTATAGAGATCTGCTACACGACCTGACTTAACCTAACGACTTTAGCTATTCGCCTGGAGAGGGCACCAGCGGCAGCGCCTCTTCTCTAAATGTTACAAGAAATTTTAGAATCTTGGAAGGCAGTCCCATATCTTTTATTTTAACATTGGGAGTTCCCGTTTTTCGTTCGGTATTCCTGCATGTTTTTTACACTCCCACGCCACACTTTTACAATGAAAAATTCCATATTTCCACAACTTATAGCTCCAAGTATACATAACATACTCATATAATTATAAGGTAAAAATCACACACCCCGCTCACACTTTTTTGGAAAACTAAGAATGAAAGTCGTAAAGTATAGCCACAAAGTTTAGCAACGTTTTTCAGTTTTTTGGGTAGCTGGAAAAAAGATTCATAGGAAACAATACCTCCTTCAATGTTTTTCTTTGGTACTTTAACGTCGATCTATTTCCTTGACTATGCGGGCAGTCACCGACGCCGGGGAGCAGTTTCACCTCATTATCCTGGAAATTTTGCTGAGCCCCTGCCTTTCTGTAAGGAGGGTAGGGATCTTTAAGAGGCCCAACATCGAATGGGCACGCGGGACCGACGGCTTTACGCCCCCTCTGCATGCACAAACCTCGGTTGATGATAATTTTACAGTAATATAAGTACTGAAAAACTGAAAGGGGGACATTAAAGGTATAATGACTATTTTTAGCATGTGAAACCCCTGAAACTGTGTATAATGAGGTTATTATATGGAAAACTATCCTAATGAGAATATAAAGTCAATAATTGCTTACTAATTTTGTTGCAACATTTTGAAAAAATAGATATATTTTCGATTAGTTTAGCAAATACCCATAAAGATACGCCTATATAAATATTTTTATAATGGGCTTGAGAAACCTTGTATTTGTATATTGTATTTTGTTTCTTTAATGTCGATTTATTTCCACGACTATGGTCAATCACCGATGCCAGGGAGTAGTTTCACCTTATATCCGGGAAATTTTACCGAACCTCTCCCTATAACTATATTACAAGGATATATAACGTGTCCAACGTCGCATTTACACGTGATCTACAGATTTACGCCCCCTCCGAATGGCGGTAGAGTGTGCAGATATTCAACTTGCATTAACACAAAGCACAACCTTATGATTGATGTCAATTTATTCGTATGTACTGAAAAAGTTAAATGTTTGTTTGGTTGGGAAGCGAACCCACGACCGTCGGCTTCATATAGGCACACGTTGGGCCGCCGAGGTTGCTTCAAAAGTCTTAAATATCCCTATACCTGTAACCTATTTTGATTTTTTTTCTAAATCACATAGTTTTAAATGGTAGCCATTCATTATCAAAAAAAAGATGAATTTTCTTGTGCTATTGGGTAATAAAAATTGCATTAAAAAAGGATTTGATTTTAGGACAGACATCAACATATTTACTATTCGGCAACGCTGAAACCAAAGCGTCGAACTTTATTTTATCATTTCAATACAATGCCGCTAAATTATTTGTTGACAATAGTTTAGAGGATATGCTTCTCTTGTGTCAATGACTCGCGGATTATAAACTGGTTTAACTGTGGTGTTATTAATTTATACCATTCTTTAAACAAGTTATTTGAATTTTTAAATTTAAATTGAAAAGTAGTGGAGAAACAAAAATTCGGTTGGCGATATTGGTGTTTGCTGTTGCATTACCCCTGGCGGCGACTTCAGAAAGTGTAGGCACGCGAAGCTGAAGCAGATTTGCAGCATGCACTAACTCTTTTAATAAACTATGATATAAGACACATAATTGCTTGATGTGGCTGCTGACAGTCTTCAGCTTCAGTTTGTCTAGTTTTTATTACAATACGAATACGTATTTGTTTCAATGTTCTGTGACGCCGTATTTAACTTTCCCTTGGTGATATTCATGGTTGTATTAAGGTTTTGTTTATCATTAGCTGGTATTGCACTCGCCACTTACCCTTATATAGTTTTATCGTTTAAAACAAATAAAGGCCGGCTGGTGTAAATCCAAACAAATGTTTCTTTACCATTTGACATGGGAAAGTTTCGGGTGAAATGTAATCTCTCGCTTAACTAAAATGGGCCGTTCAAAATTTCCTGGAAAACCATCCAAACATATTTTTAAGAAGAGGGTTAACGTAATCCCGCCGAATGGTGAGACCTCTAATTTGGAAAATATTGTTTGTGGAACGGCAACATTACCTACAATAAAAGAACAGGTGATATCAGTGTTTTTAATTTCAGGTTTGTTTGGTTATATGCAATGTTTACTCTTATTTTTAGATAAACAATGAAGATATCTGTGATAATGGAAGTGAAAGTTCTGTTATAAATTATAAATTAGCCCCAAGGACCTCCAATGTTATTGACAATTGTAAAGTTAAAAAGAGAAGAAAGTCTAAAAAGAACCTTATTAGCACTCTAAGGGCGAATGGTTTCAAAAGCAAACTTCGTAACATACAAAAGACTCGTAAGATAATAGCCAAGAAGTCTGAAAGTATAAAAATGCAATTCACCAGAAGTGCTTTTGAAAGTAAGAGTATAGTTGGAAAGTTTGTTTTACCCTCTAGAAGCATACATTCTTCCCGTGTTATTAAACCCAACAAGAGGTTTATTAATGTTGAAGTCAGCGAAACTACAAGTCTGAAAAGAAAAATCCTTAACAAGGCCTTATGTGCGAAGAATTCGAAAGGTGTGAATGCTAAAAGAATGAGTGAAAAAAGTAAATATAATACAATGACTGAAAGAATCTCTAAGAAGAGAGTTATTTTGAGACAAGCTAGACTCAAGCTGCAAGCCCAAAACATGGTAAAACCTGTAGGTCCATTTTCAAGCAGCATAGATCTTGGAGCAACTTCCGGAACAGTCACGTGTGGTGTGTGTGGTGCAGTGAGGTTCTACCGATTTATTAAACAAGCTCGCAAGTTTAATATCTATAGTTGTGAATCTTGTCGAAAGTTTATTTCAAAAATTATCAAGCGTCAGTCGTGCAAAAGCACCAGCTCACGATTAGTGTGTCATAAGGGTCACGGAATGTGTCATGTGCCTCCTATAGTTAAAAGTCAACAATGTGAACTAACAAGATCAGCTTATAGGGCTCGTTGCCCTGCTTGCTGGTTGAAAATGTGCCTTCGTTCATTTCAAATGCCTTTGACTTTAAAAAACGGCCTAATTCAACTCTTGCCAGAAAATATGCAGGATCTCTCTTCATTTGCTAATATTAACAACAACAATAATACTAATACAGATAACAACAATACTGTAGAAGAATGTGAGCAAGAAGTTAATGAAAGTAAAAAGAAACCTGAAAACAAGCGTCTTACTCCTGTAGTTAAGCGTTTAATGGTACCGTTAAAGAATATAAAAGCACCTTCATCAAACCCGAGTCGTGTGCCAGTGGATTTGAATGTTAAAAGGCAGAAAGTTACAGTTAAAGGTCCCAGAGTTAAGCATGTTTGCCGTAGTGCATCTATAGTTTTAGGTCAACAGATTGCAACTTTTCCAATAGATAAAAAGAAAATAATAGAATCTCAAGATAGTGCATCCATAGAATCTAATAAGAAGAAAGGAGTGCCAGAAGCTTTAAAAAGTAGAGCCGTAGCTCAGATTAGTGAAATAGATGTTGAAAAACTTGGTAAAAATACTCCTGACTCTATTAAACCAAATGTGCCTTCCACTCAAGAAGATAGTAAACGCCAGAAAGGTTCTATCACTTCATCTGTTGTAGCACTCCCGGTAAGTAACTAAATATTATATATTATTAGACGGCTTTAAAACACATCAAACATTTACTAATTTATTAGTTAAGAATCTGTTAGTTTGTAATATATTATAGGTAAACCAGTTGTTCACACCTATATTATCCATATGTCATATTAAGTTTGTATTTTGACAAAGGAACAAACCCATACAGTGTTGCCAGATTTATTAATGTCATTTAACCTCAAAGCCAAAAATTGCATGGCTTTGCGTTCGTGGATCAACACTTGTTTACTGTTTAGTTTATATTAATTGTTTTTGTGTTTTCTTTTTGATGAACTTGATCAAAATTAACCTGAAGATAGCTTCCAAAATGATATTGTTTTCATCTATTAAGTATTTTTATCATCATGATATGAAGTGTATCAAGCCTCTGGAAAAATAGTTTGAACCCTGGGCATCTTATTTGACAAAGAATTACCCACTGATCAAACATATCAGCTAACAAATGTATAAAAATACACCATCTACAAAATTGTCTTAACAAAGGGCAATAAGAAGACTGCATTAAAAATGTTTCAAGATTTCAAATAACCCTCCCTAAAGGTGTCTTCAAGTCATGTTGCCATATTTATTGTTACATCTTAACTTACCTTTAACAATAATTATTTCTCTTTTTGTTATCACATTATCACTTCTTCAGTAAGGCTATGTTGACTGAAATGATCTCTTGTAACGTGAAAAACTAAAGTTCCTAATCAAAAAAGCATCATTTGCCATTTTATTGACATTTGGCAATACTACCAATCTTACTGTTTTACAAGCAACAATCTTTCAAGACCTTGTATGCCATATTGACAGTGGAAGCTTTGTTATCACATTATCACTTCTTCAGTAAGGCTATGTTTACTGAAGTGATCTCTTGTAACGTGAAAAACTAAAGTTCCTAATCAAAAAAGCATCATTTGCCATTTTGTTGAAGTCATTTATTGACATTTGGCAATGCTACCAATCTTACTGTTTTACAAGCAACAATCTTTCAAGACCTTGTATGCCATATTGACAGTGGAAGCTTTGTTATCACATTATCACTTCTTCAGTAAGGCTATGTTTACTGAAGTGATCTCTTGTAACGTGAAAAACTAAAGTTCTTAATCAAAAAAGCATCATTTGCCATTTTGTTGAAGTCATTTATTGACATTTGGCAATGCTACCAATCTTACTGTTTTACAAGCAACAATCTTTCAAGACCTTGTATGCCATATTGACAGTGGAAGCTTTGTTATCACATTATCACTTCTTCAGTAAGGCTATGTTTACTGAAGTGATCTCTTGTAACGTGAAAAACTAAAGTTCCTAATCAAAAAAGCATCATTTGCCATTTTGTTGAAGTCATTTATTGACATTTGGCAATGCTACCAATCTTACTGTTTTACAAGCAACAATCTTTCAAGACCTTGTATGCCATATTGACAGTGGAAGCTTTGTTATCACATTATCACTTCTTCAGTAAGGCTATGTTTACTGAAGTGATCTCTTGTAACGTGAAAAACTAAAGTTCCTAATCAAAAAAGCATCATTTGCCATTTTGTTGAAGTCATTTATTGACATTTGGCAATGCTACCAATCTTACTGTTTTACAAGCAACAATCTTTCAAGACCTTGTATGTCATATTGACAGTGGAAGCTTTGTTATCACATTATCACTTCTTCAGTAAGGCTATGTTTACTGAAGTGATCTCTTGTAACGTGAAAAACTAAAGTTCCTAATCAAAAAAGCATCATTTGCCATTTTATTGACATTTGGCAATGCTACCAATCTTACTGTTTTACAAGCAACAATCTTTCAAGACCTTGTATGCCATATTGACAGTGGAAGCTTTGTTATCACATTATCACTTCTTCAGTAAGGCTATGTTTACTGAAGTGATCTCTTGTAACGTGAAAAACTAAAGTTCCTAATCAAAAAAGCATCATTTGCCATTTTGTTGAAGTCATTTATTGACATTTGGCAATGCTACCAATCTTACTGTTTTACAAGCAACAATCTTTCAAGACCTTGTATGTCATATTGACAATGGAAGCGCAAAGGTATGAGTTAAGCTAAGACCTATGCATTTAAAAGTGCAAGGTTTGATTATTTCTTCATTTTCTCATTGAAAAAGCTGGTTCATTGTGATATTTTCGTCCCAATTGATAATAAAATCTCCATAGATTATCGTATTGTATTGGTGAACTCATTGTTAAGAAATTCCATTTGAATATTAAAACAGGCGATTGAACAGTACCCATTTTGTTCGTCCATAAGAAATGCATGGTGCATTATTTAAAAATTTCATGTGTTATGAACCCAGTTTGAAATTCCTGCTTCAAATAGTTACATTAATGTGGTCCATTCATAAACTTGTTGGTTAAAGTGCCTCCCTAAATTCTTCTCTTAATATATGTGGGCCTAGTTCATCTGGGCTTATTTACGATTTCCTCCATTTTTTCACTATTAACACTTTTGTTTCTGATTTTTTTTTAAACCAGTTGACTATGAATAATGACTTAAATGTACAATTACAATAATTTTTTCTGTACGTTAACCATACCTATAATTGGACATACAATAACAATCGAAACTTTAAGTTGCAATACCTCCACATCCATTCAAGCTAACAAGTTGAAGCTTTTAATATAAAAATATACAGGGTTTTTGATATATAAAAAATATTTTTTAATGTTAAACTTGTTGCTAGGGCATGCAGAATCCTTTCTGTGACTGAGTGTGAGTAGCCAGTTTTGGCTTAACTTGACATCACAGTCTCAATTGACATTTTTACGATGTCTGTATTTTAAGTGCCACTTTCCAGGTCTGCTGATGATATCCTTTTACTCCATCAAGGACCTTTGTTTTCTGAAAGGTCTTAATGGTTTTCCGAAATAGCATGCTCAGTTAACTCCGGATTTTTAGGTTGCAGTAACTGGATTTGTGAATGTCTTTCATGTTCTAACCTCTGTGTTATGATAGTTCTTGTTGTTTGTCCTATGTACATCTTTTGGTATTCACATTGTATCTTATATATTCTTCACCTTTGAAGAGCTTACTGTTTTAATAGTCGTATCAAAACTGTCAAAGTAGTAGTTTGGAAAAACAATAAAACATGGATAGAAAATGACCTCTAATCACCTGGTTTTGTTTTGACCATTATATTTGGGGCACCTGTATATCCTATTTAGCATAGGTAATCCTCACGATTGATGCTCTAAGACTTCACACATATTTGGGCGTATCCCAAACCTCCACCATTCCGCTGTTTGAAATTTCACATAGCGTTGCCACTTTCTATTCCAGACGCAATTATTAAATTAAATGAGTAAAAGAAATTAAATCAAATAAATATTCAGTTCATTGATTATTGTTGACCTTACTTTTTGAAACCGTTCCAGACTGGCTTCACAGAGAAATGGCCTCTATATCTGTATTTAAGTATTCAGTTAATATATATATATATATATATATATATATATATATATATATATATATATATATATATATATATATAATTAATGTAAATGGATAATGTGTGTGTGTTTTGTTTCTTTAACGTCGGCCTATTTCCGCGACTATGCCCAATCACCGACGCCAGGGGGCAGTTTCACCTCACTATCCTGGAAATTTTGCCGAACCCCTGCCTTTCTGTAAGGACGGTAGGGATCTTTAACGTGCCCAACATCGCATGAACACGGGACCGACGGCTTTACGCCCCCTCCGAAGGGCGGAACGTGCAGACATTAAACTTGCTCAAATACAATGCCAGAACCTCAGTTGATGTTATAAATGGAAAAAAAATGAGTGAATCCAATAAATATTTATCTTTCATTCGGTAAGTGAAATACTAGTGTACTTTGAAGCATAACCTTTCATGAATATATAATATCAATATTATATGCATATGATACATATTAATGCTAATTTGCCACTGTAATGCATCAGGATTTCTGTTCTTTGAAACATAACCCTTATTCTATACTGTTTCTATTGATTTGTTTATGTTTTCATTTTAATAAGTACACTTGGAGAGCCTAAATCACCACATAACATATTTGTTCAAGACCTTACGATCGTTTCACTGACTATGTCAGCATAATAACACCCCCCTGTCTCTGAGCATGGAACCGATCCACCTGCAGCAGGTCTCCTCTATTCCACGCTCCCGGACAGCTGCCAGAACCGATCCGAACGAGGTGTTGCTAAAGGCCTCCTCTATGTCTAGGAAGGCCCCCAGCGCCACCTCCCTGTTCTCCAGCGTATTCTCCAGTTTCAGCACCAGTTGGTGCAGTGCTGTTTCTGTTGAGAATCCTGCTCTGTATGCATATTGTCCGCAGTGTAGGGGATATGCTTCCAGTACACCGCCCCTAATGTGCCGGTCGAGCAGTTTTTCCATTGTTTTTAGCAAGAAGGACATGAGCCTTATTGACCTCAGGGACTTTGCCTGGTCTGTTGGACGCCCAGGTTTAGGAATGAATACAACCGTGGCCAGTCTCCATGCCCTCGGAATGTACCCCAGAGCCAGGCTGGCCCTCATAATGAGGGTAAGCACCGGCGACAGTATATCTATCCCCTGTTGGAGCATGATGGGCATTATTCCATCAAATCCCGGCGATTTGTATGGCTTGAAGCTGTTAATGACCCATCTGATTTTGCTCCAGGTAACCACCTCTTTAGCGACTGTCCAGTCTACTCTAGATGCCCGCCTATAAGGCGCCTCTATTTCTGAGTGTTCCCAGTCCGGAGGTGATTGGTTTATTATGTTACAGCCGGGGAAGTGCGTCTGGAGTAAAATTTCCATAGTTTCCTCCCCCGAGCTTGTAAAGCCTCCCGTGGATGTTCTAGGGGAGCCTATGTTGGTCTGAGGGCCCTTGGACAGGATCTTGTGTAATCTAGCACTCTCGGACGCGTTTTCCACTTCCTCGCAGTGCCTCCTCCACGACTCCTTCTCGGCGTCCCTCAGTCTTTTGTTATATGTCGTTAGGGCCTGTCTATATTCATCCCATGCTCCCGATCTTTTGGCAGCGTTAAACAGCTTACAAACCTGCGTCCTCCTTTGCCTGAGGTCTTCGTTCCACCACGGGACGTTCCTGGTGGACACCCTCATTTTCAGGGGGCAGTTGGCGTTATAGGCCGAGGTAATTGCGTCTCGCAATTGGACTGCTGCAATCTCGAGGTCTATTGAATTGTCTATGATACTCTTAACCCCCCGCAGTTCCACAGCTAGGTCTGACCTGTAGGCTTCCCAGTCCGCCTTGCGGAGGTCCCGGTACCATACCGTTTGTCTTTCGACTTTGGCGATTTCAAACCAGATGTATCTGTGGTCTGAGCTACTCACTTCCCCAGACACAGCCCAGCTCTTAACAAAGTCACCCAGAAACTGGGTGGAAACTGTTAGATCTAAAACTTCCTCACGCTGTGTTATGACGAAGGTCAGTTTATTACCTCTATTCAATATGTCTAAATTAAATTTCATAAAGAATTGTAAAAGTGCCTCACCCATAGAGTTTGTGTCCGAGCTACCCCACAACTCATGGTGCGCATTCGCATCTATGCTGATGATGGTCTGCCATCCACCTGCTCTGCTACCCACCATCAGCTGCTCCAATTCGTTGGGTGGAGGAGGGTCCGTGCTGTCCCCTGGCAGATAGTCTGACGCGACAGTAATGTCCCTCAGCCCATCCGCTCCTCCACATCGGATTTTGATCGTTGCCAGGTCCCTGGAACAGAAATTCATTAGAGGCAGAAACTATCCCTTCCCTGACAAAAATGCAGGCCCTCGGGTTCACGTTGGATATGCTGTAGATGAGCTTTCCAGTAGCTCCGCCGAGTCCCTTGATCTCTCCTTTATAGGAGTACGGTTCCTGGATAAGGACCACATCCGTGTTCCTCAGAGCCATCAGTGGTCCGGCCGTGGCTGCCCTACTGTGTTGGAGGTTAACCTGAAGGAACCTAAGTCCCATTAACCATTAGTTGCTTCCCCAGTGGGCGGAACCTAACCCTTCCCTGGCCCCAGAATGTCTTGAAGGAGGTTCCTTCAAGGGCTCATTAAGACGTCTGTTCGATCGAGAAGGCGAGAGTCTGTCCTTTCTCCTCTGCCTTCCTGCTTAGAACCGACCAGTGTTGTGTCCCTAGTTCAGGATTCTGGATCTTAAGTCTACTGATCACCGTCTCATGCGGGACGGTGTCAGGGATCCGTACGAGGACCTTGCGTCTATTTGGGAGTTCCTTGGGCTCGACGGCTGTCAAGTCCGCCCCCTCCCAAATCTGACCGAGGCCCACGATCGTTTTCCGCAGCCAGTCCCGCGACTGTGGGCCGGCACAGGTTATCCAGAGGATGCCCCCCGTCAGGTCCGCCTTCCCCTGGTCTAGCGTGACCTCAGGATGGCGTCTGTTCACCGCCATCCCGAGGCCCTCCGCAGCCTCCCTATACGAGCCAGTCCTTTTGGGAGGTCTGTCTGTAGTAGGCGTGTTAGAGCCAGAGCGCGGCGTCTTCTGACTCGCACTCCCCTCTTGCGCCTTTACAGGTTTCTCGACCGTCCACGTCCCGGTCGCCATTTTCTGCGCCCTTCGGAACTTCTTTCTTTGCGCCCCGGAAAGACGCTTGGACTGCCGGGGCAGTCTCTCTGCTCTTACAGCAGAGTCCTCACTGGTGGAGGGGCTCCCGGAGTCCGTGGAGCTCGCCGCCCTCCGGTGGGACCCAGCCTCCAGCTTGGGTGTCGGGGACAGGTCTCTGGCCGAAGCTACCCCCTGATCCCCCGTATCTACGCCGGTTGTGAGACCTCCAGAGTCCGCTGCCGCCCCCTGGCTCGTCTCCATTTCCGGAATAGACTCAAGGCACAAGTCTCTAGCCGGAGCCACTCCTCGAGCCTCATTGGTTTTGGTTTTATATGTATTTATTATCTTCATGTTGTTCCCACGAGAACGGGGAAAATACTGTCCACACCATCAGAACCCCCTGTGTGGTGCAAGGCGGGTTACTCTGGAGGGTTGCCCGGTACTCCAGAGGTTCCGTTCACGACACCGTAGATTGGGGGAGTTTAGTTAGACCTCCTTGTCTAGATCCGTCATGTTTAGTTATTAGCAGGGTCACCTCGTGCAGGATGCGGATTTTTACCGCGCATGACGGTCTTGGCGAAAGCTTCATCGAAAGTTTATGTTGTTATTTCCACTTCCTCAGCTTGCCCCCTGGAGTCCTTTGGCCTGCGACTCCTTAACCCCTTCGTGCATCCTTAGAGTATCAATCATCTTATCATCAAAATGTTTAATCTGGCAACACTGCATCCATTGAAAATTATTTAAGAAATAAGTTACATTTGTGACTCAACTTTGAGTAATAAAATTTTAAATTAAAACTTTATAAGTATTGTTGTCTAATTAGAGCCTACCTTATACATTTTTTCCAGTCTAAGCCATCATTAAAACATACTAGAAGTAGATTAAGAAACAAAATATCAATAGACTACTGGAAGAATTACGATCAAAGCGGAACAACCGAAAAAGGATATTGTTTGATAGCCACTGAACAATTCTCAATCAGTGCAGTGTGCTATTTGTGTGGTAGTGCTGGAAAAGACACTCTTTTATATTGTATGACATGTTGCGAGCCTTATCATTTATTTTGTCTGGATCAAAGCCAATTTTTGTATGGGATGCCTTCCAAAGAAAATACATGGTTATGTCCAAAATGCACTGTTTGCAATGTTTGTAACCAAACAAATGATAAGAAAATGCAGTGCCAAAAGTGCTGCAAAACATATCATCCCCAGTGCTTGAATACTCAAACGTCCAGTGATGTTACGTCTATGGTAAGTTATTTTGACATATTAGGCGTTTACGAAAAATAACCAGCAAACATTCAAAAATGCACGTGGTGACTGTCCATTGTCTGATTATTATACCACATCTCCGTGGTTCAAGATTTATGCACAGATTTAAATAGGATGTAAATAGCAATACATAGAGCAAAAAACTTATTTATCTATGCAAATTGTCTAAAATATAACCTATAGGCTGGCTGTAAAGGTAGGTTAAGCTTACAAGTGTAAATATTTCCATATTCATCTACAGATAATAGTGTACTTGTGGATTGAAAATTGTTTGTTTGTTTCGTAGACAAAACTTTTTATCAATAAATCACACTTTATAAAAGTATGTTTCTCGATGTATTTAAAGGTTGTTTACATTTTACTGTTGACAGGGTTGTCAAGGAAATAAAATTTCTTTTAGTTTTAGTGAATTTTTAATTAAAAAAATTCAGTAATAGAGAGGCATCGATGGTGAGACTGCAATTTTTTTTCAAATGACCGCGAATTTGGGCGCCTAGAACCCATATCCGGGGTCAGTTTCGATTTTTATCTTTTTTTAATTTATTGTAACTTTTTTTTAAAATTATATATACAACGAATTCTGAAAATATTAGTCAACAATATTAATCTCTTAGTGCAATGGAGTGTACAATATTTTTTGTTATTCCATCTTTAGCTAACACAAACAAACTGGATGGTTTGCCCACTCGAGAGCATGCCACGTATAATTGTCCATGTGAAAAACATGGTGTGCTCACAAACAGACATTGTTTGGCCTTGAGACTTATAAATAGTCATTGCAAATGCCAATCTAATGGGGAACTGAATGCGTTTAAATTGAATTGGCACATCTGTGGGTATAATAGGGATTTGTGGAAGTAACATACTTTCACTCCGGATTTGCCGATGTTTATTTATCTTTTATTATTTAACCTACCTTTCACAATATTTTTCCTTTAGAATAATACAGTAGAAATACTCTTAATATTAATAATAATTATTAATAATTACAGCAATGCAAATTTATAATAAATTTAGTTGAGAATTACACGGAAATGATAAAATGATAATTGTAAATGTCACTACTGCGATCGATGTACAAACAATAATAATGGCCGAAATTTTCCCGAAAACTGTGTAAGAAGTAAGATACAGCTTATTGCAAGAGAGACAGGAGAACGCTCCCATCCCTACTCCGTGCTGTTTACGGGGTGAGAATCGACACCGGTAGACCCCTGGCGGGGATAGTTGATCAAGTGTTAATCGACCGGGGTTAAAAAATATAAAATGATATTAAAAAGTAGGGGTTGGTGGTAGGAGTGTGAAAATTAAGGACTGAATGTATTTTTTAATGCCACACCATAAAAAAATAAAAATTTGTCCGAAAAATGAAAAAAAAATAATTTGAGGTGAGCCACCCTTAACACTTAGGGGTATAAAAATTAGTTATAAACCTATTCTCAGACCTACTGAATATACATATCAAATTTCATCAAAATCAGTCAAGCCGTTTCGGAGGAGTATAAACACTAAAACTGTGACATGATATATATATATATATATATATATATATATATATATATATATATATATATATATATATATATATATATATATATATATATATATATATATATATATGTATGTATGTATGTATGTATGTATGTATGTATGTATGTATGTATGTATCCAACCGATAACTCAAAAAGTAATTAACCGATTTGGATGAAACTCAGCAAGTACCTTTCTTTTATTAACAGCTTGGATGAGTTCGTTAATGTTGAGATTTCTTTCGAAAAGAATTTTTATCTCTGAAAATTATAAAGCTATTTTAATGAAATTTGGTGGATATGTTGCTTTGGGAAAGAGCTTACTACATACGAAAATTAAATTTTCTAAGTTTATAGGAAATTGAGTTATTCAAATTTGAAGCATTTAATGAAAATACACTACCATAACGCACTGCTGCGTCCCAAACTTTTTTGAGTTTCACCACCACTTTTCTGTATTTCTTTTAAAACTTTTTCTTTGAATCGACACAAATCGGCTTCTTATTTAGTTTCTTGGTCTAACTTCATAAATCAGCTGGTAAAAAGTTGGTTACTGGCCCGCAAATTGACATTTTCATGAAGGAAACTTTCAAAGTGAAAATAAATTCCCTACTGGAAACTTTCCAATTCCCATCTCTAGTTTTAACTAAAAATAACATTTCATAAGTGATAAACATGAAACCGAGGTAAGTACAAAACATGACAAACATTTTTATACTTACAAACTTTGATTCTTTAAATGAAATTAGAAATTTAGCTATAGAAAGATTTGGCCCTTGATTACTAATCGTTTATGTATATATGTATAAATAAATAAAATTAATAAATAAATTCGTTGTTGTCTTAATATTTTACAATATTTCCTATGGGAATTGAAACACAAATCCAACGTTAAAATGTCACAATCATTTCTGAAAATTTTGTGCTTACTATTTTGAAACTACAGTATTGCTGATTTTATTTTATTTTTTGGCACGATTGCTGGGATTATGTGTACTAAAATGATGTCATTAGCTTAACCCTTTCAATACAGTGGGAATATACAGGCTGATTCACGTAGCCGCTTCGTTAGAAAATTTTTGATTTCCCGAAATCATATTATTATAAAATTTGAGAGCCGGCTAGAACCAACGGCTGCAAATCTAAATGAAATATTGACAAAATGGCAGCACTTCTAGAAATACCGGAAGTCGGCGCCATCTGTGTGGTTTTTTTTTTAATTATTTTTTTTTATTGAGAATATCACATTTTGTTTCCGTGCCTGGATTCTACATTAAATTCTGAGTTTAGAACGTCCTAGTTGTCAACACTTATCTGTCATGGTTTTTGACATATGTCACATTTTTCGCAAAAAAAATTGAAATTGCAGTGGTTCATTAAGAAATTTCTCGAATTCCCGAAATCATATTATTATGAAATTTGACAGCCGGCCAGAACCAACTGCTGCAAATCTAAATGAAATATTGACAAAATGGCGGCACCTTTGGAAATACCGGAAGTCGGCGCCATCTGTGTGTTTTTTTTAATTTTATTTTTTTAATGAGAATACCACATTTTGTTTCCGTGTGTGGATTCTACTTTAAATTCTGAGTTCAGAACGTCCTAGTTGTCAACACTTATCTGTCATGGTTTTTGACATATGTCACATTTTTCGCAAAAAAAATAATTGAAATTGCAGTGGTTCATTAAGAAATTCACGAATTCCCGAAATCATATTATTATGAAATTTGACAGCCGGCCAGAACCAACTGCTGCAAATCTAAATGAAATATTGACAAAATGGCGGCACCTCTGGAAATACCGGAAGTCGGCGCCATCTGTGTGTTTTTTAAAAAAAAATTTTTTTAATGAGAATACCACATTTTGTTTCCGTGTGTGGATTCTACTTTAAATTCTGAGTTCAGAACGTCCTAGTTGTCAACACTTATCTGTCATGGTTTTTGACATATGTCACATTTTTCGCAAAAAATTAAAGTTGCAGTGGTCCATTAAGAAATTCACGAATTCCCGAAATCATATTATTATGAAATTTGACAGCCGGCCAGAACCAACTGCTGCAAGTCTAAATGAAATATTGACAAAATGGCGGCACTTCTGGAAATACAGGAAGTCGGCGCCATTTTTTTGTTTTATTTTATTGGTTTTTTTTATGAGAATACCACATTTTGTTCCGTGCATGGATTCTACTTTAAATTCTGAGTTCAGAACGTCCTAGTTGTCAACACTTATGGTTTTTGACATATGTCACATTTTTCGCAAAAAAAATTGAAATTGCAGTGGTTCATTAAGAAATTCACGAATTCCCGAAATCCTATTATGAAATTTGACAGCCGGCCAGAACCAACTGCTGCAAATCTAAATGAAATATTGACAAAATGGCGGCACCTCTGGAAATACCGGAAGTCGGCGCCACCTTTGAGGTTTTTTTTTATGAGAATACCAGATTTTGTGTCCGTGCGTAGATTCTACTTTAAATTCTGAGTTCAAAACGTCGTATTTGTCAACACTTATCTGTCATAGTTTTTGACATGTCACATTTTTCGCAAAAAATTTAAGTTGCAGCGGTTCATTAAGAAATTCACGAATTCCCAAAATCATATTATTATGAAATTTGACAGCCGGCCAGAACCAACTGCTGCAAGTATAAATGAAATATTGACAAAATGGCGGCACTTCTGGAAATACCGGAAGTCGGCGCCATCTTTGTGGGTTTTTTTAATTGTTTTTTTTAAATGAGAATATCACATTTTGTTTCCGTGTCTGGATTCTACATTAAATTCTGAGTTTAGAACGTCCTAGTTGTCAACACTTATCTGTCATGGTTTTTGACATATGTCACATTTTTCGCAAGAAGAATGAAGTTGCAGCGGTTCATTAAGAAATTCACAACTCCTGAACCCTTGAAAATAAATAGTTGATTTTTTTTTATTCCGTTAACAAACGTTTGGCCAATATTTTGCATCATTACCGATACTTTTGTTATGTTTCATGCGCCTACTGCGATTTTTCAAAGTTGAGAATTAAAAAAGTTCGGGACGCTGCAAGTGCGTTATGGTGGTGAATTTTTATTAAATGCTTCAAATTTGAATAACTCAATTGTCTGTAAACTTGAAAGTTGAATTTTGGTACGTAGTAAGGTCTGTCCTAAAGCAATGTATCCACCAAATTTCATTAAAACTTTGTCCTCTAAGTTTTTGACATTTTTTTATTGTCAACTTTGAAAAATTGCAGAAGGCGCATGAAACATAACAAAAGTATCGGTAATGATATACTGATTTATTCTTAAAACCATATGTGTTTCAACACATTATCGTGCCATCTTCAGGGGTTTAGACCTAGAATGTAAAAAGGTGGTTGTCAGAAACTATGTTTCTGGTAGGTCTACAATGTGAGTGACTAACCCTGCAACTACAGAAAGAATACAAAGTCCAGCAAAGCTAAATGTCAAATACAGATTAGCACTAACAGCCATGCAATATTTAAACTGACATTAGTGTCAGTGCTTGTGACTCCATAAGAGTGTTGTTCATATTTGTGGGTCCCAGTCCCGTTTTAAGTTTTTAAATTGTACATTTTTATAAAGATGTTTTATAACTCCTGACACTAATGCCAGTTTAAATATTGCATGGCCGGTAGGGCTAATCTGTATTTGACATTTAGCTTTGCTGGACTTTGTATTCTTTCTGTAGTTGCAGTGTTAGTCACTCGCATTGTAGACCTACTAGAAACATAGTTTCTAACAACCACCTTTTTACATTCTAGGTCTAAACCCCTGAAGATGGCACGATAATGTGTTGAAATGCGTAGGGTTTTAAGAATAAATCAGTAAAAGCCTTTAATTTCCTATACCCATGTCAAACCCAGACGTTATGACGTGCAGAAATAATTTCGATTTCCAGTATTTCCGGAAGTGAGGCCATTTTGTAAATATTTCGTTTAGACTTGCAGCAGTCGATTCTGCCCGGTTGTGAAATTTCATAATACGATTTCGGGAAATCAAAAATTGTCTAAACGGACGGGCTACGTGAATCAGCTTGTATAGGTCCCGAAGTAGATTCAAAAAATTCTGCACTAAAAATTATGGCTTAAAATATCATTGGGACGGGGTTTAAATCTAGTTACAAGCTTTCACTAGGGAATGCAGTGTAGCAGTAGTACTAGTAGCAATGTAATCGTAATCGAAGTAGCTGAAAACTTAATAACTATTGAAAGAGATTGTTGTTCCGAGTCCAACAAAAGATCGCGGAGCCAAGGAAACTGTCTAAGCTGCTCAAAACAATGTCTGGAATTGTCGGAGATCATCAGAAAATGTAGCAGGTGGAAAACGTATACTCTGTCATCAAAAGCACACAGAGAGACGAACAAAATTACAATGCAAAAAATGTTTACTGGCACTTTGTGTTAGCTGCTTCACTCCATATCATGATAAATTTTTCTGTACTAATTACCAATTCAAATTTAATTTCTGTGAACTTTATAAATAAATCGTGTTTTAAACTGTCTAACTTATTTTACTGCAGGTATAAAAATAGCCCACCATAGTTGAGTGTAGGGATTAAACTCTCCTATGACCTGACCTTTTCAACAAAAAAAAAACAGGATAGTAAAAAAATTGAAAATGTTTAGTATGACTATTTTCAACATATATTCCCAAAAAATAACCTGAAAGAGACTGTAGTTAATTTTTTAAAAGTCGCATTGAAAGGGTTAAGGCATTTAAAAGTTATAAAGCTTATAATATTCTACATCCACAAACTGGCTGTGTGACCAATGGACACCAGATTCCGAGGTCATCCACCTTGTTAACTAACACACACACACACAGACAAACTGGTTGCTATTTTTAAATATTTGAGTTAAGTGAAAATAAACTGAATATTGTAAATTTGACTTTTTATTTCTGAAGATTACTCCAACATATTTTATTTTGGGGTTTGATCAACTAATAATGGCAGAAAAATTTTTTTGAATACAAAAAATTGCCATGTTTTAAAATAAGTGGATTCAGCAAGAAATTACATCAGAGTTTTTTCAACCCCATTATAAAACATTATCACAATTTGTTAAACTAACAATTAAGATACAGTATGCTCCCGATTTTCGGGACTAAAGGCGGGAAGGGGGATTTAAGATTTAAAGTCTCAATAAGGGCCATCGACCACAAAATTCTATGGGCATCAAAAAACGCAAGTTCTTTGCTAAAACATGCTCTATATTTCGCACCTTCTTTGGTACTTCATCAGGAGCCTATAAAGAGTTACAGCTATGATATACAATTCAAAGATAACTTAGAATTACCTACCGAAAACTGAACAATGAGAATCAAAAAGCAGAATTACCCCAAAAACCACAAAAATAATAACGGAGAGTTATGCGCTAGATACGTATTTCGACAACGAAGTTGTCTTCATCAGTAGCTGCCGCTAAACTAACTGTATGGGCAAAATTATCCTATTTATATACCTAAACTATACACTAAAAATGATGTACTCCTTGTGGTGCAATACCTGATGATGATGCAATACCGGATGATGCAACACCGTATGGTGCAATATCAGATGCCTCAGCACTGGATGATGTAACACCGGGTGACGTAATTCAAGGGCTATTGTTGTATCAGTGGATATGCCCAACCAGTTGTGTCAATGTTGAAAGCAACCATGGATTATTTCGTGCTATTTCAAAAAGTGCTGAATCGACTGGACCCATGTCTGAATTCATCAAATTCTGTGGATTCACCTTGCAGATTGCATTCACCTGCATGCTTTGATCCTCAAGGTGAATCCACAGAATTTTATTAATTCAGTGAAATTAAAACCAGTGAGATGTTCTCTTTGTTGTTTTCCCTTGCTGGCTGCTTCTCATAAAAGATTGATTATTTTGTGCTTTTTCAAAAAGTGCTGAATTGACCGGACCCATGTCTGAATTCATCAAATTCTGTGGATTCACCTTGCAGATTGCATTCACCTGCATGCTTTGATCCACAAGGTGAATCCACAGAATTTTATGAATAAAAACCAGTGAGATGTTCCCTTTGTCGTTTTCCCTTGATGAATGCTTCTCATAAAAGACTGATTCTTTTGTGCTATTTCAAAAAGTGCTGAATCCACTGGACCCATGTCTGAATTCATCAAATTCTGTGGATTCACCTTGCAAAGTGCATTCACCTGCATGCTTTGATCCACAAGGTGAATCCACAGAATTTTATGAATAAAAACCAGTGAGATGTTCCCTTTGTCGTTTTCCATTGATGAATGCTTCTCATAAAAGACTGATTCTTTTGTGCTATTTCAAAAAGTGCTGAATCCACTGGACCCATGTCTGAATTCATCAAATTCTGTGGATTCACCTTGCAAATTGCATTCACCTGCATGCTTTGATCCACAAGGTGAATCCAAAGAATTTTATGAATTCAGTGAAATAAAAACCAGTGAGATGTTCCCTTTGTTGTTTTTCCTTGGTGGCTGCTTCTCATAAAAGACTGATTCTTTTGTGCTATTTCAAAAAGTGCTGAATCGACCGGACCCATGTCTGAATTCATCAAATTCTGTGGATTCACCTTGCAGATTGCATTCACCTGCATGCTTTGATCCACAAGGTGAATCCAAAGAATTTTATGAATTCAGTGAAATAAAAACCAGTGAGATGTTCCCTTTGTTGTTTTTCCTTGATGAATGCTTCTCATAAAAGACTGATTCTTTTGTGCTATTTCAAAAAGTGCTGAATCGACCGGACCCATGTCTGAATTCATCAAATTCTGTGGATTCACCTTGCAGATTGCATTCACCTGCATGCTTTGATCCACAAGGTGAATCCACAGAATTTTATTAATTCAGTGAAATAAAAACCAGTGAGATGTTCCCTTTGTTGTTTTCCCTTGCTGGCTGCTTCTCATAAAAGATTGATTATTTTGTGCTATTTCAAAAAGTGCTGAATTGACCGGACCCATGTCTGAATTCATCAAATTCTGTGGATTCACCTTGCAGATTGCATTCACCTGCATGCTTTGATCCACAAGGTGAATCCACAGAATTTTATGAATAAAAACCAGTGAGATGTTCCCTGTGTCGTTTTCCCTTGATGAATGCTTCTCATAAAAGACTGATTCTTTTGTGCTATTTCAAAAAGTGCTGAATCCACTGGACCCATGTCTGAATTCATCAAATTCTGTGGATTCACCTTGCAAATTGCATTCACCTGCATGCTTTGATCCACAAGGTGAATCCAAAGAATTTTATGAATTCAGTGAAATAAAAACCAGTGAGATGTTCCCTTTGTTGTTTTTCCTTGGTGGCTGCTTCTCATAAAAGACTGTTTCTTTTGTGCTATTTCAAAAAGTGCTGAATCGACCGGACCCATGTCTGAATTCATCAAATTCTGTGGATTCACCTTGCAGATTGCATTCACCTGCATGCTTTGATCCACAAGGTGAATCCACAGAATTTTATGAATAAAAACCAGTGAGATGTTCCCTTTGTTGTTTTCCCTTGATGAATGCTTCTCATAAAAGACTGATTCTTTTGTGCTATTTCAAAAAGTGCTGAATCAACTGGACCCATGTCTGAATTCATCAAATTCTGTGGATTCACCTTGCAGATTGCATTCACCTGCATGCTTTGATTCACAAGGTGAATCCAAAGAATTTTATGAATTCAGTGAAATAAAAACCAGTGAGATGTTCCCTTTGTTGTTTTCCCTTGATGAATGCTTCTCATAAAAGACTGATTCTTTTGTGCTATTTCAAAAAGTGCTGAATCAACTGGACCCATGTCTGAATTCATCAAATTCTGTGGATTCACCTTGCAGATTGCATTCACCTGCATGCTTTGATCCAAAAGGTGAAGCCACAGAATTTTATGAATTCAGTGAAATAAAAACCAGTGAGATGTTCCCTTTGTTGTTTTCCCTTGATGAATGCTTCTCATAAAAGACTGATTCTTTTGTGCTATTTCAAAAAGTGCTGAATCAACTGGACCCATGTCTGAATTCATCAAATTCTGTGGATTCACCTTGCAAATTGCATTCACCTGCATGCTTTGATCCACAAGGTGAATCCAAAGAATTTTATGAATTCAGTGAAATAAAAACCAGTGAGATGTTCCCTTTGTTGTTTTTCCTTGGTGGCTGCTTCTCATAAAAGACTGATTCTTTTGTGCTATTTCAAAAGTGCTGAATCGACCGGACCCATGTCTGAATTCGTCAAATTCTGTGGATTCACCTTGCAGATTGCATTCACCTGCATGCTTTGATCCACAAGGTGAATCCACAGAATTTTATGAATAAAAACCAGTGAGATGTTCCCTTTGTTGTTTTCCCTTGATGAATGCTTCTCATAAAAGACTGATTCTTTTGTGCTATTTCAAAAAGTGCTGAATCAACTGGACCCATGTCTGAATTCATCAAATTCTGTGGATTCACCTTGCAGATTGCATTCACCTGCATGCTTTGATTCACAAGGTGAATCCAAAGAATTTTATGAATTCAGTGAAATAAAAACCAGTGAGATGTTCCCTTTGTTGTTTTCCCTTGATGAATGCTTCTCATAAAAGACTGATTCTTTTGTGCTATTTCAAAAAGTGCTGAATCAACTGGACCCATGTCTGAATTCATCAAATTCTGTGGATTCACCTTGCAGATTGCATTCACCTGCATGCTTTGATCCAAAAGGTGAAGCCACAGAATTTTATGAATTCAGTGAAATAAAAACCAGTGAGATGTTCCCTTTGTTGTTTTCCCTTGATGAATGCTTCTCATAAAAGACTGATTCTTTTGTGCTATTTCAAAAAGTGCTGAATCAACTGGACCCATGTCTGAATTCATCAAATTCTGTGGATTCACCTTGCAAATTGCATTCACCTTGCAGATTGCATTCACCTGCATGCTTTGATCCACAAGGTGAATCCACAGAATTTTATGAATTCAGTGAAATAAAAACCAGTGAGATGTTCCCTTTGTTGTTTTCCCTTGATGAATCCTTCTCATAAAAGACTGATTCTTTTGTGCTATTTCAAAAAGTGCTGAGTCGACCAGACCCGTGTCTGAATTCATCAAATTCTGTGGATTCACCTTGCAGATTGCATTCACCTGCATGCTTTGATCCACAAGGTGAATCCACAGAATTTTATAAATAAAAACCAGTGAGATGTTCCCTTTGTTGTTTTCCCTTGATGGATGCTTCTCATAAAAGACTGATTCTTTTGTGCTATTTCAAAAAGTGCTGAATCGACTGGACCCATGTCTGAATTCATCAAATTCTGTGGATTCACCTTGCAGATTGCATTCACCTGCATGCTTTGATCCACAAGGTGAATCCACAGAATTTAGAAATTCAGTGGAATAAAAACCAGTGAGATGTTCCCTTTGTTGTTTTTCCTTGGTGGCTGCTTCTCATAAAAGACCGATTATTTTATGCTATTTCAAAAAAGGGCCCATGTCTGAATTCATTAAATTCTGTGGATTCACCTTGCAGATTGCATTCACCTGCATGCTTTGGAAAGTTTGGAAATCCGCAAGGTGAATCCACAGAATTTGATGAATTCAGACATGGGTCCAGTCGACTCGACACTTTTTGAAATAGCACAAAATAATCATTCTTTTATGAGAAGCAGCCAACAAGGGAAAACAACAAAGGGAGTGAGTGTTTGTTACTTCACACACAAAAACACATAGGACAACAGTATGAAACATCAGTTACATGGTCACATTAATAAAACATGTTTAAAATTTGAAACTTTCAGTGCAAGATCTCATGCAACATGTGGTTTATGAAAATCTTTTGATATTTAAATTTTGGAAACTAACAATAACGGCCGTTATTTTCTAACAGTTATATATATATAACGGCCGTTTTTGTTAGTTTCCAAAATGTTAAGTATCAACAGATTTTCATAAACCACATGGTACATGAGGTCTTTCACTGGAATTTTTAAATTTTAAACGTGTTTTATTAATATGGCTACGTAACCGAGGTTTTATTATATATATATATATATATATATATATATATATATATATATATATATATATATATATATATATATATATATATATATATAGAAATATATAGACAGAATTTTTAACAGCTGCACAAACATTCCCGGATATGGATCCTTTTCTCTCAGCGTTCCTATTGTAGTAATATGTTCGGAAATAAATAAGATTCATCACAACAGAATGCGCAGTATGTGACAGTTCATTCTGCTTCTACATACATACTACTACACTACAGATTCTAACAATTTTCCGTTTTATTTTCCTCGTGATTTTTGCAATGCAGTAATTATAATAGGCAGGCCCGTGCTTAGATGGTCGTTGGTTTTTATTAGGTATAGAGGAAACGAAAAAAAAATTTTTGATCTATTACTGCTTTGAAATTTTGATAAAATTCTCAGTATGGATAATCAGCACACGAATAACCGAGCGTATACTGTATAATGTTTTTTTAAATAATAATAATAGTGTTTATTCAGCAAAAAAAGTTTGCAACCGTTATCTATAAATATGGATGCCTTAGAATAAGCAAAGAGAGAAATCACTCACAAAGTAGGTACTCGTAATTGGTACTTTTTTGTAAGTTTACATAAATATTTAGAGAGAAAAACGTACTCAAATTTGAGTGGTTTCTTATCAATTTATATTACAATTACAAGAATTTTGTTTACCAAATATGATGTCATCATTTTCTTTCGATTATTATGTTCATTTGTTCTTCAGGTTTGTTCAGAATGCATGTTGTGTAAATGCTGTGGATCTGCGAGTAATACAGACTACATAGTAAATTCACCTTTATGCGAAACTTGCTTCAAGATGGAAGGTTCCGAAAAGAAGTGTCCTTTATGCCATAACTGTTACAGTGAACATGAAACGAAGAGTGAGGTAAGTTTTTAGCATGTAATAATTGTTTCTATTTCAGTCTTTTATAACCAAAAAAAGTAACACTTTAATTTTATAATAGGGGTCGCTAGTAAACTTTTGACTAGAAAATAGTATTATCTTGTATCTTCTTAAGAAAACGGTATACTTGTTGAACGATGTCTAAATCAAACATTTTCGAAATATTTGCCATTTTAAAAGTAGCTGCAATAATGCAACATTTAAATGTTTGGCGCTGGCTGTGGAATTAACGAATAATAATAATAATTTATTGTGTCCAGCAGACCAAGTACAGGACACTTACAAACTAATTAGCGAGTGAGATTACCATAAATTAACAATACCAAAATATTAATCCAAAAACAAACCTAAAACTACATTTCAATAGCTTTATGCAACAATGTACACAAACTGTTGCTAAATATCTCACTACGTGAACAAATGACATTGAAAGTTTCACACATTACATATATTGGAGATCTTAACATAACAACAGTCCTAGCCTGATTATTATAAAATGACATATTATGCCGTTCACTCATCCTGGGAACATGGAAATTTATCTGCGCCAATAATTCCGGACAATCAATGACATTGTGTATCAGTTTATATAAAAACTTGATTGAGTCAACTCTTCTTAGCTTACACAAACTGACAAATTCAAAGTGCCCAAGCAAAACAGAATGATCGAACCCCCTCTCCGGATAACGCCCAGTTTCTTTAAACCACTGATATTTTAGGAACCTTCTCTGGACAGATTCGAGTGAGTTTATATGCACACCATAATATGGGCCCCAGACAAGAGATGCATATCGTAACTTGGAAAGAACAAAAGGACAATACAAAGCTTTGAGAGCACCAAAACATGTAAACGACCCACAGTTCCGCACTATAAATCCCAAAAACCTGTTACACTCGTTTACGATGGTATTGATGTGAATGTCAAACGGCAGTTGCTTATCAAAGTGGACTCCCAAGTCCTTCACAGTTTCCACACGATCGCCCACCAACCGACCCACAGTATACTCAAACTTAACAGGGAAAGCTTTACGTGTGAAAGTCGTGACCTTACATTTACTCACATTTAGTTCCAATCCATTCTGTAAGCACCACTCATAGAGCAAGTCTAGATCTTCCTGCAGTCTAACGTAATCATCGAGCAATGTCACTCTCATAAGCAGCTTCAAGTCATCTGCATAGAAAAGTCTCAGCACACTTAAATTACTGTCCAAATCATTGATAAATAATAGGAACAATAGCGGCCCCAGATTAGAGCCCTGAGGAACGCCTGAAGTAGCAATGAGCTCAGAGGACCTGAACCAGCCATGGCTAACAAATTGAACACGATCACTAAAATAATCCCCAAAAAGACATAACATGCTATCGCTGAATCCATACGATGCAAGCCTCCTCAAAAGGACAGAGTGATCAACATGGTCAAAAGCCTTTACAAAATATGTGTAGACAACATCAATCTGACCCCCAGCATCAATGTCGTCTGAGACCCACTGAGTGAAAACGGCCAAGTTTGTGACAGTTGACCTACCCCTCACAAATCCATGTTCACAGGGTGATATCAGTGTCTCCACAGAGTTGTAGATACCCTCGTATAGGACCATCTCGAAGATCTTAGCAAAAATGCAGAGTAGAGCTATCGAACAATAGTTGATTACCAAAGATACATCACCAGTCTTAAATATAAAAAATAAGAGAAAAGTATTACAAATTACAACTATCAATGATCTAAAGTAACTGTGGCTAAAGGAGCTTTGCTAGAGGTCAAAGCAAGTTTAAAAAGAATACAACTATCAACTATTATTATTACGAAAATAAATATTTAATCACTTGAATATTAAATGATAAATGTTCATAATGGTTACCATTAACCTCAAGATACTTTGATATTAGATTAGATTCATTGTAAGTCGGCTATTCCATTCCCTCCACCACGACCTCAGGTCTATTGTGGCTCAAGTCTAATTCCTTAAGTTTCACCCATCAAATCCAGCTCTCTATGGAAGTCGATTCTTGAGGGTAAAAGTTTGTTTATCGGGTGTACTGGCATCTAAGTGCAGTCGCTTGTCCGTTTTAAAGCTCAAAGAGAGATAACCTCTCTCCGAGTTCGCCTGGACACACATCCGCTAGTGTTTGACTCAAGGCGGTATCATGAAGTCCCGATCTCGAGCAGCATCCAATCTCCAGTTGTAATCCACCCGTAGAGATCTCAGCCCTCCTCCGGGTTCGTCTATACCCGGCACCCACCAGTGCTAGACCCAAGGCGACATCCCATCGAGTCCCGCTCCCGAGGATCACCCAAGCGAGGCCGTCTGTCAGTTTTGAAGCTCACAGTGAGGGCCTCAAACTCCGGGTGTGTACCACTCATCAGAGATCTCAACCCCCCACCCCGGGTCATCTGGACACACTACCCCAGCCAGCGCGCAACCCCAGGCGGTATCACAACCAAGCGAGATCATTTGTCCACTTCTAAGCCCACAGTGGTGGCCTAAAATTCCGTGTGCACATCCCTCCCCAGAGATATCCGCCTCCCTCCAGGCTCACCTGGACCAGACCCCCGCCGGTGTTTGACTCCGATTAGGCGCCTCTTACGACAGGCAGAAGTTACCTTGGGCCTATTCTTGGGCCTGGGGGGAGCTGAGATCTCTAGGGGTGGATTACAACTGGAGATTGGATGCTGCTTGAGAGCAGGACTTCATGATACCACCTCGAGGCAAACACTGACGGATGTCAGGTCCAGACAAACTCGGCGAGAGGTAATCTATCTTTGAGCTTCGAAACGGGCAAGTAACTTCACTCAGATGGCAGTACACCTGCTAAACAAACTTCCACCCTCAAGAAAAGATCTACTCCTGCAGGGAGCTGGAATTGATGGGTGAAATTTGAATAATTAGACGTGAGCCACAATAAACCTAAGGTCACGGTGGATGGACTGGAATAGAACACTCAAAATAAATCTAATCTAATCTAATCTAACGTTTTTGTGAACAATAACAGGCGATCTGATTTCGTCTACAAGTAACTGTACGATAACTATATCAAACTTTTCACATGTTGCCACCCATTATTTTAATTTATTTATGGCCTCGATATTCGTGATTAAATATTTCAAATAGCTACCAATTTCCCAAAAAATATTCTTGTGAAAGTCTATATTTTTGCATAAAAGAAATTTTCACCAAAATTGTGTGTCAGGAAAACGTGTGACCTTGAAAATGTTCAAAATTTGCGTCTGCGGCGCCACTGATTGCTAATAGACAATCCTACTCATGAACCCGGTGCGCACCCATGTAAGACACCCACGAGCCGCCACTGATCTAACACATAACTATGTTATTATTTTGTCATTTTTTTGGATGATCTGCACTTTGTTTTAAATATGTTCGCATAGAGATTAATGTAATTTCTTATTGTGAATTTTCGATTTACAGATTATAGAATGTGGTGATTGCAAGAATTGGATCCATTTAAAATGTGAGAAGATTAATGAAGATTATTTAGCTATATTGGGTACTTTACCAGATCCTCTAGGATATATTTGTGACATGTGTTCCAAACATACAACGCCATATTGGAATGCAGCAGTTTATTTCAAGTTAAACGTTTATTTTAATAATATTCTTCGACAGCTAAGTGAGAACAGGAGTACTAGGAATTTATTAAAATGGAATTTAAGCAACAGTTCAAATAAGATCAACATTTTAAAGAAGCTACATTGTTTGGAAAATAGTTTGGAACTTGATACTATATCTTCAGCTGTTGTACAGTCAGAGATTAAAGAAGACTTATTACAATGTGATAATTTCAACGATCAGGTTTATGAGGAATTGCCATTTGGTATTATTAGAAGCAAAGTTTATGCGAAACTTTATAAATCTATCAGAGAGTTTAATTCAGAGATGGAAGAAATCCTTATTTGTGCAGGTTCTGAACAGCTTTTTAAGCAGTATCAATTAGTTCTTAATAAAACATTTCCTCAGTTTGCCAATACCAAGACACATATCAACCCTATAAAACCTAAGGAGGTTAAAGATCTCATCGTGCCGCAAAAAGATATTATCCATTTAAATTTTATTTCTTATGACACTAGATTTTGTATTTTATGTAAACAGAATGGAGATGGCTTAGATGATAGAGAATCTAGGCTGTTATATTGTGGCAGTAATGAATGGATTCATGCAAACTGTGCCATTTGGTCCACAGGAGTTTATGAAAATATTAACGGCTTCTTGAAGAATATTCACATAGCTGTGTCTCGTGGAAAAACCACTTGTTGCACTTTTTGCAAGCAAATGGGGGCTACTTTAGATTGTGCTTATAAAGACTGCTCAAAAGTCTACCATTTTCATTGCGCTCAAGAAGTAGATTGCAAATTTCACCATACTAAACTTATATTTTGTTCATCGCATTCAACAAATCCGAATCTAGTTGTATGTACAGATTTTTATGTTTGTCGCCCAATTTACATTGAAAAAAATGATACAAGATCTTATTCAGAAATTGAAAAAGTTAACGTCATGATTGGTTCATTGCGAATTAACAGCCTTGGAAAAGTCAATTCTGTGCTTTCTGATAGCAACGAGGCTATCATTCCAATTGGTTTTAAATGCTCCAGGTTATTTTGGTCCACAGTTGAACCATGGAAGGTTATATCTTATAGTATTATGACTTCTACAGGGAACTATAATGCAGCCCCAAATAATAACACTGATATACATTTTACTGTAAATCATAGTCTACCTACCTATACAGTTAATCAGAAATTGAAAGAAATGAACCAGTGGCTTAAAGATATTGATAGGCGGTACAGTACAGTCGATTTTGAAGAAGAAGAGGAGGAGAATCAAAATAGCGTTGATCTACTGATACCAGAAATCACAGATGCTATTTTTGAAGAATTACCTCATGATCTCTTGGACCGTATATCAGTGCAAGATTTATTTCCAAAACTTGCATCTTATGATGATCTGATTATAAATGATCTCAAACCTGAAGAAAACTTTCTAAATCCCAATCTTATATCAAAGTACAAACTGGAGGACAATGTTCTAACTAAATATGGTAAAAGCGAGAAGGATTGTAAATCTGAATCAAGTTTAAAAGGCAACAAAGACAAATTTAATGATACCAAAAGCCAGAAGTGCAGCGTAACTGTTAACTGTAAGGTAAATAGATCTGATTCTCCTGTTGCAAAGAAAAGAAAGGTTGCAAGCAAACAGAACATTTTATTGCAAACTGTTCAGCTGGATGGTCATTCTGAAGGCGATTCAGACAACAGCTTAAAACTATTTTTCAAACAGTTCAGAAAATATGGTAAACTCCTCCAGCTAGATGGAAATGTCGATGATGGATTTGAATATTTTTTTGATACTTCTGGCAGACGAATCGGAAATGCACCTGAAGAACCAGTAACTTGTACTAGATGTCATTGTACTTACCGTACTACTACGAGTTACAACAAGCATTTAGATTCTTGTGAAGTAGTCAGTAGTGAAAGTGATTCAGAAGTTATTGATCAAGATAATCACATTGCCACATTCAACATTACCCATATTCCAAATTCTACGCTTACATCACCCGAAAAAACCAGTTACAATATTCCTTTTATAGATTATTCTCAAGCGCAAGCTGCAATTCCTCAAGTTAACTTGCCTAAAGAATTGATATTCATTCCTGATAAGCAAAGAGCTATTCTAAGTGTAAAGACTTCTGACGCTAAATCATTAGAAGTACAGGGTAATGCCCCTTCTTTTTCTATAGTGAATCCAGCTAACAACCAGATTACTCCACTGATTTTTACTCAATCAAATTCAGTTGACACACTTCAGCAACAAGCAAATCACATTGGACAACCTATTATTACATTTACTAATGAAAACAAGGCCCAGTCTAACGCAAATCATTTGCCTGTTTATTCCAACCAAACAGCTCCTTCGAATTTACAACTGATAGTGAATTCTTCTATACCACAAATGGAAACTATGAATGTTTTAAATGGACAATGTGTGGGCTATCAAAACCCAACTATTTCAGTTCATCAAAATGATCATGGATTTCAACCAGTATCGATTTCAACACAACCGTTGAATATCTCAGCATCACAACCAGTATCGATTTCAACACAACCGTTGAGTATATCGGCATCACAACCAGTATCAATTTCAACACAACCATTGAATATATCGGCATCACAACCAGTATCATTGTCTAACCAACCAGTATCGATGTCCGGTCAGGTATCTATTGGAGGGCAGCCAGTAACTATTTCAGCCCAACCAGTATCCTTATCAACACAACCAGTGTCTATAACGAATCAGCAAGGTCAGCCAATACAGTATGTCAACAATGTCAATTCATATGTCAATCTAGACTCACAGTCACTTGGATTGAATGGAAAAGTAATGAATAATTCAAATTTAATAAATGGTCAAATACTTGGCATTATCACACAGGATGGATTAGGAAAAAATAACGATGACTCTTTTACAGTCAAAAACTCTGTCAATAAACAGAACGAAACATATATCTTACAACAAAACAATCCTCCAACTGTTGTGTTACAAAACATACCATCTACGAATTATGTGTCTTTTATTGCACATAATTATCAACAAGAAGATTGCAAAAACTCAATCCAACAACAGATGGCACCAATTGCTCAAATTCAACCTGACAACACCATAAGTATAATACCTTCGATTCAACCAACAGTTATGTTACAACAACCTCAGTACATCATAGACAACAATATTCCTTTAACGTTTACCCAGCAACCAGTACAGCAACCAATGTATTATGGATTTGAAACCATTATTCAAAACACAGTTATGGCATCGCAGCAGATATTGCCAAGTGCAGTTCCTGGTGTCATTACAGCTAATAGTAGCTATTCCACTACCACACAAGTATTTCAGACAAGTAGCAAACTCGAACCAATGTTGGAAGTACCACAAAATGCTTTAGTGGTTGTTAGTTCTGGTCAGATAATAGGTACTGTTCCTCTTCAAATGTCATACACTCAAGCAGCAACTCCACAGTTTCAAGTAAGTACTGTTAATGAAGTTAATCCACATACGGTAAAGCAAGATAACATTAACAGTAACCACAATAAAACAAAAACAAACAATGCTAATAGTATTACTCTTCCGACGGCACCTCTAGTAATGAAAAAGGAGCAAGGAATACCTACTAATGTGGTTGCTCCAAATCCCAAAGTGGCAAATAGAAACTTTAGGCCAATGAATCGAGTACTTCCAATGAAGAAAAATGTAACATTAAAGAAAAATGAAGATGTTGACAAACCGGTTATAAAAGAAAGAGAAATAAAAGACATGCCTGTTATATCAATGACTGAATCAGAAAATAAGTATCAAATAAAGAAAGATACAAAAATCGATCCAGAAATTATAAAAGTTAAGGATAACACAAAACCTAATCGTTTAACTGATACTGTTCAGCGCTTAAAACCAAGTTTCACAAAAGAAACTACAAACATCTCATTTGCCAAGAAAGATATTACAAATTGTCAAATGAACAAAAAAGATATGTTTAATTGTGTTGTCCCTAAGAAGGATAATGTCAATCCTAAAATAGTTAAAACTGGTATAACTCAAAAACATGTTCAAAAACCAGTCCAAAACAATGGCAAGGGGTTTAATATAACAACTACACTTTTACCTTTTCTAGAACATAAAGCCAAATCGGATACTCCAGCTTTTTCAGTATCTACCGAAATACAACGAATCAAATCAGCGCCTCCAATTTATTCCAAATCACCCACCTCTTCTGTCAGTTTCAAGTCGACAGATGGGCTAATATTTTCGAAATCAGCGACTCCAGTCTATGCAACATCAGGGACTCCAGTTTATGCAACATCACGGACTCCAACTTATTCAACATCAGGGGCTGCATCTCATTCAAAAGCACAATCAATAGGTTCACATACATTGTCACAATCTAATCATCAATATTCAGTGGTACAATGTAAAGTAAATGGAGAACCAAAATTCTCAATTTTCCTAAAGCCTGAGTCACAAAAAACTGTAACATTTCCATCATCAACAACTCTGCATAGTTCAAATACAGTGTATACAGCAAATTCCAGCATACAATCTGCGCCAAGCTCTCAAGGAAAATCATCACAGCTTTTAAAACGAGATTGTCCGAAACAAGATAAAAAGTCACAAGAGAAGCAACATCTGAATTCAGAACCCGTTAGGAAAGAAACAGTTGTTACTACAAGTGACATTCAGGCAGTTACAACCAGTGTTTATTCATCAAGTACTATTACTAGTGTAGTCACTACTGTCGCATCTGCAAGATCCACAGCATCTGCTACAATTTCCATTCCAATCTCTTCAGCTCTGTCAACAGTTAGTTTGTGTGCAACTAGTTCACCAATAGTGACCTCAAAAGTTGCAACAACTGCTTCGGCAGCTGTGTCTAACTCTAATTTTTGTAATGATGAATTTTTAATTAACAGGAAACCTGTTAATTATAGTTCGTCTAATTTTAACTCTAACTGTTCCAATACTCAGTTTTTAATCAACAGAAAACCTGATTCGAATGATTCATGCGTTGTCTCCAGCTATTCTAACACTGAATTTTTAGTTAACAGAAAACCGGCGACGATTACTTCAGCATCTTCATCAAGTTCTAGTTGTTCCAGCACTAAACTTTCAGTTGATATGAAGCCTGAAGTGAATAATTCGACACCCAACACAAATCTTAGCTGTTTCAACAGCGAGTTTATACGCAGCATTAAGGCAGCAATAATTGCTTCCTCTGCAGCGACCTCCAGTTGCTCCAGTACTGATGTTTTGGCAAACAAGAAGCATGTACCAATCACTTTATCATCTGTATCCCGCTCTGGTAGTGGCATTTTAAGTAACAACAAACCTGCAACAATTACTTCAGCATCCGCATCTAGCTCCAGTTGTACTAGTAATGGGTTCTTAAGCAGCGATATATCTGCAACAGTTAGTTCAGCTTCTGCAACTAGTTCTAACTGCCCAAGTCCTGATACATTATCCAGTAAAACAATATTTACATCGGCATCTGCATCCAGTTCTAGGTGCTCTAGTGCTGACTTTTCAGTCAACAAGAAGCCTGCGACAATTACATCTAGCTCTCGAGGTAAGAGTACTGACCGTATTATAAAGAGCACAAAATCTGCAATGGCTGCTTCATCATCTGCAATGGCTACTTCATCATCTGCAGCGGCTGCTTCATCATCCACAATGGCTACGTCGTCATCTACAACCTGTGCCAATACAGAATATCTTTTCAGTGCCACAAAATCTAACAGTATTACTAGGAAAAGGAGTGCTGAAAAAATTTTATATACTATTGAAACAAAGGACGGGTTTCAGTATTCTTCCACAAATTTAAGTGAGACATGGACTAAAGTTGCTGAAGCCGTTCAGAATGCTAGAGTAGCTCATAATATGCCAGTACCGCCTCCAAAGCCTAGTCCGTCTCTAAACGGATTCCAGTTATTAGGTTTAAATACGGATACGTTAAAATACCTAATAGAACAACTTCCCGGTGCAGGTAAATGTTCCAAGTATGAACCAAGCTTTGGTTTCTCACCGGCTCCAACAGAATCTGAAGATGAAGTACAGTATTCACATAATTATTATGCAATCAGATGTGCCCCATACCCGTACAACAAGAATCATGAAAGACACGATATGTTTGGTTGGTTGGCTTCAAAACATAGAGAACCAGAATACAACTCTGTTGATCCAAATCTTTTACCAAGGTATGTAACAATAACAATTTCTTTATTTCAATAAAAAGTATACATTGACAATGGCACGGGCCTATTTAGGTCCGTATTGGTTATGACTGATATGTGGTACCCTATAACTAACGACACTGATAATTAGAGAACCAGAATACAACTCTGTTGATCCAAATCTTTTACCAAGTTTTGTAACAATAACAATTTCTTTATTTCAATAGAAAGTATACATTGACAAAGGCACGAACCTATCTAGGCCCGTATTGGTTATGTGGTACCCTATAACTAACGACACTGATAATATATGATGATTGGTGATCCATCAAACTATCGACCAATAGCCTTGTAATGTGACTTCTGTAAGACTTTCGAGGCCTGCCTTCTTCAGCGAATATTGTTTCACAACAAAAACAGACTCCAATTCTCAGCATGGTTTCACTCCAGGGAGATCGACTGTGACGAATTTACTTGACATTACACAATTCATTGTATTCACTATCGACTGCGCTTCTCAGGTTGATATTGTGTGTACTGATCTACTTAAGGTCTTCGATTGTCTAGATCATTCTGAATTGGCAGGATGATGGTTATCAGTTTCTCTGAGGGCTTGCTTGGCCTATTTAGATCTTACCTGGATGGAAAGAAGCAATTTGTTAAAGTCGGGGGCTGCAAATCTGACACCTATAACATTACTTTGGGAGTGCCGCAAGGTTCCATACTTGGTCCACTACTGTTTAATATATTTATTGAGCATGTTAAACATGTTTTACATGTTCTCTTTTTAATGTGTGCAGATGATATTAAGATTTTTGCAAGTATTTCGAGTGTTGATGACTGTTTAGAGCTCCAGTAGTGTTTTGAGGTCCTTGGTGAATGGTGTTGTCGTTAATGGTGTTGTCAATAGTAGTCTTTCTATAAATGTTTCTAAGTGTAAGTATCTGTATAAGTGTCTAAGTATGTCGTTTACTCGAAATAAGCACCCAATTACTTTCAGTTACAATTCAAGGGGGCTTCTACTTAGTTACCCCAGGACAGTTAGGGACCTTGGAATTGTTTTTGATGGTACTCTATCTTTTAAAACACATTATGAGCAGACTGTCAGTTGTGCTTACAAAACTCTTGGGTTTCTGATAAGAAATGCAAAAATTTTTCTCTGGCTGACACCGTCTCTCTACTCTTTCATTGTCTGGTTAGGTCCCGACTGGAATATGGCTCGGTTGTGTGGGATCCTACTTATGAGATACATATGGCAAATTTAAATCAAATCAAACAAATTTCTAAAATGTCTTAGCTTTCAAGAGGATGGCCAATATCCTCCTATTGGTTTTCCCTACGAAAGGTTTCTTCTTCGCTTTAATCTGCAGAGACTGGAGATGTGCAAGGAGTGCAGTTTCGTTATGTTTTTATACAAGTTAGTTAATTCTGTGTTTGACTGCCCAAATCTGCTTCAGCAACTTAATTTCAATGTGCCTCATGTTACTGCACGTTTTCCAGGCACATTCTATCTCCCCACAACTGATACGTGATTGCTGCGATCATCTCCAATTTACCAGATGTGGAATGGGTTGCCATCTCGGGCTTATACATTGTTCCTATATTAGGGAAGAAATGTGCCAGGGCTGACAATTTATAAAATTGTAAGTCTGAGATGGCGATAATTTTGCTGCTCAAATTATTTCTGCAAATAAGCACGAACTATCACTCCATAACCTATAATTTCTAGCCACAGATAGCTACTGAGTGGAAGTTAATGACACAGATCTGAAAACTGATCATTTACTACTAAACAATGTGGCAATAATATTGTTAGGTTGATTGGCTTATATGTACACCTGTGGTTTGGTTAGTATTTGATTATCATGTCAAGATAGTCACTTGCAGTTTTTACATACATTTTTTTTTCCAGGAGAAACTCTGTTAAAAATTTACCAATAACTATGAAGTTCAGACAGTTAAAACAAACTTCCAAATACTCAGTTGGTGTTTATCGCTCCAAAATACACAGGCGTGGATTGTTTTGCTTAAGGGACATAGAAGCTGGAGAGATGGTCATAGAATATGCAGGAGAGGTAAGTATCAAACGATAGAATTTATTACAATTTTCTTTACCTTTTAGTAAAATCATTCTGTTATAAGTGGGGCTCGGATTTATATGCAAACTTTTTAGTTGAAATATGTGCATATATATGCAGGAAATTTGAAAAAAATATGCACCAACATGAAAATATTGAATTTTTATTCAAAAAAATTCACTAATAGAGAGGTATCGATGGTGAGACTTTGCAAAAAAAACTAGGACCCCTAGAACCCACATCCGGGGTCAGTTTCAATTATATATATATATATATATATATATATATATATATATATATATATATATATATATATATATATATATATATATATATATATGGTGTTTCAAAAATGTAAGACTATGCTTGCATTAAATTGGCTATAATTTTTTGACACCCAGTAATATCGACCTACCGTATAGCTACATTGCAGCCCTTACCAATTGTAAGCAAAAAATGTATATTTGATCGAAATCTCTCAGACACACCATTTTCGAGATATTTCAATTTTTGTATGTCGATGTCGCTCAAAAATTAATTTTTCTCAAGTAATTAATTGTATTGTCTGCAAATTTTAACAACAAATAAAAAAGTTTATAACATTTTATGATACCTGACTACAATAAATGTTCAAAATGGCCACCCTCCACTTCAATACACTTTCGTATTCTGCGGAGCATACAACGTCGTACTCTGTGAAATATTTCTGGTGTATTTCTAATTTGTTCGCATCCAAGTACAATTCTTTGCTGCAGATGATCAACATTTTTCAACATTTGCCTTATAAACAATACTTTTGAGATGCCCCCCATAAATAAAAGTCCATAGGATTTAAATCAGGGGATCGAGCCGGCCATGGCTGAGGTCCACTGTGTCCGATCCATCTGCGTCCAAAAGTATTGCTTAGGTAATTTCTGACATTTAGGGTGAAATGTGGGGGTGCTTCGTCATGCATAAACCACAAGTTATGTCTTATGTCAAGAGGTAAATTTTCTAATAACCCATTTAGTTGGTTTTGTAGGAATTCAAGATAAGTTGTAGCATTAAGCCTGTGAGGTAAAAAAATTGGTCCTATCAAATTACACCCTACAATTCCAGCCCATACATTTAAGGAACATTGCTGTTGATGATGCCTTTCAAAAACTATGTGTGGATTTTCGTCAGCCCAAATATGGCTGTTACGAAAATTGATGATCCCATCGCGCCTAAATCCAGACTCGTCAATGAACAATACACAATCCAACAATCTGGCACTGTTGGTTCAGATAAGATAAGCATTTGACTACCTATCCTGTGTTGTCCTCATATTTTGCCTTATATATAGTCCATTTGTTTAATTTCTTTATTGAAAATGTAGTTTATCCAGCAATCTGAAGATGTGCTGAAGTAATACTGGTACCAAAGAGGGTTTCTATAACTGGATCCAGTGACCTGCGTCTGATAAGTTTACTGTGCGTTATCGCAAAGGTTACCACAGAGGTCGGTTTTGTCGCCACTCTTTTTGCAGTTTACACCTCATCATTTGCTGATTATGTCACTAAATGTAACGTTTACTGTTTGGCTGACGACACTCAAATCTACCATTCATTTGATCCCTTATATACTGCCAACGCTTGTCAAACTATAAATTCTGATCTCGAAAGCTCAATTAGAATTTCAGAAAAATTTTGTCTCGATATCAATCCAGGAAAGTCAAAGATTATGTTACTTGGTCCAAGACTTGTAAGAGAACAATGGAAGAGTCGAGCATGTATATAAATTAGGGATCAGCAACTGGAATTGATAAAAGTGTGCCGAAATTTGGGCTTGGAACTGGATGATGACCTGACATTTACTTTTCACGTCAATAAAATCATTAAATGAGTGTTTAGCAGCTTGAAACTCATTTATCGTAACAGGGGCTATTTTATGAAAACAAGATTGCTTTATGCGAGTCTAAGTCAATTTAACTTGGCAGATGTTGTATATGGGTTGTATTTGACTGACATAAATAAGCTGCGTCTGCAACGTGTTCAAAATTCTTGCATAAGACTTATTACAAAAATATGATCATATATCGGCCAAGTTTAATTAAACTGGCTGAAAATGTTCTTTTAAGTTGCATAGTTGTAGTTTATTTCAGTGTTATTATTAATAAGGCTCCTCAGTATTTGTACAACAAGATTATGTATCGTACTGATGTCCACAACATTAATGTAAGACATAATAATAATAATAATTTATTGTGTCCAACAGACCAAGTACAGGACCAATTACAGGACACTTACAAACTAATTAGCGAGTGAGATTACCATAAATTAACAATAACAAAATATTAATCCAAAAACAAACCTAAAACTACAACATTTCAATAGCTCTACGCAACAATGTACACAAACTGTCTCTAAGTATATCACTACTTGAACAAATGATATTGAAAGTTTCACACAACAGTCCTAGCCTGATATTATAAAATAACATATTGTGCCGTTCACTCGTCCTGGGAACAAGGAAATTTATCTGCGCCAATAATACCGGACAATCAATGACATTGTGTATCAGTTTATATAAAAACTTGATTGAGTCAACTCTTCTTAGCTTACACAAACTGACGAACTCAAAGTGCCTAAGCAAAACAGAATGATCGAACCCCCTCTCCGGATAACGCCCAGTTTCCTTAAACCACAGATATTTTATTTTTATTTCTCTGGACAGATTCGAGTGAGCTTATATGCACACCATAATATGGGCCCCAGGTAAGAGATGCACATGTAACTTGGAAAGAACAAAAGCACAATACAAAGCTTTGAGAGCACTAAAACATGTAAACGACCCACAGTTCCGCACTATAAATCCCAAAAACCTGTTACACTCATTTACTGTGGTATTGATGTGAATGTCAAACGACAGTTTCTTATCAAAGTGGACCCTCAAGTCCTTCACAGTCTCCACACGATCGACCACCAACCGACCCACAGTATACTCAAACTGAACAGGAAAAGCTTTACGTGTGAAAGTCATGACCTTACATTTACTCACATTTAGTTCCAATCCATTCTTTAAGCACCACTCATAGAGCAAGTCTAGATCTTCCTGCAGTCTAACGCAATCATCCAGTGATGTCACTCTCATAAGCAGCTTCAAGTCATCTGCATAGAAAAGTCTCAGCGCACTTAAACTACTGTCCAAATCATTGATAAATAATAGGAACAATAGCGGCCCCAGATGAGAGCCCTGAGGAACCCCCAAAGTAGCAATGAGCTCAGAGGACCTGAACCCGCCATAACTAACAAATTGAACACGATCACTAAAATAATCCCCAAAAAAACGTAACATGCCATCGCTGAATCCATACAATGCAAGCCTCCTCAAAAGGACAGAATGATCGACACGGTCAAAAGCCTTCACAAAATCTGTGTAGACAACATCAATCTGACCCCCAGCATCAATGTCGTCTGAGACCCACTGAGTGAAAACGGCCAAGTTTGTGACAGTTGACCTACCTCTCACAAATCCATGTTGACATGGTGATATCAGTGTTTTTACAGAGTTGTAGATACCCTTGTATAGGACCATCTCGAAGATCTTAGCAAAAATGCAGAGTAGAGCTATCCGGACGATAGTTGATGACCAAAGATACATCACCAGTCTTAAATATGGGGCATATACGTGCCAACTTCCAGATCGCAGGAAACCAACATAAGCTCAGCATAGCTCCTCCTAGATATCGCACAGCATTATACAGGAGTTCTTACACTTTTTTGATATGCAAACATTATAACAGGATATCATTGCACCTGCAAAATTTGAGTAGGCTAACATTCAAATGAAATCTTAAGCGATTGCTTCTTGGTCGGAAGTTGATTTTTCCTAAACTTGAATGCCAACGTGAACTAAACTTGGATGAGTTACATGTAGTGTGCTAATAATGAATTTATAAAAGGTTTGCATGTCTGTGGATGTATCAGTGTGCTTTTTGTCTGTATAGGTGTGGGTGTGTTTTTGTATTGGACGTGGGGAGTATCTGAGCTGAGGATGCGTAAGTAAGATATCTGTTGACCGACTCTCTTGTGACTGCGTCGTAAGTTGGCCGAAAGATTGCTAGCTGATTTAAGTATAAGTTTGTTTATACTACAATTTTCTAGAATTATTTCAATTTTTTGATTTGTTGCATTTTTTGTTTGGTACTAGGTGGAGTGGACGAGCAGCTTGTCCAAACTATCTATTGTTCTTATAAACCTTATATTGTTATTGAAACTGTATATAGGTATGAAAAGAATTGAGACAATAAAAGCATAATAATAATAATAATATCATTGTGCTGATGTCATGATCTAATATATGTTGTTCAAAGTCCACATAATTTGTTTTTCATTGCAGGTAATCAGATCAATCTTATGTGATAAAAGAGAAAAGTATTATAACTCCAAAGGAATTGGCTGCTACATGTTTAGAGTTGATGACAATTTAGTAATAGATGCGACAATGAAAGGCAACGCTGCTAGGTTTATCAATCACTCATGTGAGGTAAATATTAATCTTATCTCACTAAATTAATTGTCAAACACTGTTTATACTTCCACTGGATTTAATTGTATTACATGGTATTATGTGATGCTTTATTTTTTATTGAAATTAGAATGTAGTGTCACGCCCGTCTCTATGAGAATTAAGTTTATGAGCTTTGTTACTATGGTCGCAAGCATCTTGTAAAGTGTGTTGGTAACAGCGACACTCTGGAATTATATTTCTAGAAGGGACCAGAAGGACAGGTGTAGAACAATGTAGAAGGTCTGAGAATTCCTATGGACAGTATAATAGGTGAGCCCTAGATAGAGTAAGTGAGTCAGTAGTAAGTTAATGTTATTGTATAATAAGCGATCATAGAAGGCGTATAGTGAAAGATAGTTCTATAGACATTTAGTAATACAGAGAAATATTTTAGTTGATAGTGGTGTTGGAAAATAGTTGGTTGTACTAAATTAGTAGTTTGAAAAGCTGTGTTATATATATATATATATATATATATATATATATATATATATATATATATATATATATTGTGACGTTCTTCGGAGTTCTGGATTTGTTAACTAACAAAGAACAGCATTTCAAACTGCTATTTTCCGACCTTAAACACGCCAACTAAAATATTCCTCTAATGCAGATGTCCATAGAACTATATTTCACTATTCGCTTTCTATGATTACTTATTCTGCACCAACACTTACTCACTACTGACTAAGTCACTTTATCTGTGGCTCGCCTATTTATATTGTCCATAGAGATTCTAGACCTTTGTACTTTGTTCCATACCTGTCACTTCTAGTTCCTTCTAGAAATATAATTCCAGAGTGTTCGCTGTGGCCAACACACTTTACAAGCTGTCTGTGGCCATAGAAGTAATTCCTGTAACATACAATAGGTCCCATTGATTTTCTCAGTTTATGGATTTTTGGGAGATATTACTTTTTGGGACTTTTGGATTTGCAACATGTAACTTTCTTCCTAAGTCTTTTGTTATTAGATTGTGACAACTCTTAAAACTATTTTTAGTATCCGAAATCATTTTTGGTAGGGAGTTTTTATTTAGTTTGTTTTACGGCCCTGTCTCTATTGCGTTATGAACTCTATCTTTCTAATCGTTTGTGTCCAAAATCAGAACACAACCTTATATTACTTTTACCTCCTTTAACATAAAAACAATCTGTCTGTCGCAATCACTTAACTCATTTCATTTGATTAAAATTTTATCTTTACATGCTTCTTAAATAAAAATTTTTGAGGATTCAAGTAATTTTTTAATGCCAGATCCAATACTAGCAATGACTTCTACTAGATCATCTTTTGTAACTGTAAACCAAATTTCAAAATAGGTATATCGACATCCACAGGTATAAGATGGTTACCAGAGTCATGTCTGATCAGATTTAGTAGAGCTACTGAAGCTATTAATATTATTATTTATCATAACTAGAGGTGGACGCCCTCGTGGCGCAGGTGGCCAACCTGCTAAGCAAGAGGTCCCGGGTTCGATTCCCGGGCGAGCCAATTTGACTCTGGAAAATTTTAAAAAATATTGAATGATGGGAAAGAATGTGCTAATGGCCTGAGATGTCACAGCCAATAATATATAAAAATAAAAATAAACTAGAGGTGTGCGAAGCTTTGAAATTTCGAACCGAACTCGAACTGTACCTTTGGTTCGCAAAATTGTACACGCCAGAGAGTAGTTCGAAGTTCGAAATAATTAATTCTCCAAAATGGTTCAAAGTTCGTTGTGCAAAAACACTTCAATATTAAACATGGCAGGCATTGAAAGCTGCCAAAGATAGCGAAATTGTAACGCAGTTGCGGCACATTTAAGTTGGTAGCGGCGCTTTTAACTCTGTAGCGGCCACATGTATTTATTCATTCATAAACTTTACAAGGCAGGCACAGCTACATAAGTTTCGTCAGTATTGAGTCGGTAGCGTAATTTGAGGAGATTTCAGTAATGCACATTTTTGACAGTTGGTGGGACACATTGAGACCTCACAGAGCCATTTAACAATTACAGATTAATTTTTTATACATATATCCTACGATCCCAAAGCCTTCTTTGGTTACAACATTATGATGGCACTGTTCAAAAGCAATTGGTAATGTAATTTTTCAGAATTTATGTCGATCATTGCAGATTTCCGCCTGGAAATACTAGGTTTTTTTTTTTTTTTTTTTTTTGTTCCCTCAGGGCTCGTCCGCGGCCTTGCCGCCCCGATAGCACCGCAACCCTTGGTTGATTGTGCATACCCCTAGTCTTACTCCACCCATTCCAAAATCACTGTGCCTTGAACTAGTCTGCACAGCGATTGGTAGGGTGAAGTTTTATATTGCTCTGTCTCCGGTCTAGAGTGACCGTAGATCAGTTGTCTTTTCCGGTCCAGAGCTATACACTCGCACAAGATGTGCTGGGCTGATTCCTCCCCCTCGCCGCAGAGTCTGCATGCGAGGTCCCCTTCGAACCGCCCCATTTTATGTAGGTGTTTCTTGACGGCCATGTGTCCCGTCAAGAGACCTGTTGTGTTTCTGAGCTGTCCTCTGCTAAGGTTTAGCAGCTCCACAGCTCTCTTTGAACTGGGTCCGTCAATTATTGACTTCCCATGTCTGAGCCCTGGACAGTCCGCCCAGTACACCTTGTGTTGGTTTCTGACCCAGGACTTAATGGCTCCCCTGGCAGTGCTCTTTGACACGCCCAGAGCCGGTTCTGGTCCCATAAATGGTTCTGCTGACCCCCTCTTTGCGAGACTGTCAGCTTCTTCATTGCCTTTGACCCCCGAGTGACCCGGCACCCAGATGAGGGTCACCTCATTCTGCCCAGCCAGGTCGCTCGTCTCGTCTCGGCACTCACTCACCAGCCAGGAATTTACCCGTGGGCTACTTAGTGCCTTAAGGGCTGCCTGGCTGTCTGTGGCTATGAGGATCCGCTTGTTGGTGTAGCCCCTCCTCTTGTTCTCCCGCACACAGTGCAGGATGGCGTACATCTCGGCCTGAAACACCGTTGCATGGGCTCCGAGGGAAATACTGTGACTTACCCTCGGTCCTTCCGAGTAAACACCTGCCCCCGTCCCACGCTCCCCGCCAGATCCGTCCGTGAACCAGACGAGCGCGTCCCGTGGTATGCCCGGTGTCTCCTCCCGCCATGCCCCGCGATCAGGGATTTCCACTGTGAAGTTGTTTTCCCTGCACATTCGCGGGCTCGCGAAGTCTGACCTCATTTCAAGCATGGGTTCCTTCACGATCTCCTGAATTTTGCAGTGGCCCCTGAAGCCTGGGTTGATCTTCAGTCTACCATTGCAGGCTAGTCTGTATAGTCCTAGCCTGGCCTCTCCCATAATAACGAAGTGTAGGGGGGGTAGATCCAGCAACACCTCCATGGCGGCTGTTGGGGTTGAAGACATGGCCCCTGTGATGCCTAGGCAAGCCATCCTTTGGATCTTGCCTAGTTTTTGTTTGGCACTGGATTGTGTCACCTTAGGCCACCAGACCAGTGCCGCATATGTTAACGATGGTCTGACCACCCTTGTGTACAGCCAGTGGGCCATACTAGGTCTTAGTCCCCACGTTTTTCCATATAGCCGCCTAGTGACGGCTAAGGTCATGACTGCCTTACGCAGTATTTTTCCAATGTGACCATTCCAGGTTAGCTTAGAGTCCAATACGACCCCAAGATATTTTACCTCCCTGGCCATTGGAACGCTCCTACCGTATAGAGTGAGAGTTCTGTGGCTTTCACACTTCCTCCTCCTCGTAAACGGCACGACGGTTGCTTTCTCGGGGCTCACCCCGAGCCCTTGATCAACCGTCCACCCTTCCACCACTTTCAGTGCAGTCTGCATACGCTCCCACACTGCCTGTGTGACCTTTCCTCGGACTATGATGACAATGTCGTCCGCATAGCCCTGTACCTCATACCCCCCTCCCGAGAGCCTCCCCAGCAGGCCGTCCACGACTAGACACCAGAGCAAGGGAGACAGAACGCTCCCCTGCGGACACCCCGCCGCGACCCCCGCCAGCAGAGTCCCTCCCGCGAGTGAGGTGAACACCGCCCTGTCCCTGAGCATGGAACCGATCCACCTGCAGCAGGTCTCCTCTATTCCACGCTCCCGGGCAGCTGCCAGAACCGATCCGAACGAGGTGTTGCTAAAGGCCCCCTCTATGTCTAGGAAGGCCCCCAGCGCCACCTCCTTGTTCTCCAGCGTATTCTCCAGTTTCAGCACCAGTTGGTGCAGTGCTGTTTCTGTTGAGAATCCTGCTCTGTATGCATATTGTCCGCAGTGTAGAGGATATGCTTCCAGTACACCGCCCCTAATGTGCCGGTCGAGCAGTTTTTCCACTGTTTTCAGCAAGAAGGACATGAGACTTATTGGCCTCAGGGACTTTGCCTGGTCTGTTGGACGCCCAGGTTTAGGAATAAATACAACCCTGGCCAGTCTCCATGCCCTCGGAATGTACCCCAGAGCCAGGCTGGCCCTCATAATGAGGGTAAGCACCGGCGCCAGTATATCTATCCCCTGTTGGAGCATGATGGGCATTATTCCATCAAATCCCGGCGATTTGTATGGCTTAAAGCTGTTAATGGCCCATCTGATTTTGCTCCAGGTAACCACCTCTTTAGCGACTGTCCAGTCTACTCTAGATGCCCGCCTATAAGGCGCCTCTATTTCTGAGTGTTCCCAGTCCGGAGGTGATTGGTTTATTATGTTACAGCCGGGGAAGTGCGTCTGGAGTAAAATTTCCATAGTTTCCTCCCCCGAGCTTGTAAAGCCTCCCGTGGGTGTTCTAAGGGAGCCTATGTTAGTCTGAGGGCCCTTAGACAGGATCTTGTGTAGTCGAGCACTCTCGGACGTGTTTTCCACTTCTTCGCAGTGCCTCCTCCACGACTCCTTCTTGGCGTCCCTCAGTCTTCTGTTATAGGTCGATAGGGCCTGTCTATATTCATCCCATGCTCCCGACCTTTTGGCCGCGTTAAACAGCTTACGAACCTGCGTCCTCCTTTGCCTGAGGTCCTCGTTCCACCATGGGACGTTCCTGGTGGACACCCTCATTTTCAGGGGGCAGTTGGCGTTATAGGCCGAGGTAATTGCGTCTCGCAATTGGACTGCTGCAATCTCGAGGTCTATTGAATCCCTTATGGCCCTCTCAACCCCCCGCAGTTCCACAGCTAGGTCTGCCCTGTAGGCTTCCCAGTCCGCCTTGCGGGGGTCCCGGTACCATACCGTTTCTCTTTCGACTTTGGCGATTTCAAACCGGATGTATCTGTGGTCTGAGCTACTCACTTCCCCAGATACAGCCCAGCTTTTAACAAAGTCACCCAGAAACTGGGTGGAAACTGTTAGGTCTAAAACTTCCTCACGCCGTGTTGTGACGAATGTCGGTTTATTACCTCTATTCAATATGTCTAAATTAAATTTCATAAAGAATTGTAAAAGTGTCTCACCCCTAGAGTTTGTGTCCGAGCTACCCCACAACTCATGGTGCGCATTCGCATCCATGCCGATGATGGTCTGCCATCCACCTGCTCTGCTACCCACCATCAGCTGCTCCAATTCGTTGGGTGGAGGAGGGTCCGTGCTGTCCCCTGGCAGATAGGCTGACGCGACAGTAATGTCCCTCAGCCCATCCGCTCCTCCACATCGGATTTTGATCGTTGCCAGGTCCCTGGAACAGAAATTCATTAGAGGGAGAAACTCTATCCCTTCCCTGACAAAAATGCAGGCCCTCGGATTCTCGCTGGACCTGCTGTAGATGAGCTTTCCATTAGCTCCGCCGAGTCCCTTGATCTCTCCTTTGTAGGAGTACGGTTCCTGGATGAGGGCCACATCCGTGTTCCTCAGAGCCATTAGTAGTCCGGCCGTGGCTGCCCTACTGTGTTGGAGGTTGACCTGAAGGAACCTAAGTCCCATTAACCCTTAATTGCTTCCCCAGTGGGCGGAAGCTAACCCTTCCCATGCCCCAGAATGCCTTGAAGGAGGTTCCTTCAAGGGCTCTGTAAGATGTCGGGTCGATCGAGAAGGCGAGCGTCTGTCCTTTCTCCTCTGCCTTCCTGCTTAGAACCGACCAGTGTTGCGTCCCCAGTTCAGGGTTCTGGATCTTAAGTCTGCTGATCACCGTCTCCTGCGGGACGGTGTCAGGGATCCGTACGAGGACCTTGCGTCTCTTTGGGAGTTCCTTGGGCTCGACGGCTGTCAAGTCCGCCCCCTCCCAAATCTGACCGAGGCCCCCGATCGTTTTCCGCAGCCAGTCCCGCGACTGCGGGCCGGCACAGGTTATCCAGAGGATGCCCCCCGTCAGGCGCGTCCGGTGGAACTGAGGCGGGCTCTCCCCTTCCTGAAGAGAGTCCACTGCAGCTACCACCGCAGCCTGGATCAGGTCCGCCTTCCCCTGGTCTAGCGTGACCTCAGGATGGCGTCTGTCAATCACCGCCATCCCGAGGCCCTCCGCAGCCTCCCTGTAAGAGCCAGTCTGCGCCGGTGTTCCGGCCTTAGTTCCTTTGGGAGGTCTGTCTGTAGTAGGCGTGCTAGAGCCAGAGCGCGGCGTCTTCCGACTCGCACTCTCCTCTTGCGCCTTTACAGGCACCCTGGCCCTTTTGGAACGTCTGTCTGTAGTGGGCGTGCTAGAGTTCGAGCGCGTCCTCTTCTGACCCGCACTCCCCTCTTGCGCCTTTACAGGTTTCTCGACCGTCCAGGTCCCGGCCGCCATTTTTTGCGCCCTCCGGAGCTTCTTTCTTTGCGCCCCGGAAAGACGCTTGGACTGCCGGGGCAGTCCCTCTACTCTAACAGTAGAATCCTCACTGGTGGAGGGGCCCCCGGAGTCCGCGGAGCTCGCCGCCCTCCGGTGGGACCCAGCCTCCAGCTTGGGTGTCGGGGACAGGTCTCTGGCCGAAGCTACCCCCTGATCCCCCGTATCTACGCCGGTCGTGGGACCTCCAGAGTCCGCTGCCGCACCCTGGCTCGTCTCCGTTTCCGGGATAGACTCAAGGCTCAAGTCTGTAGCCGGAGCCACTCCTCGAGCCTCATTGGTTTTGGTTTTATATGTATTTATAATCTTCATGTTGTTCCCACGAGAATGGGGGAAATACTGTCCACACCATCAGAACCCCCTGTGTGGTGCAAGGCGGGTTACTCTGGAGGGTTGCCTGGTACTCCAGAGGTTCCGTTCACGACACCATCGCCCTGGTGCCATCCATCCATAGGCACGGGTCACGTGACACCGTAGATTGGGGGAGTTTAGTTCGACCTCCTTGTCTAGATCCGTCATGTTTAGTTATTAGCAGGGTCACCTCGTGCAGGATGCGGATTTTTACCGCGCATGACGGTCTTGGGGAAAGCTTCATCGGGAGTTTATGTTGTTATTTCCACTTCCTCAGCTTGCCCCCTGGAGTCCTTTGGCCCGCGACTCCTTAACCCCAAATACTAGGTTGGACATGCTTTATTTCACAATGAGCCAAAACAAAATTAAATATTCTCAATCAATGCACAGTTAAAATTTCAAGTGGTTATTATATAACTATCATGCTCAACGTTAACCCTCTCACTCTAAAATACTGTTAAAACTGCCTAGACAATACAAACGACAAAAAGTATATATAATTGAGAAGAATTTCGGTTAGTTCGACGTTTGATTTTCAATTTTTAAGAAGTTTGATTGTGAACCTTCGATATACTATTTCAGAGGTTCGAAGTTCAGAGCAACATATTTGCTTGGGTTCGTTCATAGTTCGGTTCGAGAAAAACATGGATTCGCACTAAGTTTATTCACCTCTCTTGCATTACTATTAATAGTAGTATTGAAACGGTTGATTCGTTGCGTTCTTCGATAGCTCTAATTGATTACATGTAATTAAACGGTTGCATGTACATCAGAGGTTAGATGGTAAAGAAAACATTAACGCAGGTTAATTAAATGAATTTATTGTGCAATTGGTAAAGTTACACAGACAATAATAAATAGAAGCACTGTAATACAAACAAAACAGCTTTTCTTGCCTGGGACGTCGTTGATGGGCAGCTCGATGTGTTTCGGGAACCTCCTTTCTTCACAGAGTAAATGACTTGTTGCACAGCTGGAGAATAAGGAGCAGCTTCATTTTCTGGTACCCGCAGTTTGTAGCGCTTAAATGGGAACGAGGCGCCGCCTCGCCATATGGTCCACGCGATTTCCAACATTTTTCAGAAGGTCACGTGGCTGCTACAGGCCTGTCTGGCCCAATGCCCAGGGGACAACGAAGGACTCGAACTGATGAGTGTGAACTATAGAACGATCATCGATGAAATGGGACTCTTGCAGAGTTCTTGATTCTGAAGTTTTCTCAGCTCTCGGGATCGAGAAGGGGTAGGCGGCCTCTCTAGCCAATCAGACCACCGTTCGAAAAGGTAAACCTCCAGGGTGAGATCTTCGGGTTGACTATCATTGCTTTACGTGCCCAGGGTGACCAACTGTATGTTGGTGTCCATAGTCGGCACGTGCGTGTGGCAAAAAAGGTCTCGAGAATAACGACAGAACAAGTATTATTATTTATTACAACTTTTCGTTACATTGGCATTGAATGTAGGCTTTATATATTGTATTACGTCACTTTTTAAGTGATACTATGCTATATATTAGAAGAATAGAAAGTCAGTCCTTTAAGGTTGCTAATTAGTTGACTGAATATTCTACCTTTCTAATCTCTATCGTATAAATAATTAGTCAAAACTAGTGAAGTTGAATATACAGATAATATAACTTAATTCTATTTAATTGAAATTGATTTTTCTAGCCTAATTGCTACTCAAAGGTTGTGGAAATCTTTGGGCACAAGCACATCATCATATTTGCTCTGCGGAAAATTTTATTTGGAGAAGAACTCACATATGACTACAAGTTTCCATTTGAAGAAGACAAAATTCCCTGTACTTGTGGATCAAAGAAATGCCGGAAGTTCCTCAACTGATCTATTTTATGATATAAAACTTTCGCAGTGTTGAATCAATAAATAAATTTCGAGCCAATACGATGATCTTTATAAAAAGTATGTTAACACGCAAAGGTATGTTTTGATCATTTCATATTATTCACAGTGAGAAGAAAAAGTATACTGTAGGTAAACAACAAATTTTCATGTATGTATAAGGTAAGTCTAGTACTGTCTGACACATTAGTAACTTTATTCGCCACGGTCGAGACAATAGTACATATGGCACTTCAAAAGTCGCGTTTATTAAACTATCACACAATAAATAGACCATCAAACTATCACACTATATACAGATGATGCAAACGTTATGATACACCATGCAAAACAGACCACGCGTCAGATTTATTAAATAGAGTCACCATACCACAGACATCCCGTGTAGACTTATCCACCCGCCCACTGAAAACAGTCTGCACTCACTGAAAACAGGCAGCACTGCAAGCAATTATTCCAACTGAAAATATTCACAAACACTGTAAAATGCATTCACAAACAGATGATTCTTTAAACTGTACTTAAGCTGTTCACAGGTGTATTAGTCTAGAGAGATTCAGGCAGTGGGCTACAGATAAGAATACAGTTATAATCCGGAGAATTGTTTCAGCTTTGTGACCCACTTCACTGCAGAGGTAACATTTTTCCTCATTTGTGCAGTATTTCTTGAGGTGACCTTGCTCCCCGCACTTATGGCATAGTACTTTGTTACCTTTCTTGCATTTATCCGCAATGTGTCCTACTCTGTAACATCTGTGGCATTTAGGTAAGTTCTCCATTTCCCTCACCCTCCACCTGTTCCATCCGTTCCCTATCTTCTTAGAGATGAATTGCTTGGCTTTGTCTTCATCTATATTTAGGAAGGCGTGTTTTAGGCCTCTTCTATTAGCAACTTCGCTTAGTTTTATTTGCATATCAGCTTGGTTATGCTCCCCCATTTCATTCTGCACGATCGATCTGACCTCTTCTACCTGGGTTGTTTCATCGATGTCCATAATCATAATGGTTTGATTTTTTGGTTTCCTTTCCACATGTGCTTTGTTTTCCATCTTTGTTTTGAGTAGCCTTCTAAAGTCTTGTCTTCACTTTTCTTCGTTCCCTTTTATTTTAACTTGTACTTCCCGGTTTTTGTTTTGTCCAGTTTTTCTATAGTTACTCCCTTTGTATCGACTTCCTTCTTCATGCTTCTTATTATGTCTGCGAATGTCATCCCTTCTGCAGGTTTTATTATTATTGTTTCTTCGTTAGCTTTTTTCTTTCTACTGATTCCCGGCACTCCGTTTTCTTCAGTCGTACTTTGGTTTCTAGATCTATTCCTCTGTATTTGCATTTGGACGTTCTCCTTCCTGCATATATATTCTGCAATTTTTCATATTCTTTCCTCATTTATGTTTCTATCCATTAGACAGATAGACACATCTTTTTTGTTTTCTTTTGTATTATTAATGATTTTTGTCAAGTTAGTTTTGAGGTCAAATTTGTCTTTTGGCGTTACTCCTCCATTTTCTGTCATTATGACATATGTAGAACGCTCAGTGTTTTCTAGGGTGTCTCCATTATCTAAGATAGTGCAGGCAGTTTTACCACAGATCATCCTGCCCTGTCCTTGTTGACCCATTTCTATTATCTATACTAGTTGTGGGTTTCTTTCCAAAAGGTTTTTCCTAATTCTATCACTTATATCGTTTCCTTTTTCTAGTGTAATGATCTGGTCTGCTTTTGGTATGCTTCCAGATGTGGTTTGACACATTCTGAAGATTTCTTCGGGCCATCTATTTTCAATGAGGTCATTTAGTGCCTGCTCGTCGTGGCTCAGGGTGAGCTCGTGTTCTATTTCTCGAATCAGTCTGTCCTTTTCTTCTTGTTGTCTGCTTATTGTTTGGGTACCTGCTTCAGTCATTCCTTTATTTTTGTCTTTTCCATATTGATTTTTCTTTACTTTAATGCGCATTGCAAACATTTCGTCTACAAATCTAATTGAATCTTCCATTTTCTTCCAGACCCTTTCAAGTTTGGCAGCTGAGTTCTTTGTGTTTGGGACCTCTAGTAATACAGCTTGAAGATTTTTTGTTTCCTCGTTTCCTTTCATAATTGCATGTTTGAGTGCAGTGTACTCTTTTTCCATTCTTTGTATAAATTGTTCGAAATTGTCTTTGTTTGTTTCTTCTGGTGTCCCCATCCTCTTTCTTTTATTTTCTCTACTCAGATCGTTTTCCTTTGTTTGCATACTTGCAGTTGACGACGGTCTACTGGTTGGTGTTGTTCGAATAATAACATCTCTTCTTTTGGATGGGTTCATTTCATCTTCTCCGAAGACACTGTCTTCTTCCCTTCTCCTATAGTGCGATTGGTGCCCCACGGAATATTTCCTCCGTGTACAATCTACCTCTGTTTCACTTCCCGTCCAAGAACGAGATCTTTCTGGTGGGGGTTCTTATAATCGAATCCCTCCTCTTGAAAGGGTAAATTTCGCCAGTAGTCGATCTAAAAATTGATTTGTATATTTCTTCGTCTTTCCTTGTTAATGGGTCCTCCTGGTTGTCGTCAATCCCCTGGCAGTAGTTTGCTATCGGTCGGGGGTGCCCTGCCCTGCTCCTTAATCTGTTTCTGCTTGTTAGTGTCAGCCATATTTGTTGTGTTTAAAGTCCATGTCCATAGCGGTCGTCATCAGGCGACGTAAACCAGGTAAATGAACAATGATATTGTCCTGTAAACGACATCCCCTACTAGAAACAGTGGGTTTACTGGACCACTTGACCCGATTTTTGCCATAATAGTAGCTTGGAACTTCCTCATCTGTGTTCGCTTTTCTCTCATCGCTATCTTCATCAACTGCAGCTGTAGAAAATAATAAAAAAATATTATATTGTGTATCTAGAAATAAACGCAATACATTCCCGGAAGACGATGTAAATTATTACATCGTCGGCCGGCCGGCGTCTGGTGGTGCACATACTATTTTTTCTGAAAAACGCAATCAATATTATAAACAAATTCTAGACATTCCCGATCCATTTCAGAAAAAAAAATATATATATATATATATATATATATATATATATATATATATATATATATATATATATATATATATATATATATATATATTTCCATTGTTATCATCTAAGAAGTATGTACCTTCTTCTTCGGAGTCCGTATTGTAGTCACTGTTTATGTGAAATTCTTCATTACATTCTTCTTGAACATCACTGGTATCACTAAGACTTTCATCGAACCATTTCAGTAATTGTTCTTCGTAATTAGAGTCTGAGAATTTCACCGATTTAGAAGTACTTGGTCGGGAATCTATAGCCAATTCTTTTTAATTTGTTAAAAACTAATCCTACGTCTGGGAGACGACTTCTTCACTTTGATGCGTAATATTCCAAAAAGTAAACACTGTACGGTCACCACTCTTAGAATACCAATGGCAAACTAAACGATGATAAATTACATAGAAGCTCATCGTCAAAAGTCCCAAGAGCATGCGCATTACACATATTGTATAATGTCGTCCCGTCTCTGAGACGTAGCATTAGTACTTAAGGGTTAAAGAACTGGAGATTTATGTGGGTAAAACTGAGGAAATTATAGATATGCTGTATTCAACGACATGTTGCAAACAAACATAAGTTTTAATGAATGCTAAATCAAACTTAACAATAGACTGAATACGCACACTGTCTAGGTCAGATCTAATTTCACATGAAAGGGAATTTGTAGTTTATCTTCATTTTATTATCTATTATAGAGTTAATTAAAAATTGAGAATAAAGATGTTAACCTCTAAAAACTTTGATCTGGTTCAATTTTATGTAACGAACATCTTTGATTGTATGTTTAATTACAAATTCAGACCCAGGTCCTATAAAAATGCATTGTCACAATCATAACTTTTTGTAAAGATCATCAAGTCGTTATATTTATTTATTGATATATTTTACTATAATTAGTTCTAAAAATAATGTACATTTTGTCTTGTTAAGAACATGTTTATTTGTATATATTCAACTTTCTACTTGCTTTTCTTGGTTTTGCTCCGTAGCACCTGATTTGTATTTGCATATGGCTGTGAGGTATTTTTGTGCCATCAGTTTTGTAGGTGCTAAAAGATAGGTCTTTTCACTTGCGTTGGATAACAATGTAAATAAGAACAAAACTTCTGGCAACTTTAACTTCCAAAATTATTTAAATTCGAATTAATTGCATATTATTAGTTTAAGGTTTGAGTGCAATAAACATACAGCAGCTGTTTTTTCTTTTTATTTTAAACATGTACTATATTCTCTATAGTTGATATTGTCTTGTTAGATATAAGAGATTTCCGACGGAAGCTAACCCTTCTTTTTTAAGAAGCGACAATAAAGTCTTTGTCAGATTCTTTTATGAAGAATCTTTACTTTAAAATGAATATATTGTAAAGGTTATGATATAAATATTTTTCTGTACCTGAGACTGTTGTACTAAGCTTTAAATTGTAGAGATATTAATATAGGTAGGTTTGTTTATAGTTTTCATATGCATTTTCATGTTAGTTTGCTGACGATTCTAGTCGGTTGCTTTTGCCAATTCTTTAAAATTTTAATTGCAGTTTATCTCAAATGCGGAATGCTTTTAGGACTGCATTTTTTCTGCTTATTCTGATTGTGTCATACTATTTTATTTTATTTTTTTACCTAAGCACTTTGTGTTACTGGTTATGTGGATTACTCATTGTCTCGAAATCGGTTATTAAAGTCATTAGATAAAGTAACACACAAAATTCAAAATAAGGCTTTTCGATGTCATTATGACCAACATTAAAACAGGTACTTAACTTAATATAATGAAAAAGTTCATTTTATAATAATTATGACAAATATATTGGCTATCGTGACTACTTAGTAATGTTATGCCACTTATTTTTGTAATGGGATTATATGCATCTGCTCAAGTCAGTAAATTCATATTTTTCAAATATTAGATTTTAAATACTTGTGTGCTACTTGCCCCAAAAAAATACATTAATGCAGTAAATTTGTACTGATAACAAGTTCTACAGTTAATAACACAAAATTACAATCGAAAAATAAATGTAAGATTTTCTAATTGTTACAAATGTCTTATTTTGAATTTTTTGCTTCACTTGATCATAAGCCCCCTGGTATATGAAGCATTAAAAAAGGAATTAAACCAAAAATAATTTTGCCAATTTGTTGCGGTGAAGTACATTACCTAAGAAGTAAGTATCTACTAGCGATACGATGTTTTCTTTGAAGTTTTTTCCATTCTTAAAATCTGTATTGGAAACCACTTTCTATACTGTTTTACTGGATCTCCTTCACACTTTGAAAATGGCATTTTTTTAAGGTGAATAACATACAAGTCAGCCAGGTTTATTTACAATCTTCTCATGCCAATATTCTATCTCTTCAACTGTTTGAACATTATTGGTTTTGTGTTTAACTCATATTGTGTGACCTTGTTGTTTTAATGTTTAAAGTATTATATGACAAGTATTTCTACTTGATCGAAACCTTAAAACATTTCAAATAGGATTAGGTTAGGTTTGAATGTGAGTGGTCCATATCGGTCCCTCCACCGCGACCATAAGGTCTATTGTGGCTCACGCCTAATGTCTATATTTCGCCCAACAAATCCAGCCTCCTACAGAGGTCGATAACCTTTGTGGGCGAAAGTCGATCCAGATCCTCTGGAGCAAGCTTTACCTTGCCAAGGAGCAGGTGTTTAGTCCTGTCCGCTGCCGGACAGGAACACAGCATGTGCTCTGTGGTCTCGTCATTCTCCATACACAGCCGACGACCGACCCCAATACAGTGCATGTGATGCCGCAAGCGGCAGTGTCCTGTATACAGGCCGACTAGAGTAATCAGTTGTTGTCATCTCTAGAAGTTTCTTAGCCCTTGACTCAGACAGGCCATTTATGAAGGCCTTAGAGTGAGCTAATCCTGGAAGATTTTGCCAATATTGGATTGTCATTCTTTCTGTCCAGGTCTTTAAGGTGCGTTTTGCTGTGCATGATGTTATCCCCAGCACCGGTTCTGGTCCTACAAAGTCACTCTGGACACCACTTCTGGCAAGCGTGTCGGCCGCAACGTTGCCATCATGGTCCGAGTGACCCGGTATCCAGACCAGCAACACCTCTTTACATTTCAAATAATGTGTTTGCTTTCTAAGCGACTTTTCATAAAAAAAATTCAATAGAGAGATAACTTTGACATTACAAAATCATTTTTTAAATGATTGCAAATTAAGGCCTGTAAAACACACGATATATATATATATATATATATATATATATATATATATATATATATATATATATATATATATATATATATATATATATATATATATATATATATATATATGGGAGAGTATTGTACCTTGGGCAGCTTTTTTTCAAAAACACATTAAACCTCGAAAATAATATATAAACAATTTTTTAATATTACTGAAATTAAGATTGAGATAATTTTTGTTAAAGTCGGCAGTATTAATGACATCATGATTTGTGAAGTAATTTTTTTAAGGCCATCAAATTAAATTGGCAAATGGTCCGAGGTACAAACCTGCCTTGTACCTTGGGCCATACTAGAAAAAAATATTTATAAAACTTTATATCAAAAAAACTTAAAAGGATCGCATTAAAAGAAGGTAACGTAATGAAAATAAATCATTTATGATGATTATTCAACGTGATAAGTGTCAAAATTTATAGAAAAAGTTAACTGCAAAGCCTGTCTTGCTGAGCCTCCCACACTGGTAGATTTGAGTAACTTCACAAGAAAGTCTCTTTCTAAAACATCATATGTTTTCTCATTTTCATACACAAATTTATTGGCTGCATCCCCAACTTTTTTTTAATATTTGACCGTAAATTCTTCTTTCTCACTGTCAACTACCTCTGCGACATAATAATTTGTTTTCTTCTTTCCATCTAATTTGGTCAACCAAAAATCACCTTTTCTTATATTTTCGTTACCATTATCGCATCATTTTCTTGATCACTGTCCACAACAGAAAGCCAATCGACATCATCAGAATCAGACCCTTTAAATCCATCAATTTCTTCATATGATGAGGATGTGGAGCTTTCTTCTGATATTTTTCTTGTCACATTTTGCACTCCTTTTCTTTTTTTAGCAAGTCTCTTCTCATGTTCTTTTTCGATTTCTTCTTTTTCTGGTCTTTCTGTTAACACCCTTGATCTTCCAGGTTTACGTCTACCTCTACCAGATACAAGCCTTGGGCCAGCTTTAGGAAATGGTCGTATAATTTGAGGAGAGTGCAAAGCGATTAACCTTGATGAACTAGCTGATGTGTTTGGTAAATGGTTTGAAAAATCTTGTACTATGTTTTCAGACAAATTCTTGGACATTTCTGTTACATTATTCATATCTTGCAGAAAATCATTGGTTGGAACTCGATTTGTTATGCTTGAAGATAAATCTTCGCCAAAGACATGTTCATTAGCTGGCCAAATTCCAGACGCTTTAAAACCCGCTTGAATATTAATAGGGCTGAATGCCCTTGGATAGGCCACACCCCAATCATCTTTCTTGTTGTACAATCCATTTTTAGCAATCTTGCCTTGCATCTAGACCACACGTTCTCAATAGGATTGATGTCCGGTGAGTTTCCAGGCCAGTCTAGAACGGTAATCTTTTTGTCCTTCAAAATTATACACCATCTTCTTGGAAACATGACACGGTGCTAAATCCTGCTGGAAGGTTGGTTCACAACCAAACTGCTTGAACTTTTTCCAGTTCTCTGGGCAAAGACGTTTCTAACATCTCTTTATATTTTTCGCTGTTCATCGTGCCTTCCATAGTTATAAGTTCACACATATGAAAAACAGCCCCAAAACATATTTTTGACTGGATGTTTCACTGTGGACCAAGTGAGCTGCAGTTAACTTTTTGTCCACAGCTTTTCACACGAATTTTGATCGCTACCCCTACACGGAAACCTGTGTCTCATCTGAGAAAAAGACATTTCCTCAGTGTTGTTCTGTTCAATGACCATATTTTTTTGGCCAAATCAATCATATTCATCATAGCTTTCGCCAGAAGTTGTTTCTTTTGAGGTCTCACAGCTTTTCTTACTCCCTCCAGAAGGCTTCTGCGATTTGTAAAGTTGTGAATTTTCACTTCAGCCTTGAGTCTTACTGAAGGTCATAGCTTGTCTTTCTGGGGTTCAACTTGCTATTTCTCAAAACGAACAATCCATCTCGGGAAGTTGTCTCCCTTTTTTTTCCACTGAACTTCAATTGATCCAGTCTTGCTTAATCATCTTATTTACAGCTCCCAAATTCACGGAACACTCACTGGCAATGTCTCTGCATCATGGTTGTGTGCTCGCTAACCTTTCTCTTTTCATTGGTGAAATGTCCATGATGCTACAAACACGAAAGGCTAACTAAAAGATGCTATTTGTCCCAAAAACACTTGTAACTTAATCATAACAACCGGCAAAACGATTGACATCGACAATAACTTAATGCAGAATGACAGGTCACAATTGTCACAGCAGTGTTGCCATCCTGAAATTATACAGAAATTCCCAATGTTCACATTGATTCGCACAATAATATATATATATATATATATATATATATATATATATATATATATATATATATATATATATATATATATATATATATATATATATATATATATATATAATCATGCTGACTGCTGTACTGGAAATTAATGGTATATTGCTCACTGTGTTGCAGGTCTCCAGCAACCTGTACTTATGCCTGACTTTCAGACTGAACAGGTCACTGGCGACCTGTACTTGATTTCGAATATAGCGACATCTGTCTGTTGGTAGAAGTTTTGCAGGTCTCCAGAAACCTGTACTTATGTCTGACTTTCAGACTGAACAGGTCACCGGGGACCTGTACTTGATTTTGAATATGGCGACATCTGTCTGTTGGTAGAAGTAATTCATAGAAGTTTTAGTATACAATATATAAAGTAGATATAGCCACCTGCAAGCACCATAAGCAGGACAGGTCTCTGAGGTCCTGTATCGTCATCGTAACAAGTAATATCCATATCACGATAGTTTTATTTTGATTTTGTCACTCACCTGAAGAAATTATCGATGCTTTCGTATGAAGTTGACTCTATCTATACTAGTCATTTTTTCTGAAGTTGTATCTGCATCATCATGGGAAATATGTAGTAAAAGCAAGGGATGCATAGTTCATGCTGTTATAGCCGGAACGTACTATATTCGAAATCGTCATAAATACAAGCCACTGTATGTTTGAAAAACAGAAAATTGATTTGTCACATATTTTTAAAAGGCCTGTGTTCACCTTCACTTTAGCAGCTTGAGCTAAATGAGTATTATTCTTAGTAAAAAATAATAGGACTGTTCAAATCTTGGTAGTCATTGCTGCTTTGGTTAGTGTTTTGTAAACAGTTTTCTTACATTCTTTTGGTCATTATAAGAAGTAATTTACACAATATGTAGGGTTGCCCATCGTAAAGTATACAAGCTGGTTTTCGTGTATTTTAAGTTATGTTTGAATAATGCTCGGACAGGTCCATTTTATGTATAAGGGGTCACATTTCTGAGGTCTTTCAAGAGAGATAACTTTAAATACTGAATGACCGGACACATTTCCGAGCATTTCTCAAAAATATATCTTTGAATACACGAAAAGTCTGGTTTTGTAGTTTTCTATGGACCATCCTATATATTTGTGTATTGTCCTTTAGAATCAAAGTATCCTATTTCTGACTGTTTTTACTTTGATTTATTTATATTATTATTTATTTATTTTATCAAATCGTTTTTTGTAGTAAATGGAAGTGGTAATGAAGGAATCAATCATCTCTGTTACGGTACATTTTTGCTTGAACAGTCATTTAAAAAACTGATTTCCTCCATATGTTTGACTATTAATGGTAGACGGGCACTTAAAAATTAAGTGCTTTCTTTAATTCGGTTTGACTACATTTTTTATAGTTTATAAGTGTTTAAATGATCATATGAATTTATTAATTTTATTTTGTATTTTTGTGTATTTTAATGCTCATATTGCCAGTTCAGAACCAGTGGTTTTTTATGTTTCTTGTTTTAAGTTAGTTCTTATTATATTATAGTGAGATTTTTAGTGCTTGTTTTATAAATTTATTGCTTTTTTAGAAAGTCCGTTTTTTTTTTGCAATTAGAGAGTTACCAAATATCTCTAAAAATATTTTCTACATTCATATAGAATAGTTATTATGCGATGTTTTGTTCTATTTATTACTTAGGGAAAAAACATTCTAACAATTTATTTATTCTGCTTTTTAAATATTTGTGTTGTGTGCGTATGTGTTTATATTAGCCTTTAAAATGTTTTAATATTAATAAATATGTAATAAATCAATTTGATTTCTTTTATTTATATATTTACTAAAGATCTGAGGAAAGATTTTACCATCTTAATAAATTTTCTTATTTTGGTAATAAGTAACGTGGTTTTTGCTTTTAAATTAACATTTAAAAATATTTATACTTGTTTTCTTTTACTGTATTCAACTTTTAAATGCATAAATTTGACAGTAAAACGACTGAAACCTGTTTAATAAAGCTAACAAAATAGGTTTTTTCCACAGCTGTCTAAATTTTTTCCTGCTGAAAAAAAAATCTAAAAGATATTTATTGGTAAGTCTCAGGCATCGAATGTTGCGTTTAAATTTAACAAAGTCTTTAATCAAAGAAAAAGAAATATTTGAAATCAAAAGAAAAAACAGCCTGTATTCTGGTGTCTTACAAAACTGTAAGAGTCGCAATGATATTTTTCAATTATAATTAAATGTCATAAAAGTTAAATTAGGACTTTAATTTGTCAACTGTGGCTTAATTAACAGATTAATGTCGATTAGGTCTAATTGACATATAAATCTGCCAGTTTAAGAAATCCAATTGACAGATTGCATTGTCACTGAAGCCTAGTTGACACTTAATATGTCAATTTTAAATAATCAAGAGATTAAGGTGTTAGTTGATACCAAGTAATGGTAAACTGTTGAAGAGTTCGTTGTGGCTACTCTACGATTACAGTTTGTTTAACTTTTTGTTTGACTTTTTTTGTAAGATTTCAATGCACTGAATATTTTTACTTATTTGCTAAGATTTAAAGTTAAACATAACAATGATACGAAGGTACTTACGTTTAGTATTTTTTCATTGTAAAACGTCAATTAATATTTTGTGTTGCTCCATCACTGGATGAACAGAAATATTACTTGTATATTTGTATATTTTGTATAAACTTAAATGAAGAAACTGGTCTTCAAAAAAAGGTGTGTTTTTGTTTCCCAAGTTTTCCTAACAATTAACTATATACTACAGACTTGGAGAATACTTCTCTGGCTTCACTGTTGAAGCCAGAGAGGTATTCTCGAAGTCTGTATGCAGTATGGACAAGTTTCACCAAGTAAGGGCAACAACAATCAATTAACTATATAACTTAAACATTAAAAAAAAAGGTATTTACACTAGGATAATGAATTTCTTTGAAGAAAATGCCATCTTAGCAAATGAACAAAATGGTTTCAGGTAAAACAGGTTTTATTTTTCAACAACACACCACAAGGGCTTACAGCCTAAATACTATTGTACCATAGGTGTCGACAAGGAGGAAAGAGGCAACTTGTTAATTCTGGACTCAAAGTTTTGGAGGTTCGGAGGAGAAGGAAAAACATTTGCCGGCAAGGAATTCCACAACTTGGAAGTCCTCGGGACAAAAGAGCGGGCATAACAAGATGTTCTATGTCTGGTGACCTGGACAGTAAAAGGGTACATTCGCTCTGTTCCCTGGTAGATCTGTTGGTGGAGCAGCTGGTGGAGGAACTATGGAAGAAAGTTCCTCTGAGCAGTGCCCGTGCAGATATCTATAAAAGAGAGAGACGTCACGTCAGTGGGCAGGGATGGCAGCCTTTGGGTGAGGGTAGGGTCACCGATGAGACGTATAGCTCTCTTGTGAATGGAGTCCAGGATAGCGAGTGTAGAAGTGGCAGCGGCACCCCAGATGTGGGAGCAGTATTCGAGGTTTGACCTTATTTGTGAAGTATATATGGTATAGAGATTAGCTGGTGAAAAGTATTTGCTAGCCCGGAAGAGGAAACCTAATTTCTTAGCAGCCGCTTCTGCAATTGATGTGACATGTTGGTGCCAATTGAGATTTCGATCCATAGAAATGCCAACAAGTGAAAAGGACTCATTACTTTGAATAACTTGGTTGTTCATTGTGATGGGTCTAGGGCTGGTGTATCTCTTGTGAGATAGAAAGCAAGACTGAGATTTGGTGGAGTTGAATTGTACAGGATTTCTACTTCCCCAGTCTAATACTTTTTGGAGATCCACAGACAGAACCCTCCATGAGTCTGTGATCCTCATCTAATTAGGCTAAAGAAACAGTCTTAGAATATTGTATATTTGAGTGGAGACTGCTGTCGTCCGCGTAACTGTGAACTGGGTTGGATGTGCTAGAGAGGAGGTCATTGATGTGGAGAGGAAACAAAGTAGGGGCTAAAGCTGAACCTTGAGGAACTCCTGCATTAATTGGATACAGTTTAGAAGAATGGCCATCGATGACAACAGAAATGCTCCGGTTGGAGAGGAAATTTGCTGTCCAGGTAGAGTTTTGGTGGTAGGCCATACGCCAAAAGTTTATTAAGCAGCGCTGTGTGCCAGACCTGGTCGAATGCTTTGGATATGTCTAGAGCGACAATCTGGGATTCACCGTGTAGTTCCATAGACTTGTTCCAAGAATGGGTGACAAAGGAAAGGAGGTCGGCAGTTGATCTGCGCCGACGGAATCCATACTGCCTGTCGTGGATTAGACTGTTTTTCAATAAATTTTAGTAACTTAGTGTTTATATACTTTTCCATCACTTTAGAGACGACTGAAAGGAGAGAAATAGGCCTGTAGTTGCTAGGAAGGGCTTTGGATCCTTTCTTGGGGACGGGTTGTACTCTAGCAGTTTTCCAGTTACTAGGGAATATGCCTCTATTGTAAGATGTCTAAAACAGACGAATCAGGACAGGAGCAAGTTCTGGTGCGCATTTTTTGAGAACAATTGCTGGGATCTCGTCAAGTCTAGAGGCTTTCCTGATATTAAGAGAAGAGCATATTTCGTACCTTTTTGTGAATTTTTATTTTAAAAAATTCACTAATAGAGAGGTATTGATGGTGAGACTTTGCAAATTTTTTTTCAAATAAGCGCGAACTAGGACCCCTAGAACCCATATCCGGGGTCAGTTTCAATTTTTATATGTTTATATATATATATATATATATATATATATATATATATATATATATATATATATATATATATATATATATATATATATATATATATATGCAAACAGTCTGCAGTATAATTGAAAGGTGGTGTGGTGAGCTGGGACTCTAAACCCAGCGAAGACGAAGAGGATCCTATTCACCAAGAAGAGAAATCTGGAGTAGTTCAGGGCGCTGGTGGTGCTTGGAAAATCTTTGGCTTTAGTGCGGGAGGTCAAATATCTGGGGGTAGTCCTGGACTCCAAAATTATCATGGGGTCGCAAATAGATCAGTAGTGAGGAAGAGAGTAACGACCCTGTAGCAGTTGCGCTGTGTGACAGACAGGACCAGGCCACTTAATCATTGAATTCTTCATTGGATTTACACTGTGATTGACAGGCCGAGTGTCCTTTATGGGGCAGTGCTCTGATGGTGTGGTATGAACCAAACTGCTACCCGGAAGCTCGTCTAACTTCAAAGGTTGGCAAGTCCGCCTACACTTAGTTTTCATGGGGGAGGCCAGGCTACGACTATACACACTAGCCTGCAATGGTAGACTGAAGATCAACCCAGGTTGCAGGGGCCACTGTAAAATTCAGGAGATTGTGAAGGAGCTCATCCATGAAATGAGGTCAGACTTCGCAAGCCCGCGAATCTGCAGGGAAAACAATCTTACAGCGGAAATTACCGACCGCGAGGCATGACGGGGGGAGACACCGAGCCTATCTCAGGACGCACTCGTCTGGTTCACGGACGGATCCGGCGTGGAGCGTGGGACGGGGGCAGGTGTTTATTCGGAAGGACCGAGGGTAAGTCACAGTATTTCCCTCGGGGCTCATGCAAGTCTTTCAGGCCGAAATGTACGCCATCCTGCACTGTGTGTGGGAGAACAAGAGGAGGGGCTCACCAACAAGCAGATCATCATAGCCATAAACAGCCCTTAAGGCCCTAAGTAGCCCACGGGTGAATTTCAGGCTGATAAGTGAATGCCGAGACGATCGACCTGGCTGGGCAGAATGAGGTCACCCTCATCTGGGTGCCGGGTCACTCGGGGGTCAAAGGCAATGAAGAAGCTGACAGTCTCGCGAGTGGGTCAGCAGAACCATTTTTGGGACCAGAACAGGTCCTGGGCGTGACCAAGAGCTCTGCCCGGGCATCCATTTAGTCCTGGGTCAGAAACGAACACAAGGTGTACCGGGCAAACTGTCCAGGGCTTAGACATGGGAAGTCAGTAATTGAGGAACCCAATTCAAAGAGAGCTGTGGAGCTGCTAAATCTTTGCAGAGGACAGCTCAGGAACATAACAGGACTCTTGCCAGGTGACATGGCCGTCAAGAAACACCTGCATAAAATGTAGCTGTTCGAGGAGGACCTGGCATGCAGACTCTGCGGCGAGGGAGAGGAATCAGCCCAGCACATCTTGTACGAGTGTACAGCTTTGAACCACAAAAGACAACTGATCTACGGACAGTCTAGACCGGAGACAGAGCAATATAAACTTCACCCTACCAATTGATGTGCAGACTAGTTCAAGGTAGAGTGATTTTGGAATGGGTGGAGTAGAAAAGACTAAGGGCATGCACAATAAGCCAAAAGCTGCGCTGCTATCGGGACGGCAAAGACGCGGACGACAAGCAAAAAGAAAGTCTGGATGTCACCAGCGCTATGAAGACGACACCCTCAGCCGCACTTGAGCTCTTGCTGATGCGGCCACCACTTCCCATCTGTATCAGAAGGGAGCGATCACAGGACATGCAAAAGTTGTCAAGGAGGTGGAAAAAGAAGTTCCAATTTCATCAAGGTGTGAAATGTAGAGGATTATATTAGGCTTACTAGGACATATAACCTCAGAATTGCCCTCGATATCACATGTATGTTTTGACAAAGTTTTAAAAACACTTTTCCTGTAATAGTAACATGAAAGGAGCATTCAAAAACAACTGAACATGATATAAAAATATTTAATGAAAATAAATAACCGAGTTTTGTGTTACAATGTTAAAACGCAATACAATAAAATGTATTAATTACAAAATTACCTAATAAACAGTGGCAACTTTAAGCAGTGGTTCCAAAAATGATCAATATACAATTTGAAATACTGCTATTCTTAAATATAGAACTCATATTTTATTTAATTCACATAGTTTATAAAAAATCCAGGTCATACATAACAAGCACATATTTATCTTAATAAGATTGAATTATACCAATAAAAGTTAAAAATACGGCAGTTAATTATATTGAAATGTTTTTTAATTATTTGGTGGTAATAAAATGGGGTAATATGTGATTAACTTTTTACATATTTTTCACTTCTGTGGTAACAAAATATAAACAAATAAACATTATTGGAATAAGCTTGGTACATGAAAATACTTGTAACAAATTAAATTATTCTGGTTAAGAACCAATTCGCACTGTAGTTTGTTTGGCTTTTTTGAATTCTTCCATGAATTTAACAAGTGATTTTACATCGTCAAGGGAAACTGCATTGTAAAGTGACGCTCGGATGCCTCCAACAGACCTGAAAATAAATAAAATAGTGTACAATAAAATTTGTGGACAATTTTTAAAGACTAATAATAATATACGTAGTAGTAGTAGCAGTGGTGGGGAGGCCAACGCCAAGTAAGTAGGCCACAATGGGCCCTTTTTGCCAACCCCAGCAACCATGCTCTACTCTTCCTCGGTTTCGTCGCCAAACCGCCTCGATCTCGAAATGAAGGCCGTGACAGTCTTCAATTGGACGGTAATAATAACTTATTTAGCTATACAATTTCTTTCTAATTTTTTTAAACTAAAAAAATTTTTTTTATTAGCTTATGTTATATACAGGGTGGCTCACTAGTATGTCAAAGCCTCAAAACTGTCTTATAAAACTGATTTGGAGGAATCTTTTTTTCTATTAATTGATGTGATACCCAAATGAGCACATTCCGAAAATATTCCCAAATATACAAGGTGATTTGCCACAGCACAGCACCTGTCACATCATTTTTCTTAAATGGAACACCCTACATATTTGTATATTTTTTTATTCATCATCAATTAACGTTTTTAACGACATTCCCATTTTTTATTTTCAATGCGGCGTTGCCAAGTTATTCAAGAAAATGTGAAAATTTTGGCCAAAACAAAGTCAAAGAAATTTATTGGTGGTATGAGCACCACCAACAGACCAGGCAAAGTCCCTGAGGCCAATAAGTCTCATGTCCTTCTTGCTGAAAACAGTGGAAAAACTGCTCGACCGGCACATTAGGGGCGGTGTACTGGAAGCATATCCTCTACACTGCGGACAATATGCATACAGAGCAGGATTCTCAACAGAAACAGCACTGCACCAACTGGTGCTGAAACTGGAGAACAAGGAGGTGGCGCTGGGGGCCTTCCTAGACATAGAGGGGGCCTTTAGCAACACCTCGTTCGGATCGGTTCTGGCAGCTGCCCGGGAGCGTGGAATAGAGGAGACCTGCTGCAGGTGGATCGGTTCCATGCTCAGGGACAGGGCGGTGTTCACCTCACTCGCGGGAGGGACTCTGCTGGCGGGGGTCGCGGCGGGGTGTCCGCAGGGGAGCGTTCTGTCTCCCTTGCTCTGGTGTCTAGTCGTGGACGGCCTGCTGGGGAGGCTCTCGGGAGGGGGGTATGAGGTACAGGGCTATGCGGATGACATTGTCATCATAGTCCGAGGAAAGGTCACACAGGCAGTGTGGGAGCGTATGCAGACTGCACTGAAAGTGGTGGAAGGGTGGACGGTTGATCAAGGGCTCGGGGTGAGCCCCGAGAAAGCAACCGTCGTGCCGTTTACGAGGAGGAGGAAGTGTGAAAGCCACAGAACTCTCACTCTATACGGTAGGAGCGTTCCAATGGCCAGGGAGGTAAAATATCTTGGGGTCGTATTGGACTCTAAGCTAACCTGGAATGGTCACATTGGAAAAATACTGCGTAAGGCAGTCATGACCTTAGCCGTCACTAGGCGGCTATATGGAAAAACGTGGGGACTAAGACCTAGTATGGCCCACTGGCTGTACACAAGGGTGGTCAGACCATCGTTAACATATGCGGCACTGGTCTGGTGGCTTGCCTAGGCATCACAGGGGCCATGTCTTCAACCCCAACAGCCGCCATGGAGGTGTTGCTGGATCTACCCCCCCTACACTTCGTTATTATGGGAGAGGCCAGGCTAGGACTATACAGACTAGCCTGCAATGGTAGACTGAAGATCAACCCAGGCTTCAGGGGCCACTGCAAAATTCAGGAGATCGTGAAGGAACCCATGCTTGAAATGAGGTCAGACTTCGCGAGCCCGCGAATGTGCAGGGAAAACAACTTCACAGTGGAAATCCCTGATCGCGGGGCATGGCGGGAGGAGACACCGGGCATACCACGGGACGCGCTCGTCTGGTTCACGGACGGATCTGGCGGGGAGCGTGGGACGGGGGCAGGTGTTTACTCGGAAGGACCGAGGGTAAGTCACAGTATTTCCCTCGGAGCCCATGCAACGGTGTTTCAGGCCGAGATGTACGCCATCCTGCACTGTGTGCGGGAGAACAAGAGGAGGGGCTACACCAACAAGCGGATCCTCATAGCCACAGACAGCCAGGCAGCCCTTAAGGCACTAAGTAGCCCACGGGTAAATTCCTGGCTGGTGAGTGAGTGCCGAGACGAGACGAGCGACCTGGCTGGGCAGAATGAGGTGACCCTCATCTGGGTGCCGGGTCACTCGGGGGTCAAAGGCAATGAAGAAGCTGACAGTCTCGCAAAGAGGGGGTCAGCAGAACCATTTATGGGACCAGAACCGGCTCTGGGCGTGTCAAAGAGCACTGCCAGGGGAGCCATTAAGTCCTGGGTCAGAAACCAACACAAGGTGTACTGGGCGGACTGTCCAGGGCTCAGACATGGGAAGTCAATAATTGACGGACCCAGTTCAAAGAGAGCTGTGGAGCTGCTAAACCTTAGCAGAGGACAGCTCAGAAACACAACAGGTCTCTTGACGGGACACATGGCCGTCAAGAAACACCTACATAAAATGGGGCGGTTCGAAGGGGACCTCGCATGCAGACTCTGCGGCGAGGGGGAGGAATCAGCCCAGCACATCTTGTGCGAGTGTATAGCTCTGGACCGGAAAAGACAACTGATCTACGGTCACTCTAGACCGGAGACAGAGCAATATAAAACTTCACCCTACCAATCGCTGTGCAGACTAGTTCAAGGCACAGTGATTTTGGAATGGGTGGAGTAAGACTAGGGGTATGCACAATCAACCAAGGGTTGCGGTGCTATCGGGGCGGAAGGCCGCGGACGAGCCCTGAGGGAACACAATTTTTCCTAGTTTTTCGGTTCACACAGGTGATAAGTACACTTGGAGAACTCAAAACACCACAAAACATATTTTAAAGACCTTACGATCGTTCCACTGACTACGTCAGCATCATCAAAGGATGAAAAATTCTAAATTAAATTAGCAGCTACAGTGTATTTATATCGCACCTAGGTAGACGAACTAATCTGAAGTAAAAATTGTAGTTGGCGACCCATCGTTTGTCTATTGTGTCAATATTGAACGGACGAGGTCGAAGAACTACTTTAATCTTCTGGTTGACAAATTTATGAGCTTTTTATCTAATTTAAGGATAATGGGCGTAAAATGGAAGGTACCGAGATATTTAAGGAAGCTCACGTTCTTTTTGATTGATGAATTGTTAGATCAAAAAGAACGTGAGCTTCCTTAAATATCTCGGTACCTTTCATTTTAGATCTATCAATTTCTGAGTCTTCTTTGTATGCACTCCTGCGTACACAGATTTACAGCAAGCATTTTTCCTTAGAATATGGTGGAAGTTTTTCCTATGGACTTGGCGAGTCTAAACTTGGGTTATTCGTAGTCCTGCTCCCTCCATTTGTTTAGACCGGTCTGTACACAATACAGATGAGTTGTATGTCAGCCTTGCACTGTCTCTGTCCCATGTTTAGCGGTCATTTATGACAATGTTGAACGGAATTATGAAGTCCAGTTTGGCTGGCATTTGGTCTATTGATTTGGTGAGTGACTGCAGTGGACTAAGTTCCAGGATTTTCAAGTGGCCAGCCAAGTCTCCTGGTTTGACTTTGTTAGCTTGGAATAGTCTTAAGGCACTTAGTGCTGCTTTGCTCTTCATGCATATATGCAGTGGAGCATTGCCTCTATTGCAGCTGTGGGACATGATGCCATAGCTCCCATTATTCCAAGACAGATCAGCCTCTGCAAATTTTGCAATTTGCTGGGTGTTGAGGCTTGTTTCGTTTTTGGCCACCATACAATAGATGCATATGCGATCATGGGTTTGACCACAGTTTGGTATAGCCAGTATACCATCCTGGGATTCAGCCCCATGCCTTTCCTACAAGTCTACGGCATGTCCATCTTGCCATTGTGGCTCTCGAAAGAGTTTTTTCCAAATGTGTGTTCAAATTCAGTTCAATAACTTTTTTAAAAAGGGGTCTAGATAGCATTTTTTTTAAAGTCAACTTGCAGCTAACCTTTTTGACAAAAAATACCTTAAAAAACTTGCTAGGTAACCCAAAAGACAAGGATAGCACGGCCAAAATGTCGGGAATTTATTAAATAAGTTGTAAAGATTGTAATCTGAAATACGCCTGACAAACAAAAAGATTGGAATTAGATGCACAGAACACTTAGCCCAATTACGTTATGGTACTATAGATAGATCTTCCATCGCCCGACATTTGGGATAATAATCATCACGTTAATGGAGATAATCTAAAATTAATAAAAAATGTTAGACAACCAGGACAGCTAAACACGTTCGAGAGTATATATATTGCGCAATCTAGTTACAACAAAAAATGTATGAACCTTTCACCACTGCTGATTACGAGTCACCTGATCGATTGCTTTGTAAAATAAATTCCCACGTTTCAACACGTCCTAGAGATAACATAAGAATACAGATATTTGCGCCAAAGGAAACTATGTTAATTTAGGTGTCGTTGAACCTTCCCAAAATTATTAGAGATGGGCACCTTTTAGATAAATTAATAAAGACAGTTCAAAGACCTCGTCCGGCGATAAAAATACAATACACTGCAGAATTTGCCCGCGACTAGTTTCCCATCTCAGTTCGGTCTCTTTACCTAAGATCCGGTATATAAGGTGATGTTAGTTTTTAAAGTAGTTAGAATTTGTCATTCTCTGATGACGCTAACTTGGTTAGGGAAATGATCGTCAGGTCTTTTAAAATATTTTGTGGTGATTTGGGTTCTCCAAGTGTACTTAATATGTTGGAGGTTTACGTTTTGTGGCAAAAACCGTGTTAACGTCAAGAAAAATATAACAACATTTATAATTTCCTATCACTAAATCCAGTTGTATTAGACATAATATATTTTTTTAAATAATAAAACTGTGCTCACAAAAAACAAGCGTTGTATCACTACATCTTAAATATTGATTGAAATAAATGTATTTTTAGCGAATTTTCTTAAAAAGATTCACTAATGAGGAGATCCCGACTTTCGAATTTTGAAAAAATTTCTTCAAATGAGCGCTAATTAGGACCCCTGGAACCCAAATCCGAGGTCGGTTTCAGAGTTTATATGTTTATATATATATATATATATATATATATATATATATATATATATATATATATATATATATATATATATGTGTGTGTGTGTGTGTGTGTGTGTGTGTGTGTGTGTGTCACACCTATAACTAAAAAAATAATGGACCGATTTTGATAAAACTTGGTGAGTACCTTCCTTTCACAAGTGGCTTGGATAAGTTCGTTAGCCAGGAAAATCCGCCGAGGTTTTCCCGGAAAATTTTGTGTTTTCTTTCGAAAAAAATTTATTTCTCCGGAATTAACAAAGTAAGGGCAACCAAATTTCACACGCGGGTTTATATCATTATGGGTAAAATACCTACGAAAATTTAGCTCTGTAGGTTAAAGGACAAAAAAGTTACAGGCATTTAAAGAACAATAAATTTGGGTTTTCCTCAAAACGTCAAAATCGCGATTTTAAACGTCAAAATTGGTGAGTACCTTCCTTTCGCAAGTGGCTTGAATAAGTTCGTTAGCCAGGAAAATCCGCCGAGGTTTTCCCGGAAAATTTTATGTTTTCTTTCGAAAAAAAATTATATCTCCAAAATTAACAAAGTAAGGGCAACCAAATTTCATACGCGGGTTTATATCATTATAGGCAAGTTACCTACCAAAATTTAGCTCCGTAGGTTAAAGGACAAAAAAGTTGCATTCAAAGAAAAATACATTTGGCTTTTCCTCAAAACGTCAAAATCGCGATTTTAAACGTCAAAATTGGTAATATTTAGGCAATGAATCTGACACTAATATGAGCTATGGAAGGAAAATGTCTCAAGAATAATGTTTTACAAAGCCTGAAGTCTTAGTTTCAATCGTCATTGCCCTTCATTTTACTAAAATGTTTACAGAAAATTCATTTCAAATAGACCCTTTCTCTGATGTTTTGGCTGTCGGTTTAGTTAAGTTGATGCTTTCGCTGTAGATTTAGTGAAGTTTATGGTTTAACGTTCTATAATTTTTAGCTAATTTTCGTAGAACAAATTCGTTACTGCATTTTAGCATATTTTATCGAAATATGATGCATGTTTGTAAGAAAAAATCTGGACACAGTAAGTGCGTTTTGGTAGCAAATTTTCATTAAATCCTCCAAATTTCAATAACTCATTTGCTATTAACGTAAGTTTTGTTGGTTAGGAAACCAACATTTAACTGTATTTTCGAAAATTTTTTGTATGAACGCAGCAAGGGCGTTTTGGTTGCGAATTTTCATTAAATGTTTCAAATTTCTATAACTCAATTTGCTATTAACCTAAGGTTCATTGGCTAGGAGATCAGTTTTCTCAGAAACATTTAAAGTTTATTTTCCGAAAAGTTTTGTACATTTTCAAATAATTATTTTGATAAAATATGATACACTGTTCCTACTATAAAGGTTATACCGGTAACCAAATTGCATTAGAGCGATATATTTGTAATTAAAAACATTTTTATGAAAATTCACTTCCATAACGCACTTGCTGCGTCCAGAGTTTTTTTCAACTTGATTATTTTATTTCCTTGCCATCGATTCATTCTACGTTTAACTTTAAAATGTTGCAATCTTACCTGTGTCCTTTAAGTTGAAACATATATCGTTTTTCTGCTTCCACAAGAAATTCCGCTTCTAATTCTTCGTTTCCTTTGGGTCCTCCAATTCTAAAGGGTATATTTATTCTGCTTCTTACATTTTGATCAATTGGGCACCAGTAAAACTGATTTGAATTCGTTATAGCATCATAAAGCATTTTGCTTTTTTCCCTTGACAGTACCTCCATCTGAACCACTCCACCCTGCTTTTTAATCCATTGTAATACTTTTTCCATAATATAAACTCTAAAACAGAATAAACTAATTAAAGAAAATCACCTATTTCCTAGACAGCAGGAAAGTAGCGGTGGCAGTATTTCTCGACATAGAAGGAGCATTCAACAATGTGCTACCCAACTCCCTGTGTGAAGCAACCATGGCTAGAGGAGTTAAAGCTACAAATGTGGTTAAATCAAAAGCATATTCCACTATAGGACCGTCATCATCTTACTGCAGGGAGAGCTGGTCAGCTTCAAGGCTACAATGGAGTGCCCGCAGAGAGAAGTATCACCCCAATGCACAATAAGCCAAAGGTTGAAGTTCTTTTAGGGCGGCAAAGCCGCGGACGAGCCCTGAGGGAGAAAAAACTTATCACCCCTATTCTTGAACTGTGGAAGGTCGAGACCCAGCATGTGCGGATGATCTCATCATACTGGTTAGACAAACTCTCAAATACTCTTCAGAATATACTGGACATAGTGAATAACAGGTGCCGGAAGCAGACATCTGTGAACCTTCCCAAAACCTTTATTGTCACATTAACCAGAAATAGAAGGCTGGACAAATAAAAACCACCTACTTTTATAAATGAGACAATTCCATTTGTGACAGAGGTAAAATATCCAGGGATGAATCTAGATAGGGTATTTAACTGGGACGTACAGTTGTAAAAAGTAATCCACAAGGTCAATTTTGGCACTGTGGACCAATCGTAGGATCTGTGAAAACAACTAGGGGACAAACCCGTAGCAAATGTATTGGCTCTATGTAGTGTTTACCAGACCTATGATAATCTATAGTTTGGTGTTTAGTCCAGCTACACAGACAAGCGTGTCTGGTGATAACGGATGCATTGAGCACCACCCCATCAGCTGCTCTGGAAAAAGATCCCACCTCTTCACATATGGATGGAGATGGGAGATAAGGTGGGCAACGTACACACTTAAACAACCGACAGACAGCATTCCAGAGACAATCAGTGTGAGCAGAACTGGACTCCTTAATGACATTGAAAGTCATAAGGTGGTTCTAGGAATCATCTCAGATCTGATGCCTACAAAGACCTACATTCCAGATTGCCCTTCACATAAAAAGGACTGTGATCAGAGTAGAACGACCCTATTGAGGGCAGATCACTGCTGGTAGATGAACGGCTCCAAAGCCAAGAGAGGAGGAGGAGCAAGTGCATGTGGGAGCAGCTCCGAGACAGGAATGTTATCTAGTCTCTGCAAACATGCAACCATACACCAGGTAGAAGTATATGCCATCGATATCTGTGCAAGGAAAATGGAACAAGGCCACTGAAAACACCAAACGACCAAAATACTTTCTGACAGCCATGCTGCTACTACCCTTGCAACTCAAAAACGGCATTGAGTTGGCAATATTGCCCTAAAGAGAATTAGGCGGCCGATGCTTTGAAAAAAAAAGGTGCTGAAGCAAGTTATATTGAACCAAAACCTGCGCGGGGCATAACCTTTATTCACAGCAAAACGCACCTTGAAGACCTTGGATAGAAGCAAAGATAGCCTTCAACAAGGGCAAAATCTCCCAAGATTAGCCTACCTTAATGCCTTTATAAAGAACATAGAGTTGAATAAATAGGGAACAACAAAAATTCTAGTGCGCCTTGTCCTAGTGCAAGACACAAGTGACGCCAGTGTATGGAGAGTGACAAAACAGCAGGGCATGTGCTATGTTCCTATCTGGCAGCCGACAGAATCAACACATGCTCTTTCGCAAGACACAACTTTCACCAGGAGACTTGGACCAACTATTACCCTCACAAATTATCCACTTTTGTAATAAGCTGGATTTTATGAGTGAAATTTAAACAATTAGGCTTGAAGTACAATATGCGGAGGGACTGAAATATCCCACTCAGTATATCACAACTTGTTAGCTATACGTCACTTATCATCTGTCAAATCATTAAAACAACATATCAATCGGTGCAAATTGTTAGAAATCGTTTACATATTTTATACAATGTTTTGGCCTCCAAAACTGGATATTAGAGTAATCAGTAAAATCGTGCAGCTAAATTTTCACGATGGATATCAAGCTTAGGAAGCGCAATTATCATTTGAGCAGAGAGCTTGCAAAGTGCCAACCCACAGGAGGAGTAATTCTCCAGCAAGACTGCTTCCTATTACAAATTACAGGAAATGATTAAGTATTTCCAGGATAAGAGGATAAGAGATCTAGACTGGCCCAGGAATTCAGCTGATCTAAACCCTATAAGAGAACCTATGGGCCATTTGCAAAACTGGACTGTGCAAAATTGAATGTACTACAAAAGAAAGATTATAGAAGCTGCCATTCAGGTGTGACGTTGACGATCGGATCTCTGAAAACTCTTAGAAACTTGTTGAGCAAAAGCAGTTATTGACGCCAAAAGGAGGCATATTTTCTATGAATTTATATTATGGTAATTGCATGATTCAACAAAACTATTATTTTGTAAGCAATAAACCATTTATTTTAAATAAAAATTGCATATGATTCCATTACTTTGCACAACCCTGTAATATGTAGTTATCTGTTTGTTTTATTTTGTATTTAGGGAATAAATATACTTACGAAAATGTAGCTGGTGTATTTTGCACGGAGTTTTCTTTGTTTACTACATTGAAATCCCATATACTTGGACAAATTGGCATTGTATTGCTAATAAGATCTTCTCTAATAATAACAAATGTTACTCCAGCTGGGCCAATATTCTTTTGCGCTCCACCAAAAACTACTCCAAACTGAAACAACAAAACATTATATTAAGCACAAAATAATGACAACTTTATATATTACTTAGTAATTAATTGCATTAAAAAAAAAACGGTTTGTTACCTTTGAAACGTCAAACTCTTTAGTCATAATACTAGAAGACATATCAACTACTAGAGGAACATTATCGTAGGTTGTTGGAATGTAATGGAACTCCACGCCATCAACAGTTTCGTTATCACAATAATATAGATATGAAGCATTGGGATTTCGTTTCCATGTTGATTGATCTGGGACTTTTCCAGGTTTATCTGCTTTAGGAAATACGAGATTTACTGTGCCATATTTGGCTGCTTCCTTTGCTGCCTTTCCAGACCAAGTTCCTGTTACGGCATAATCAGCACAGCCAGTTCTATTTAATAAATTCAAAGCAACTGCTGCAAAAGCTCCTGAACCACCACCATGGATGAAAAGTATGCGATAATTATTTGGAACCTTCCTAAAAAGTAGAACTAATATAAAACCAAAGAAACTCTATTGCTATTTAATATTTAAAAGATTTTTTTTATATTGGCCATTTTCTAATAAATTTAGTAAAAATTCACACAAGATTTTGAAGTAAGTGGACAAAATAGATTGCGTTACATTACGAAATATATCTCTTGAGTATTTAAATTCCTGTCAAGGTCTTGCAGTAAACACCTTTCTTCTACCGACTCGTCTGATAGTAACACAAGATATAGCAAACCTTTTTGCTTCTTACATAATGATGATTTATAAAGATCCTACAATTCTGACATCATCTTTGGAACCTGAATCTACAGTTGATATTAACCATCCTTGTTTCTGAGGAGGAAATTCTGTCTGTGTTAGTAAACTTAAATGTTAATAAAGGTGCTGGTCCAGATCAGATACCTCTTATTCTCTTCAAGGAATGTTCTTATGCTCTCGAGAGACCTCACAGTCTCATCTTCGATCTTTCACTTTATTCTGAAGTTTTTCCAGAAGCCTTTAAATATCTGATGCTATTCCTATCTTTTAGTTGGGTAATCGATGACATGTCATAAGTTATAGGCATGTTTGTATCAGTTTTGTGCTATCAAAAGTATTTGAGATGACTGTGATGCCTATTCTTAAATTTTCCTTCAAACATGTCATTGTTGAACAACAGCATGGTTTCTCAACTTCAACGAACTTGTTTTATTTTATTAATTATATAATTTCATCATTAGAAAGTGGTGGTGAAGTACACTCTGCCTATAATGATTTTAGCAGAGCTTTTGATTCTAATAAGTACACTTGGAGAACACCCAAATTACCACAACACATATTTCAGAGACCTTACGATCGTTTCGTTGACAATGTCAACATCTTCAGAGGAAGAAAATTCAGAATTTTCTTCCTCTGAAGATGTTGACATTGTCAACAAAACGATCGTAAGGTCTCTGAAATATGTGTTGTGGTGATTTGGGTGTTCTCCAAGTGTACTTATTAGTGTTTATCACAGGTTCCAGTTTTCACATACTTTTGATTCTGTAAACCATTCTCTGTTAATTCAGAAATTATATGCATATGACATTAGAGATCCGCTGTTGGCCTGGCTGGCTCCATTCGTATCTTGAAGGCAGAACCGTTCGAGTTAAAGTTAGTAAGTTAGTAGGTGTTACTGTGATCTTATATATGTTACTTCTGGGATTCCACAAGGTTCACATCTTGGGCCAATCCTATTCAACATTTTCATGGATGATATTGGAATGTCCTTCAGATCACCTTACTTATTAATGTTTGCAGATGATTTAAAAATTTTCACTTCTGTCTATACAGCTGTTCAAATGTCGGCCACTGTCCGTGATTTGGAGCGCTTGTCTTCATGGTGCCATACAAATTATCTTCATTTGAATATAAATAAGTGTTTTATCATGAAGTTTTGATTAATTTTAGGGTTCTTTATATCTACGTGGTGACTATTATCCCAAATATGTCGGGCCATGCATCATCTATCTATATCAAAAATTAATAAAAATTTCACTTCACAAATAAGGCCAAACCTCGAATACTGCTCCCACATCTAGGGTGCCGCTGCCGCTTCTACACTCGCTATCCTGGACTCCATTCAGAAGAGAGCTATACGTCTCATCGGTGACCCTACCCTCACCCAAAGGCTGGCATCCCTTGCCCACCGACGGTGCCGTTGGTGACCTCTCTCTCTTTTATAGATATCTGCACGGGCAGTGCTCAGAGGAGCTTTCTTCCATAGTTCCTCCACCTGCTGCTCTTAACAGATCTACCAGGGGAACAGAGCGAATGCACCCTTTTACTGTCCAGATCACCGGACATAGAACATCTTGTTATGCCCGCTCTTTTGTCCCGAGGACGTCGAAGTTGTGGAATTCCTTGACGGCACATGTTTTTCCTTCTCCTCTGAACCTCCAAACCTTCAAGTCCAGAATTAACAAGTTGCCTCTTTCCTCCTTGTCGACACCTACGGTACGATAGTATTTAGGCTGTAAGCCCTCGTGGTGTGTTGTTGAAATATTTAAAAGGAGACAAGCAGTGAAAGTTTGTTTGTTTGAACCACCCTTAAGGCCGAGTACCTGCACATAATATAAACACAGTGGTAGTCGTCAAAGGTTTATATTTTTTTAATCCTTTGATGGCGCTAACTTGATTAGTGAAACGAACGTCACGTTTCTAAAAAAAATTTGTGGTAATTTGGGTTCTCCAAGTGTACTTATGCTTGTTGTGAATTAGGTGGAAGCTTTAAAATTCCTGTTTTCATTGTAAAATTTTTGCTAGAAAATGTTTTAATAAAATTTCAAACGTATTTTTTAATTACATCATTGTTTGTTTAATAAGAGAACACGACACTTTTTTCGAATAGATAATATAAAAAAAAATAGAAGAAGGAACGTAACTTACAATAATGCTCGAATGGTGTCTTGTGCATCATTGTTGATTTTTGCATATTCCTTAGATCGATGGCTCATTTCCATTAAACTCATCCCTACATTATTAAAATTCAGTAATTCATCTTTAACGTCTGTTAATACCTGCAACAAGATTTATCAAATATAATCATCCACATTAGCTTTTCATTATAAAGTACACTTTGGGGAACCCAATTTACAACAACACATTTTTCAGACCTGGCGATAGTTTCGTTAACAACGTTAGCATCATCAGAGGGATGAATATACTGAAAAATGTGTTGTGGTAAATTGGGTGATCCGACGTGTACTTATCAGTGTTCATCACAGATTTCTATCTTCACTCAGCACTCAGTGACTTTTTATTATTGTTTTAAATATATTTGGCTCAGAAACCTCTGTACTGAAACTAATACTACCCTCATCTCAGCATGTAACCAGCGTAATCAGAAAATCAGGCCGCATAAAGTTATGGAAAAACTAATAAATACAAGTTGGCGTAATGGTATACGGAGCAGCAGTAGATTCTTGGCATCAAAATATTACGATTCAGCCAAAGTTGCGTTAGTCCAAAAGTCAAAGTAAAAAAATAAAAATACAGTGTGTTAAAAGGGAGAAATTGAATTTCGATTATCCTTGATATCACTATGTGAAAACTGGAACCTGTGATGAGCACTAATAAGTACACTTGAAGAAAACCCAAATCACCACAACACATATTTCAGATACCTCACGATCGTTTCGTTGATCAAGTCAACATCTTCAGAGGAAGAAAAATTATAAAGTTAAAACTAATAACTACCGTGTATTTATATCGCGTCTAGGTAAACGAACTAGTCCGAAGTAAAATTGTCGTGGAAGACCGATCGTCTGTTTATTGTGTAGTGAAACTACGAGGTCGAAGACCTGCTTTAATCTTCTGGTCGATAAATTTATGAGCCCTTATCTACTATAAGGATAATAGGTTTAAAGGAACCGTACCGAGTTATTTAAGGAACCTGACGTTCCCTTTCGATCTAGAAATTTACTATGTGGATATTGGATCCAATCGACAAGCAACATCTGGCACGTCAAACAACATCACCTCCGCTCGTCTTTTTTAATTAGACAGCTAAACCCGGGTGTTTGGCTCAAAATGTTAACTCTAACAAAGGATCAGTAATTCAACTAAAATACTACATATGGCTAATGAAAGGAAACTTTCCAGGCTAACTTACGACCACCACCATCAAAATACTACATAAAAATATATTTATATTGATTTTAATTCTTCGTGACAGTATTTATATTGATTTCATAGATAAGAAGAAAACGAACGGGTCTTTAAGTCCAGACAAGCGTAGAGATTAGTATATGTATAGATCGGCCGAGTTATTGACAGTAATTTATTATTCTACCAGACAAATTAGGAGTTTTTAAGCGGTCAAATGCAAAATGAAAATAAAGGGCTTGAAATTAAAGGTGCCGCACGATTCAATGAAGTTTTGTTCTTAATCGACCTTAATATAAAAATACTTTCTAATGAATCAAGCATAGTTTGATGTCTAACATTTTTGACAAGTTTCAAATTTTCTTTGTCAATGTGGTGATTATTACCCCATATATGTTGTGCCACACACGATTTGTCCACCGTACCATACCGTAAATATGCGAGATGTTCACGAAATCTGGTGACGATGTTTCTCCTAGTTTGACCCACGTATTTTGCAATCTTTGCAACTAATCTCATAAATACCGGACATTTCAGTGACTTTGTCTTTGTCTTTCGTATTACCCAACAATTTTTTTAAATTACTTTTCGTCGAAAAAGTCAAATGTAAATCGGCTTTCTTAAAAATACTTTCCAAACCCTTTGTGATTCGTGGTTCATAAGGTAAACACAAAAATTGTTTCTCTATTTTATCTTTCTTAAATGTCGTACATTCAGATATCATTTTATTCGTTGTGTGTTTGTTAACCAATTTGTCAATTAAACCATTCGAGTAACCGTTATATCTCGCCACATTTTTTATGTATGTTAATTCTGCATTAAATCTATTTTTACTTAACGGAAATTTAATCAATCTATTAACTAGAAAATTTAAACTAGCCGTTTTTTGTGCAAACGTATGATGTGAGTCGTTAGGAATATAACTAATAGTAGCCGTTTCCTTCCTATAGACATCGAATTCAAGCGAGCCATTATTTTTATTTTTAATAACTAGTACATCTAGAAATCAACAATAAACTTTCGTTCCTAGATGTACTACTTATTAAAAATAAAAATAATGGCTCGCTTGAATTCGATGTCTATAAGAAGGAAACGGCTACTATTAGTTATATTCCTAACGACTCACATCATACGTTTGCACAAAAAACGGCTAGTTTAAATTTTCTAGTAAATAGATTGACTAAATTTCCGTTAAGTAAAAATAGATTTAATACAGAATTAAAATACATAAAAAATGTGGCGAGATATAACGGTTACTCGGATGGTTTAATTGACAAATTGGTTAACAAACACACAACGAATAAAATGATATCTGAATGTACGACATTTAAGAAAGATAAAATAGAGAAAAAATTTGTGTGTTTACCTTATGAACCACGAATCACAAAGGGTTTGGAAAGTATTTTCAAGACAGCCGATTTACATTTGACTTTTTCGACAAAAAGTAATTTAAAAAATTTGTTGGGTAATACGAAAGACAAAGACAAAGTCACTGAAATGTCCGGTATTTATGAGATTAGTTGCAAAGATTGCAATCTTAAATACGTGGGTCAAACTAGGAGAAACATAGCCACCAGATTTCGCGAACATCTCGCACATTTACGATATGGTACGGTGGACAAATCGTGTGTGGCACAACATATATCGGATAATAATCACCACATTGACAAAGAAAATTTGAAACTTGTCAAAAATCTTAGACATCAAACTATGCTTGATTCATTAGAAAGTATTTTTATATTAAGGTCGATTAAGAACAAAACTTCATTTAATCGTGCGGCACCTTTAATTTCAAGCCCTTTATTTTCACTTTGCATTTGACCACCTAAACACTCCAAATTTGTCTGGTAGAATAATAAATTACTGTCAATAACTCGGCCGGTCTATACATATACTAATCTCTACGCTTGTCTGCACTTAAAGACCCGTTCATTTTCTTCTTATCTATGAAGTCAATATAAATACTGTCACGAAGAATAAAAAATCAATATAAATATATTTTTATGTAGTATTTTGATGGTGGTGGTCGTAAGTTAGTCTGGAAAATTTCCTTTCATTATCCATATGTAGTATTTTAGTTGAATTACTGATCCTTTGTTAGAGTTAACATTTTGAGCCAAACACCCGTGTTTAGTTGTCGAATTAAAAAAGACGAGCGGAGGTGATGTTGTTTGACGTGCCAGATGTTGCTTGTCGGTTGGATCCAATATCCACATAGTAAATTTCTAGATCGAAAGGGAACGACAGGTTCCTTAAATAACTCGGTACGGTTCCTTGAAACCTATTATCCTTATAGTAGATAAGGGCTCATAAATTTGTCGACCAGAAGATTAAAGCAGGTCTTCGACCTCGTAGTTTCACTACACAATAAACAAACGATCGGTCTTCCACGACAATTTTACTTCGGACTAGTTCGTTTACCTAGACGCGATATAAATACACGGTAGTTATTAGTTGTAACTTTATAATTTTTCTCCCTCTGAAGATGTTGACTTGGTCAACGAAGCGATCGTGAGGTCTCTGAAATATGTGTTGTGGTGATTTGGGTTTTCTCCAAGTGTACTTATTATCCTTGATATATAGAAAATTATTTGACGTATAATTGCCTTGAACATTTTTACAGTGATGAAAATAATGAATTATTAATTTAGCTTTAACTGACAGAGGGCGCTGCTTGCGGTACCCTTTCAAGTCCTAAAAATACTCACACTTTTTTGTTAACGGCGCTGGGAAACTTTGGATTAGAACATAGTATTCGCTTGTATTTTCTTAACAATATATACTTATTGAATTAAATAAATCGACGTTTTTACAATATTTGCGATTTTAAATGTAGCTGCAACACTTTTTTTCAATAGTTTTCAGATCCTGTTTTAGCGAATTTTTATCTTTAAAAAAATCGCTAATATAGAGAGGTATCGATGGTGAGATTTATTTGCAAACATTTTTTCAAACGAGCGCGAATTTGGTCCCGTAGATACACAAACCACAAGAAAAATTTCTTGCAAATACCCAATAAAGTTACGGGACCAGGAGTAAATAGGATTGCTGGACGGGGAAGAAAAAAAGAAAATATGAGCGGAGAATCTGAAAAAAAAACAGCTTAGTCGGAACTTAAAAAGCTGCCTTTTTCACATTTTGAAGTCATACCTCCTTTAAACTCTGTCTTCCCCGCACAGCATCCTATTCGCGCGAGATCTTGGGCTTGGGGGTTGTTTCCAAGAAGTCCTTCCTGTTGTTTATGTATTAAGGGTGGTTGTATGCATGCAGGAGGAGAAGGAAAACCCTCACGCCGAAGTATCGGCAGTCGACTTATTTACAACTGTCTGTGAACTAAACTGCAGATTTACCGAAAAATCTTTGACATATTAGGTGAAACTGGTTCATTTTGTCTAAATTAAATATTTTAGGTCGTGTAAAAAATATCACCCCCGAACAAGAAGAGATTATAGCTCGTTTAGCAGATAATCCACAAATTAGATACATAATACGTGCAGCTGCTAATGTAAGTACCTAATTGGTTGTGAGGATATTTCATGATGAAGGTCTTTATCCGTCTCACTTACCACACCCGTACAGAACTTATTGCCAGCTGATCTGGGATTGGGGGGTGGTGGGTGCTTCGTCGTGGGGATTTTCCTTCCCCTCTTGCGTGCATACAACCACCCTCGTTGCATAAACCACAAGAAAAATGTCTTGTTCATACCCGCCAAGGAAGTTACTGAGGGAATAGGGGTGCTGTGCGGGGTAAGCAGGGTTTAAGTGGGATATGCTTCAAGATTTGAAAAAGACAGCTTTCAAGCCCGTTTTCTTCGCATTTTCTGCTCATATTTTCTTTTTACTACCTACCCTGCCCAGCACCCCTATTCATTCCTGGTCCCGTAACTTCTTGCGGGGGGTGGGGGGGTCTGTTGGTTGTGACCAAAACATTTTTCTTGTGGTTTGTGCATCCAGGGGGGGGGGGCTAGGCAGCTTTCTGAAAACAGTTTTTTGAAAAGTGTTCGGGAGCTAATCTGCAAATTTACCCTTTTTTCTTGTGGTTTGTGTATCCAAGGTGGTTTCTAAGCATGTTACTGAAAAAACATTAAAACCCACCGGGAGGTAAACTAAAAAATATTATTGTCAACTATTATTTTTTAAACACGCCTGGTATAATATTATTGTTGTGTGTTGTGTGATTACCTATATACTATATAAAGTTTTTTTAGAGACAAATCGACGAAGCGTTAATGCATTTCATTTTTCTGTGAAATTATGATGAGATAATCGAACCTTAAAATAAAAGATAAGTGAATAAACCTTAGTGATATGGTACTCAGTACTCTTTGAATATAATATAGGGGGTCAGACGGCGCATCTTAAACGGCGCAGGTCAGACATCAACCGAAAGGTAAATACCACATGCTGTGTTGTCGGGTTGTAGTTTTACTTCCACATCGTCACAACGCGTGGAAGTCTCGCAACGGCGGCAAAAATTTGAAAATGTTTGTTTCGCTTAAACGTCGTAAAAAGTGTCAAAACATATATAAAACATGATTTAGGAACGACATTTTTTTGTCTGTCGGTCTGTATGTCTGTCTGTTTGTTTGTAGCCACGATAACTGTGGAACAAATTGACGTATCGTCTTCAAATTTGGTGTACAGTTAGCACTAACGAACATTTTGGATTGTTTTTGGGTAAAATCGCTTTAGGGGGGTGGGGGATGAATGGGGGGTCATTTAGTGAAAATTGACATTTTTTCATTAAAACTCGAGTAATATAACGTTTTAGGGTTTATTTATTAGAACAATTTTAATTTCATCAAACATCTGGTATTCTGTGCTGAAATTAAATTAGGAGTTGAATGTGTGGGGGTAGAATATTGTTGACAAAAATTACGAATTTTTTTTTTTTTTGGTGCTAAAACAGCGTAAAAATCTCTAAAAATATAGAAAACTTGAATCTGGGACGAACATTTTTTTGTCTGCCGGTCCGTCGGTATATACGTCTGTCTGATAATAGGCGCAACAAGTTTGAGATGTAATCTTCAAATTTGGTATCCACCCGACAAAGGAACGCTTCGAATTGTTTTTGGGTAAGATCGCTTCAGGGCGTAGGGGATAAATAAGGGGCGATTTAATGAAAATAGACATTTTTTCAATAAAACTCGAGTAATATAACGTTTTAAAAGTTTATGGGTACGGGAGTACAAATATTTTCTTTGTGGTCAAGTCGTGGGTTCTAAATTCATTCCATGAGAATGTCTTTCTTAAGAGAATGAATTATCACAGCTATCTGGAAGTGACGATTCAATTTGCAACACTATTTTTCATTGAATAAGATCTATATCAATATTATATACTTTTTAATATATTTTTGTCTGTATCAAATATGCAGTACATTGTAAAGAAAATACTTCTGACAAGCTCCTGCAGCAGCTAAAAATAATGTCACAAAACATAATATTGTTAAATTTAAATGTAGATTTGGTAAATTTGTAGACAACCTTCCGAAAGCTTTTTTGAAAAATCTTTTCAGAAACACGCTTAGAACTCCCCCCACCCCGATGCACAAACGACAAGAAAAAATCGTTAATTTGCCGATGACCTCCCGAACAGTTTGAGATATAAAACGACTGCTGATAGATAAAGTTTGGTATTTTACATGCACGCTGACACTATTCTTACCTTTTGTTCTTTTGCCTTTCCGAAGTTATTGACACTTAAAGTTTTTTAGACATTACATACTTTTTAAACAATTTCTCAGTACGGTTCCGTTCCGTGACACCATTTCCACTCCTGAACATTACATTTGACATAAAGTTCACATTGACTTTGGGAATCCCTGTAATATTCTACACACACGGACTACTGGCTTCTACTGCCAATTTATCACTTAGCTTTTAGTTTAGTACGCCGATAGTACTGTGTTCACAGACGTTATTTCTGAAATTGTTCGATGTTTACCTTGTTCTGTTAATGACCATTACTGTTGTAGTGGTTTAGGCATGCATGTGTGGCTAGTTCCTCCCGAATGTTTTTTTGAAAAATCTGTTGAGAAACATGTTTAGAACCTCCCCTGGATGCACAAACCACAAGAAAAATTTACTGTTCACACCCCCCAAGGAAGTTACGGGACCAGGAGTGAATAGGGATGCTGCGCGGGTAGGTAGTAAAAAGGAAATATTAGCAGAAAATGCTAAGAAAACGGCTTAAAAGCTGCCTTTTAGTGAATTTTCTTTAAAAAAATTCACTAATGAGGAGATCTCGACTTTCGAATTTTGAAAAAATTTCTTCAAATGAGCGCTAATTAGGACCCCTGGAACCCAAATCCGAGGTCGGTTTCAGACTTTATATGTTTATATATATATATATATATATATATATATATATATATATATATATATATATATATATATATATATATATATATATATATATATATATATATATATATATATATCTGTGTGTGCGTGTGTGTCACACCTATAACTAAAAAAATAATGGACCGATTTTGATAAAACTCGGTAAGTACCTTCCTTCCACAAGTGGCTTGGATAAGTTCGTTAGCCAGGAAAATCTGCCGAGGTTTTCCCGGAAAATTTTGTGTTTTCTTTCGAAAAAAATCGAAAAAAAATTATTTCTCCGGAATTAACAAAGTAAGGGCAACCAAATTTCACACGCGGGTTTATATCATTATGGGTAAAATACCTACGAAAATTTAGCTTTGTAGGTTAAAGGACAAAAAAGTTACAGGCATTTAAAAAACAATAAATTTGGGCTTTCCTCAAAACGTCAAAATCGCGATTTTAAACGTCAAAATTGGTGAGTACCTTCCTTTCGCAAGTGGCTTGAATAAGTTCGTTAGCCAGGATAATCCACCGAGGTTTTCCCGACAAATTTTATGTTTTCTTTCGAAAAAAAATTATATCTCCAAAATTAACAAAGTAAGGGCAACCAAACTTCACTAGCGGGTTTATATCATTATAGGCAAGTTACCTACCAAAATTTAGCTCCATAGGATAAAGGACAAAAAAGTTACAGGCATTCAAAGAAAAATACATTTGGCTTTTCCTCAAAACGTCAAAATCGCGATTTTAAACGTTAAAATTGGTAATATTTAGGCAATGAACCTGACACTAATATGAGCTATGGAAGGAAAATGTCTCAAGAATAATGTTTTACAAAGCCTGAAGTCTTAGTTTCAATCGTCACTGTCCTTCATTTTACTAAAATATTCCCAGAAAATTCATTTCAAATAGACCCTTTCTTTGATGTTTTGGCTGTCGGTTTAGTTAAGTTGATGCTTTCGCTGTAGGTTTAGTGAAGTTTATGGTTTAACGGTCTATAATTTTTAGCTAATTTTCGTAGAACAAATTCTTTACTGCATTTTAGCATATTTTATGGAAATATGATGCATGTTTGTAAGAAAAAATCGGGACACAGTAAGTGCGTTTTGGTAGCAAATTTTCATTAAACCCTCCAAATTTCAATAACTCAATTGCTATTAACGTAAGTTTTGTTGGTTAGGAAACCAACATTTAACTGTATTTTCGGAAATTTTTTGTATGAACGCAGCAAGGGCGTTTTGGTTGCGAATTTTCATTAAATGTTTCAAATTTCAATAACTCAATTTGCTATTAACCTAAGGTTCATTGGCTAGGAGACCAGTTTTCTCAGAAACATTTAAAGTTTATTTTCCGAAAAGTTTGGTACATTTTCAAATAATTATTTTGATAAAATATAATACACTGTTCCTACTATATAGGTTATACCGGTAACCAAATTGATGCCTGCTCGCATTAGAGCGATATATTTGTAATTAAAAACATTTTAATGAAAATTCACTTCGATAACGCACTTGTTACTATATAGATTATACTGGTAACCAAATGTGATGCCTGCTTTTTTAAAAAAAACACATTATTGCTATTAAAAAATAGTTTTATGAAAATTCACTACCATAACGCACTTGCTTCGTCCAGAGTTTTTTCACATTTTGAGGCCATATCGCCCTTATACCCTGCGTCCCCCACACTGCACCCCTATTAGTCCCAGGTCCCGTAACTTTCTTAAGGGCTGCTCCCAGGAAATTTGTCTCGTGTTAATGCAACGAGGGGGGTTGTATGCATTGGAGAGTGGAAGGAAAATCCCTCCGAAGAAACAGACCCCCGCCCACCACCTTTTGTCGCAAGTGGACCGCTAGAGGAAGGAAAACCTATGTTACAATACCAATTTGTACAGCTCAAAGAGAACATACCATAGCAAATACTGTCAAACATCGAAATATAAAAAAGAACAATAAACTTACATAACACTTAGCTTTTGCACTTCAAGCAAATGAGGCATGTCCGGCCCTTGGTGTAAACAACCTTCGACCTCGCATTTAACAACCTTGCACCTCTCATTTTTCGGATTGCAAAAACAACGTAGAAAACAAATAACATTGTCACAGACCAGGAACCAGCGACACATGCACGCTTCAACCATTACGACACTAATGGTCATTAACAGAACAAGGTAAACAACGCACAATTTCAGAAATAACGTCCGTGAACACATGAATATATAAGATACAGTCTAAACGGGGTACGCGTACTAGCGACGTACTAAAAGCAAACTGATAATTTGGTAGTAGAAGCCAATAGTCCATGTGTCTAGAGAATATTCCAGGGATTCCCAAAGCCAATGTGAACTTTATTTCAAATCAAATGTTTAGTAGGGGAAGGGGTGTCACGGAACAGAACCGTACTGAGAAATTGTTTAAAAAGTATGTAATGTCTAAAAAACTTTAAATGCAAATAACTCGGCATAGGCAAGAGAACAAAAGATAAGAATAGTGTCAGCGTGCATGTAGGAAACCAAAATTTATCTATCAGCAGTCGTTTTATCTAAATTCACCAATATTCTTGTGGTTTGTGCAGGGGGGGGGGGGTCTCTAAGTATGTTTCTCGAAAGATTTTTCAAAAAAGCTTTCTGGAGGTTGCCTACAAATTTACCAAATCTACATTTAAATTTAACAATATTATGTTTTGTGACATTATTTTTAGCTGCTGCAGGAGCTATTTTTAGATGTAACCCTAACGTTTGTCATAAGTATTCTCTTTACAAGGTACTACACATTTGATACAGGCAAAAATATATTAAAAAGTATATAATATTGATATAGATCTTATTCAATGAAAAATTGTGCTGCAAATTGAATCATCACTTTCACATAGCTGTGATAATTTATTCTCTTCAGAAAGGCATTCTCATGGAATGAAGTTAGTGCCCATGACTTGAACACAAAGAAAATATTTGTATTTCTGTACCCATAATCTTTTGAACCGTTATATTACTCCAGTTTTATTGAAAAAAATGTCAATTTTCATCAAATCACCCCTCTTTATCCCCTACACCATGCAGCGATCTTACCCAAAAACAATTCGAAGCGTTCCTTTGTCGGGTGCTAACTGGATACCAAATTTGAAGATATGTCAATTCGTTCGAAAGTTATTGCGCTTATTAACAGACAGACGTACATGGCGACAGACAAAAATTTTCGTTCCAGAATCACGTTTTCTATATGTTTTGAGACTTTTTACGCCTTTTTGGCAAAAAAAAATTTGAAATTTTTGTCAACAATATTCCACCCTCACACATTCAACCCCTAATTAAATTTTAACACAGAAAGCCAGATGATTGATGAAATTTAAAGTTTTCTAATAAATAAACCCTAAAACGTTTTACCCGAATTTTAACGAAAAAAGGTCAATTTTCACCAAATCACCCCCCATTCATCCCCTATCCGCCAAAACTATGTTACCCAAAAACAATCCGGGTAAATTTGCAGATTAGCTCCCGAACGCTTTTCAAAAAATTGTTTTCAGAAACATTACTAGGACCCCCCCCTGTATGCACAGTGGAGATTTTCCTTCCCCTCTGGCGTACATACAACCACCCTCGTTGCATAAACCACAAGAAAAATGTCTTGTTCATACCCTCCAAGGAAGTGACGGCACCTGGGGGAATAGGGGTGCTGTGCGGGGTAGGCAGGGTTTAAGGGGGATATGGCTTCAAGATGTGAAAAAGACAGCTTTGAATCCCGTTTTCTTCGCATTTTCTGCTCATGTTGGTGAATTTTTATTTTAAAAAATTCACTAATAGAGAGGTATCGATGGTGAGACTGCAAAATTTTTTTTCAAATGAGCGCGAACTAGGACCCCTAGAACCCATATCCGGGGTCAGTTTCAATTTTTATATGTTTATATATATATATATATATATATATATATATATATATATATATATATATATATATATATATATATATATATATATATATATATATATATATATATATCCAACCGCTAACTTAAAAAATAACTAACCGATTTCGATGAAACTTGGCAAGTGCCTTTCTTTTATTAATGACTTGGATGAGTTCTTTAGCCAAGAAAATCGAACATGGTTTTCCGGGAAAATTTTGAGTTTTCTTTCGAAAAAAAATTTTTTCTCCGAAAATTACAAATCTATTGTAATGAAATTTGGTGCATATATAGCCCCGCAAAAGACCTTACTACGTACCAAAACTAAACTTTCTAAGTTTATAGAAAATTGAGTTATTTAAATTTTGAATTTTCTTTCGAAAAAAAATTTTTTCTCCAAAAATTACAAAGCTATTTTATTGAAATTTGGTGAATATGTTACTTTGAGAAAGACCTTGCTACATACCAAAATTTAACTATCTAAGGTTATATTAAATTGAGTTATTCAAATTTGAAAGATTTAATAAAAATTCACTACCATAACGCACTTGCTGCGTCCCGAACTTTTTCCTTTTTACTACCTACCCGGCCCAGCACCCCTATTCACTCCTGGTAACGTAACTTCCTTGGGAGGTGTGAACAAGAAATTTTTCTTGTCATTTGTGCATCCGCAGGGGGTCCTAGGCAGGTTTCTGAAAACAGTTTTTTGAACAGCGTTCGGGAGCTAATCTGCAAATTTACCACAATCCGAACCGAATCGTTCGTTTGTCGAGTGCTAACTGTATAGCAAAATTGAAGACGATATCTCAATTCGTTCTAGAGTTATCGTGGCTACAAACACACACATATAGACCGATAGCCAAAAAAATTTCGTTCCCAAATCATGTTCTATATATATGTTCTGCTACTTTTGACGACGTTAAGCGAAAAAAAAATCAATTTTTTGTCGCTGTTGCGAGACTTCCACACGTGACGATGGGAAGTAAAACTACAACCCGGCAGCACAGCATGTGGTATTATTTACGTTCTGTTGATGCCTATGTCTCGCCAGCGGCGTTTAGGATGTGCCGTTTGACACCCTAGATTCAAAGAGTACCAATTTTAGTTTCAAATTCAAAGTTTCATACCCCGGCTTATTGAAAAATTTCGGGGAAGTAGATATAAGTTAATACAAAGTTAAAAAATAAAAAAACTGGTATTATTTTCAAATTACTATGTTAAGAACATTTGAACGCAAAAAAAGAAAACAACCATAGCACTCAGAAATAAATTTAAATGGTAAACTAAATAGGAAACTTTGAACATAAAACATCTTATGTTCAAAGCAACTAACAACATAACCTAACACTTGAAAAATAGGTAATACCCTTCAAATTAAATTAATAGAATCACAGTAAAAAAAGTGTATAAGTGTATATATAGTACTTACTTCTCTAGGTAATTTGGCGGGTCCAGCCCCGAAATTTAAAGCAGTACTACTACTACCTCCCATCTTTCACTGAGTAACACTTAAAATATGTTATAAAATTGTACACAATAATTCACTCACAAATACACATACAATAATAATTCACTACCTCATTTAATAGTAATTTAGATATTTGCTTTTGTACTTCTTATTGAGGAATGTATTAAACTAACGAATCCTAATAATATATGTATGTTGTTTCATCACGCCATTTATTAGAAAGGGGGGATTATCAGAAATTGCTCAAACGTTGATACTGATGAAATACTATCTTGGTTCACAATGAAACAATTAATATTGTTTTCTTTTTAATTCGGTTTTACGTATTTTGTGTTCTTAGTCCTTGTTTTGAAAAATTATTTTGTGACGTTTCTTGTACTTGTAAGCAGGGTTGCCGATCAGTCGTTGGATTCTCCCATAACGCATAATGATAGGGGAAAAATAGGAAATGGACTATACGAGGTCATATCATATAAGATTGTTCCGAAAAGTGGCGAATTTTGTCGCGGATGCAAAATAACTATAAGCGTTTAGTCGTACCACCGATATACAAGGCCGTAATGCTCCGACGTGACGTCAGCATATGAAGGCAGACTGTCTGTAGTATTAGCATCAAATAGGCGCGTAGTGTTTTCTGGAAAATAATGGTTTTATGTGTAAGCAGGGTTGCCAGTCGTGAACTCAGCCCTTAGTCGCATCCCATTAGCTTTTTCTATGGTGGGAAACAAAATTTCAAAGCAAAAACCACAATTTGGATATATACAGAAATTTAGTATCTAGGTCCGTAACGCAATTTCAATTCCACAGACGATGAATTTGATGAAAAGTGCTAATCTAAAAATAAAATTTATTTTAATTATAAAGTAAAACGAAAAATGTAGGTAGTTAATTTATTTTCTAATGTGTGTAACTTTCTACCCTTATTCCCTATGGTCAATTGATCATTATTAATTCTACCACAATAATTTTTAATTAAGGTATGGTTGTAGAGTTTTATTATAATATTAGCGATTTTCCCCCTATTATATTGTACGAATAGGAACTAAATAGCCCCCTTCTGGTCTTGAGTTATTGTGACAATATGTACTAAAAACCGCATGACTTTATTCTCGCAAAAGGTTATAAGTAGATTCGATGACATAAATATTATGTGCTTGTTTTTTGTTCAATGTGTGAAGATAGGAACCTCTGAGGAGCACTGATAAGTACAATTTTGAGAACCCAATTCATCACAATATAGTTTTAAGACCGGACGATCGTTTCGAGTTTATTCATCCCTCTTATGACGCTAACTTTGTTAGCAATACGATCGTCAGGTCTAAAAACTGTATTGTGATGAATTGGGTTTTCCAAATTGTATGTATTGTTTCTTGTTTCCGAATGCTCACACATGCCTACATGCCGTCCGTTCGACGTTCGTAAGTTCATCGGCAATACTCGCCGTTAATCCGAACTGCTGCTAAAACATTGCAAGTAAGGGCTCTTTCAAATAGAATCCAGGACCTTGTTAAAAACATATGAAATATTTTCCACTCATAGATTGCATCCGTTACAGAATTTTTTATTAAATTACCAATTTTGACGCTTCAAATCGTCACTTTGGCATCTTCAGAAGAACCTATAACATTTTCAAAGTAATTTTGCTCGTACTTCTTAACCTTTTTACGCCATGAAAACCTAATGATTGTCTGCAATATTTAATAGATTTTGTTGACCACACACAGTTTGGTCCTCTCTGGCCTCTAGTGGGACCCAAAATTGTTTCACGGAAAAGGTGCTCTATTTTCCCCGAACTTATCCAAGCTATTTAGAAAGGGGATGTACTTACCAACTCATGAAAATCGACCATTATACATATACTATATATATATATATATATATATATATATATATATATATATATATATATATATATATATATATTATATATATATATATATATATAATGGAATTTAAGTCTGGAAACGCCTTATTTTCTCTAAGATGGTACTGAATGAAAACGAGCGAATACTGTTTTAATGACAAGAGGCTACGGCGATAGCACAAGATCTTATAGTGAAGTAGCAAATTTGTTTAATGATACATTCCCAAACCGTTCTCTTATCCATAAGGCGAAGGTACAAAAAACGTTAAAACACTTTCAGAAAACTGGAAGTGTAAAGTAAAAGATGAATACCGAACAGATCGACCAAAAATGGTAATGAATGACAATAAAACTTTAGATATAATGTAGGGTTTTGTTGAAGATCCACATACATCTTCAGGGAGAATTGCAAGTACATGATGTAAGTCATTTTTCAATTTGACGTGGATTACATAACAATAAATTTAAACCATACAAAATTAAGTTATTGCAAGAATTACTTGAAAATGACTTCCATTGTAGATTAGAGTTTAGTGAGGTAATGATGGAAAAAATTGCAACTGACCGGAATTTCGTTAACAAGATATATTTTTCCGACGAAGCAACCTTTACACTGTGTGGAAATATAAATCGCCATAATTGAGGGTATTGGAGTGACGCAGATTCACAACGGATGCGTGAAAACTATACTCAAAGACCACAAATGTTAAATGTATGGTCAAGTATAGTGGGTACTCATTTAATTGGTTTTTTTTTTTATCGAAGAAAATTTAACCGCAGATAGGTATGAAATGCTACTTAGAAATGAAATTGTACCTGCAATGAGAAATCTGTTTGAAGCCAATTTTAATCAGATATGGTTTTAGCAAGACGGCCATTTTTTTAAATGGTGAGGATTTCATTTATTTTGTATTTATGTATGAAATGTTCGAATATGTAAGAATTTAGTAAATATGCTCAATAACGGCAACACTGCTTGTCAGATTGACAACGTCTGATAAAACCTCAATAAAGCAATATCTGTATTTGCGGTTTTTTTTTGTAACAATAACTGATGAAGATTGTAATATACAAATGCCGTTATTGAAATATATATTTACTCACTAACAACGGGAAAAACAATAAAATTAAAAACTGTACTTTTTCCTCAATTTCTTTAGAAATAAAGCGCAAACTATGCTTGTCCATCTATCCTAAATAATAGTTTGATGGTGCTAGATCCAAAGTGGTCAGCTAGATCGCCAGATTTGACACCCCTAGATTACTTTTTGCGAAGATACTCAAAAAGTAAATTATACGTTATCAAAAGTTAAATGTATGTTCAAGTATAGTGGGTACTGATTTAATTGGGCTTTTTTTATCGAATGAAATTTAACCGCAGATAGGTATGAAATGCTACTTAGAAATGAAATTGTACCTGCAATGAGAAACCTGTTTGGAGCCAATTTTAATCAGATATGGTTTTAGCAAGACGGCCATTTTTTTAAATGGTGAGGATTTCATTTATTTTGTATTTATGTATGAAAAGTTCGAATATGTAAGAATTTAGTAAATATGTTCAATAACGGCAACACTGCTTGTCAGATTGACAACGTCTGATGAAACCTCAATAAAGCAATATCTGTATTTGCGTTTTTTGTGTAACAATAACTGATGAAGATTGTAATATACAAATGCCGTTATTGAAATCTATATTTACTCACTAACAAGGGGAAAAACAATGAAATTAAAAACTGTACTTTTTTTCTCAATTCCTTTAGAAATAAAGCGCAAACTATGCTTGTCCATCTATCCTAAATAATTGTTTTATGGTGCTAGATCCAAAGTGGCCAGCTAGAACGCCAGATTTGACCCCCCTAGATTACTTTTTGCGAAGATACTCAAAAAGTAAAGTATACGTTATCAGGACGGAAAATTTAGAAGATTTAAAAGCAAGAATTCGACACGACAGTTAACGTATACCTCCTAAAGTTACTGGCATTTCTAAAAATTAATTCACCAATATTCTTTGCTACTGTCAGGCGGCCAACGGTGCACAAACCGAACATTTCGTTTAGTTCATTTTTAGATCATTATTGTCATTAAATTTAGTACTTATTTTGAAATTGCAAAAAAAAATCTTGTTTATTATTATTATTTTTAATCTAATCTGTACTCGCGCTAACGTAGTTATTACTATACCGTATCTCAAAAAATGTGCTCCTTCACATTCCGTAATAAAAAAGGGGATTGCCATTAAAAATATATCTAGGACGTCATACCTGTAACAAGAACATATATTACTCACCTTTTAAAAATACGAACTTTAAAATAGAATGTTACGGGTCCCACATTTTCCTAAAAGTTGTTCCTTGAATTTTTAATGAATTTGCTCATTACTTAATCTAATTTCCTAGCGATCTCGGCTCCCATCCGGGATCGTCTAGACCCGACGACCGCCAGTGTTAGACTCACGACTCAAAGCGGTATTGCTCCCGAACAGCTCCAAGCAAGGTCGTCTGCCCGATTTCTGAGCAGTATTACTGAGGATTTGGTTCTAGGACCCTTGCTGTTTTTTGTTTATGTTGCTGATTTGGAGTATTGTATAACATCCCAACTCTTAATGTTTGCCGATGATCAAGAAATTTTCAATGTGTCCTCTAATTTGGAGGATTTGCAGCACGACGTCGATGCGGTCCTGGAGGTGGTCTTTGCTTCAGAATTAGGGCGAGTCTGTCTGGTGTCTTATATTTGGGCTACGTTAATCCTCGTATAACATATGCCACCCATCGCCTTTCAATAAACGCTGTTACCAAGCATGTTGACCTAGGTGTCACTGTCACTAGGAGTCTCTCTTGGTCGAAGCAGGTTTCAAAGACAATAGGCTCGGCTACCAGATATGCAAAGCTTTCTGGAACCCATCTGTAGATTGCTTCATCAAAATTTACACCTCTTACATTCTTTATATTTTTGAAAACGGAGTTTAACTCTTGCTCATTCTTCTACAGGACAGTAGTGTAAATTGTTGGCATTCTATATAGTATCATACAAAATAAGCTCACAGTGAAGGTCTCAACCTTCAGGGGTTATTGGACTCCCTAGAAATATCAGCCTCCCTCCGGGTTCGTCCAAGGGCATAGATAACAAAGTTTTCTCGAAGGATTATATATAAAATATATCCAAATTATAAATTAATTAATACATTTTATAGATACACACAAATATATGTATATATATATATATATATATATATATATATATATATATATATATATATATATATATATATATATACATATATATATATATATATATATATATATATATATATATATATATATATATATATATATATATATATATATATATATATATATATATATATATATATATATATATATATATATATATATATATATATACAACACATCACGAGGGCTCACAGCCTAAATCGTACCGTGGGTGTCGACAAGGAGGAAAGAGGCAACTTGTTAATTCTGGACTTGAAGGTTTGGAGGTTCGGAGGAGAAGGAAAAACATGTGCCGGCAAGGAATTCCACAACTTGAAAGTCCTCGGGACAAAAGAGCGGGCATAACAAGATGTTCTATGTCTGGTGATCTGTTGGGGGCAGCAGGTGGAGGAACTATGGAAGAAAGCTCCTCCGAGCAGTGCCCGTGCAGATATCTGTAAAAGAGAGAGAGAGAGAGGTCACCAACGGCACGTCGGTGGGCAAAGTATGGCAGCGAGCGTAGAAGCGGCAGCGGCACCCCAGATGTGGAAACAGTATTCGAGATTTGGCCTTATTTGTGAAGTATATAAGGTATAGAGATTAGCTGGTGAAAAGTATTTGCGAGCCCGGAAGAGGAAACCTCATTTCTTAGCAGCCGCTTCTGCAATTTATGTGACATGTTGGTGTCAATTGAGATTTCGATCCACAGAAATGCCAATAAGTGAAAAGGACTCATTACTTTGAATAACTTGGTTGTTCATTGTGGTGGGTCTAGGGCTGGTGTATCTCTTATGAGATAGAAGGCAAGACTGAGATTTGATGGAGTTCAATTGTGCAAGATTTCTACTTCCCCAGTCCAATATTTTTTGGAGATCCACAGAGACAGAACCCTCCATGAGTCTGCGATCCTCATCTAATTGGGCTAAAGAGACAGGCTTAGAATATTCTATATTTGAGTGGATGGTGCTGTCGTCCGCGTGTGAATTGGGCTGAATGTGGTAGAGATGAGGTCATTGATGTGGAGAAGAAACAAAGTAGGGGCTAAAGCTGAACCTTGAGGGACTCATGCATTAATTGGATACAGTTTAGAGGAATGGCCATCCACGACAACAGAAATTCTCCGGTTCGAGAGGAAATTTGCTCTCCAGGTACAGAGTTTTGGTGGTAGGCCTTAGGCCGGAAGTTTGTTACTAATTACTAAGTACTTATTGTATCTACTGATACCAGTTAAAAACTTCTTGTTCCAACATTTAGAAAATTTATCTACCTATTTCGTAATTTTATGACAACTTATTTTTTCAATTTTATTTTCATTTATGGGTGGGAGGGGAAGGGGGTTTTTAATTACCCATCTACCCACCCTTTATCTTCGCCCTTGGGTTCGTCAGAACCGGACGTCCGCCAGTGTTTGACTAAAGGCGGTATCATACGGAGTGCCGCTCCCGAGCAGCATCCACCCAATAAACACACGTGCGTTTAATAAACGTCTATTTTACGTAAAGACCGTTGAAAAAACGTTATCGGTTAGAAAAATTAACGTTCAATTCTATGCTGAAAAGGCAACGTTACCATTTCTTCGTTGTAAAGACGTTAATTATGAAGAGTTTTTAGACATAATATTTGAACGTTATTTAAACACATTTCGCCTATCAAAATACTACGTTTAGTTGAGATTAATACGTTGAATATATGTATTTTATTAAACAATTTATAAACGAAAGATATTTTGTGTGGTATAAACGTTATATGTAAAACAGGTATTTACCTAATTTTTGTGAAAAAATTAGGTAAACATTTTCTCGTTGTAAAGACCTTATTGATGAAGGGTATAATATTTAAACGTTGTTTCAACACAGTTCGTCTACCAAAAACCTACATGAAGTTAGGATTCATACATAAAATACACGTATTTTATTAGACATTTTATAAGTCAGAGATATTTATGTGATATAAACGTTATATTTAAAACAACTGTTTTCCTAATTTTTGTAAAAAAAAAGCAACGAAACAATTTGTCATTGTAAAAGACCTTATTAATTAAGTGTTTTTAAACATAATATTTAAAGGTTGTTTCATCACAGTTCGCCTATGAAACACATGCACGAAGTAGGGATTCGTACATAAAATATACGTATATTACCAGACATTTTTTAAGCGAGAGATATTTTATGTGATATAAACGATATATTTAAAACCACTATTTTTCTAATTTTTGTTAAAAAAGCAAATTACCTAACAATTTATCGTTGTAAAAGACGTTATTAATTAAGTGTTTTTAAACATAATATTTAGACGTAGTTTCAACAAGGTTCGCCTATAAAAATATACATGAAGTAGGGATTTATACATAAAATATACGTATCTTACTAGATATTATTTTAGCGTTAGATATTATGTGATATATTATATTATGTACCTATAGTTATATAGGTTACATTTTTTCCTGGCTTTTTTTTAAAATTTGTCACATAATCAATCTGAGAGGTATTCGACAATGCGTGTATGTTTTAAAAGGAGCTATTTTGTCTTTTGTATTCCACTGTGTAATACATAAAACATATTTGTCCTTGTAAATTAGTAAGTGTTTGTGCGCATGCTGAACGAGAATGAACAAGAAATCAAGAAATAGAAACAGAACAGGTGAATTGATAAGTGATAGCGTACAGTGTGTAACGTGGTGCTTGGAATTAAATTTTATTAAATATTATATTCAGTACGTGACACTTGTATGTTATGGTGAATGGTGGTCTGTTCTATAATTTATAATTGTTTTATACATATTTACAAACAATGACTATCATCCTGTAGCGATTTCCCTTAAAAGTTTTGGAAATAGGTACAGTTAGTGAGGCTCAAAGTGTCAAGTTTTATGTCTAGAAGTTAGGTTAAGGTAAGCTGTATCACAATATATAATAATTGTCTTCAAACGTTGTCGAAGTTAATCACATTTCTTGTACTTTGATAGCTATAGAGAGTTATTAGGTAAATAATTGGGACTTATGAGTTTAGCCGGCGTGTTTAAAATCGGCCATGTTGGTTGCTTTCTCATATTTTCAAGTTTAATTTTATTGAGGCATTAGACGTATATGTAACGTTTATGAATACAACTTTTTTTCCTCAATTTTGATTGCTCGTTAATCAAACTTTCGAATGAGAGTAATAATGGTTAGCTACGGGTTTAGCATTTATAAATTCTGATGTATTTGTTTATTTTTCCCAGTTTAATTTAATTTGCACGATACATGTACACCTATATATAGGCGAACGTTAGGTAGACGCCTCCCGTGTAACCACATATTATATATATATATATATATATATATATATATATATATATATATCTATATATATATATATATATATATATATATATATATATATATATATATATATATATATATATATATATATATATTTCATAATTTTAGATGCTGCAAAGCTAAATTTTCCCCAACGTGAAAAAGGCGACAGAGCAATCTTTTGTGCTGTTAAGGATTGGTTGAAATTAGCTACTTCGAAAAGGTCCAGAGCAAAAAACTAATGGAGCAATAATTTTTTTGTTGTTGAGTAGGTAGTTGGCAAATAATTTAAGAAATATATTTTTTATTTCATGATTAAGACGCTATGATTGAAGAAGCTTGTTATATTTTTAGAATGTGGTATTAATTATTTTAGTTTTTTGATGATGAAATGTAAGTTTTTTAAAATATATTTTTGTTTTTTAAATAAAGTTATTTTTATTTGACATTTGACTTGTAATCTAATCCATTTTTATAAAGCCCATTTAAAATTATAAACATAAATAATAATTTGTCAATGGTAGGTTTATAAAATTTAGCAGAGTAGCAAGTTTAGAAGTTTTGATGAGCAATGAGCACTTAAAGTAAGTATCTACACCGCAATGAGGTCCAGTTTGACACTTCTACACCTAATGATCGTTTGTCCTATAAGTTGCCATCGTCAAAAAATTTATCGTACTCATCTTCTGATGTCAGCTGGGTTGAAAAACTATAATTTGGTAGGTATGTATTAGTTGTAATTCAAACGTTTATTATACGTCGTTAATACAAGCAGATTAACGTGACAGATCCCGTTGATAAACATTAATTATAAACGTATATTCTTCATGACAGATAATGGTTAAATCAACATTGCAAAACCCTTGTTAATAAACATGTATAAAAAATGTATATTTTACGCTATTAACGGCAAATAGTTTAACGTTACAAATTCCCGTTGATAAACGGTAATTATAAACGTATATTCTCCATTACAGATGATGGTTAAATTAACGTTGTAAAATCCTTGTTAATAAACATGTAAGAAAAACGTATATTTAAACGTTAAAACATACATGTATAAAAACGTTTTTATATTGGTTTAATTATATGTTTATTCAGGCGACATTTTTACCAAAATTAAACGTAAGGTAGCAGTTTCCTTTTAAACGTTTAATTAACGAACATGTGTTTACTGGGCAAGCGATGTCGTTTTCCCGTTTCGAAGCTGATAGAAGATGCCTCAACCTCCAGCGGTTATTTCACCCCCTTGAGATCTCAGCCTCTCTGCGGATTTGTCTGGACCTGACAGCCGGCAATGTTAAGGCAGTATTACATGAAACTCCGCTCTTGGCTCCAGTTTGTCGCCTATTACGATAGACAGAATTTGGACATATTTTTTAAATTTCGTCCCTGGACCCACAGGGGACCCTGTGTATATAAATACGTTAATAAAATTAAAGAAATCAGCGGATTTCCTAATCAACAGATTATTTTAACACAATTAAAAAAGGTGTACACACACAAACCCGGACTGGTTTACAGTATGCGAATAAAAACATTTTTTAAATTTAGGCTAATACTTAGATTAGCTTCTCACAATTAATTTTAATTATTTTTAGATTAACCTTAATTTATTTATATGAATTATCTGTAATAATTAATTCGAACAATAAACATATTATTTTTATTATTATTATCCCTTACACCTCTAACCTCGGTCTTTATGTACCAAAATTAACGTTTCTAGGTCACTGATAAATTAGGTGAATAAAATTTGGTAGGGTTTATGCAAATTCACACTTTCTGTGTCTGGCAGTTTTTTTAAATAATCTTTTCACAAGTACTTCTTTTGGAAGTAAATTTTAATTTACAGTCACAGTATTGTTATTATAGTTAACCAAATGTTAAAATTTTTACCCAGTATATGTGTTTTCAATTTTTAAAATACTTCCTTCGTCCAAACTCCAAGCTGATTAGATGCAATTGCAGCGCATTTACCTTATCTAAACCCATTATGTTCAAACTTTTAAAATAAGTCTTAAGCTTTTAAATCTACGGACGGTGATATAGTCATTGCATTTTTGATATTTTCTACCCAATTTTAATTTCTTGGGTCGCCACAAGATAATACTTTAGCATTTCACTTATTGTTTAAACTTAAAATGTACTTAAATATTTATTTCGAAATCATTCTTTTGTTATTCTGCTAGATAATGCTGCTTTATTAGTTTACAAGAATTAGTGGAATATTTTATATGCCGCTAAATGATGATTAGCGATATCAGAAGCTTCAAGAAAACATCTATTTATGAATCTGAATCAATTGTTCTAATTTTTATTTAGATTGAATTGTGAAATTGCAAATATGTTGAAAGCAATCATCTCATTTCCAGTCTTCTTAGATTGTTGAATAAAGTAACAAGCAAACAACTATCTGAACCGAACGTGACCTATACCGTAAACTACGAGTGCAGTTAAAATGTGATATGTTGACGTAGAATACCTTTTAGGTCACCAGTAACCCCACAAAAAACATTGCACACACAAATCGATAACAAGATTTCAGATAGGCAAGCTGCTATTAAGGTACTTGGTTCCTACCGTTGCAATTCAAAGACGGTATGGAGTTGCAAAACTGCCCTCAAAGAACTGGGCGACTACTGTTGTCTGTCTGGATACCGGGTCACTAGGACCTTGATGGCAATGTAGAAACCGACGCACTGTTCAGGGAGGGTGCCCGGGAGGAATTTATCGGACCAGAACCTGCGCTAGGGATGTCCTCATGCAGAGCAAAACGTTTCTTAAAGGCCTGCACAGATAGAAGGACAATCCAGCAATTGTAAAATCTTCAAGGGTTAGCACACTCTGAGGCCTTCATAAATGGCCTTTCAGAGTTCAGGGCTAAAAAACTTCTAGAGCTAAAGATACAACAACTGAGAACTCTGGTCGGCCTGAATACAGGACACTGCCGCTTGCGTCACCACACGCACCGAATTGGTCTCGGTCAAGAGATCAAGTGCCGGTTGTGTATGAATAGTGACGAAACAGCAGAGCACGTGCTAGGTTCCTCTCCCGCTGCGTACAGGACAAGACACATGGTATTTGGCAAGACACAATTTGCACCAAAAGATCTGGGGCAACTTTCGCCCACAAAAATTTTCGACCTCTGATATATTAGGCGTCAGCCACAAGACACCTTAAGGTCGCAGTGAAAGGACCATTATGGCTCACTCACAATATAACCTAACGTGACCTAACACCCCAAAGTCGACTGTTACATTTTTCAAGTCGTCACAGTTTTAAGTCGACGTCGCAATCACAATCGTTTGTATCCAGTAGCTCCCCTCATTTCATTCTAGCTTACACATTTCATCAATTGCGTTAGATTTTGCAGGAGGTTTCCCCTTGGTCTACCTCGTCCCTTTTCTTTCAAGTATGTACAATTCAAATATTGTCAGAAAGTTATTAGGTCTCAGAATATGTCTAATGGATGTTGCCTCTCTCCTCTCAATTTGCTTCAGGAAGCAAATTTCTTCTGTCTCCTATTCTAGCACACTTTTATTCGTCTTTCAGTGCACCATGTCTTTGCCACTTTTCTATATGTTCGCATTTCAAAAGCTTCTATTAGTGAATTTTCTAAAAAAAACTACACCAGAAAACACTAATTTTGAAAAAATTTCAGAACGGTAACATTCTGGGATCAAAAAATGAAATGCAAATCAAATTTAAATCTCCCTCGTATAATAGTTGGAAGAAAAGTACTTATTATTTCTGTTATCACTGTTGTACATCATCAATTCACGTGATATTGCTAAGGAGTCATCTACACATGTTATATGAAACAATATCACAAATTATCTGACGAGAACTAGTACATTTACAGTTACTATGGAATATATAGGAAATAAACAATTGCATAAGATTAGGTTGAGTATTTTAATAAAAAAACTATTGCTCAAGTTGTTTGCCAAATATGTGAAAGACGTCTTCTAAATCGAACGTATACACTGAATATTTATAACGCATATTTTTGGTTTTTAAAAATTATTTGTTTCTGGTAATTTAACGTAAATTTGTTTAGTAAATTAATATTTTTTTGGTGGATATTAAATTTGTTTTTCAGTATTTATACGTTGCAAAGAATTATTTCAAAACATGTTTACCTAAAGCCTTGGAAAAACGCAATTAATCATTGTATTGGACCCTCCTTAAAGTTTTCCGCCTAATTTTTTCTTCATATAATCCTCAACGATACAAGTAGTTAGCTATAATCGGTAACGACTTTAACTGTAATACATATAGAATTTTTAATAAGAGTAATCGACTTTTCTACAAAACGGGCAATAAAAATCCAAATTCTTTGCCACAACATGCTCTATACTTGGCATATATATATATATATATATATATATATATATATATATATATATATATATATATATATATATATATATATATATATACAGGGTCGCTGATAAGTCTGGAAACGGTCGATTATCCGGGAAAATATACAAGGTGTCGAAAAAAGTTTTATACAAAAGTTTTTGGGTTCTTCAATGTCTACTAGGCGGTGATAATTTCATTTATACAGGGTTGGTCATACAGGCGTGGCACACCAATATTAATTTTTTTTTAATGGAACACCCTATATATTATTCGATATTTCAATCCTTCTCTTAATTTTGAGCAACATTTATCAGAAGCATAATGTACATAAACTCAGTCGTTTCCGGGTCAAAAAATAAATAAAAATAAACGCTATTGTTTTTAAAATCTATTGGATGAAGAACAAAAATAAATGAAAAGTAGAATATCTCTTGAAAACAATCTGTGAGTGTGAAAAGAACCGGTTGCGATGTTTTTAACATTGTTTGGAATCCTATTTTATAAGATGTTCAAAGTGTTCTCCATTGACCTCCTGACAATAATGAATTCGCTTAACAAAACATTGCACTGCATTTACAAGAGCGTTTTGAGGAATGTTATTAATTTCATGCACAATCCTTGCTTGCAACTCTTCAATATTCTGCGGTCTATTTTGGTAAATTAAATTTTTTACATGACCCCACAAAAAAAAGTCAAGCGGCGTCATGTCGGGAGACCTAGCTGGCCATTCAATAGTTCCCCTGCGCCCTATCCATCTGCCAGGAAAGGTTTGATTCAGATATTCCCGTACCTCAATTCCAAAATGAGGGGGTGCCCCATCCTGCTGAAACCATATTTCTTCCGCTGGTAGATTTGGGTCGTTATTGTTCGGAAATAATCGACTTACGTCTGGAACAATTGATTCTTGCAAAAGTGTCAAATATCGAGCAGAGTTCAAATTACCGTGTATAAAATAAGGTCCTATGATATGTCCACCAATAATAGCACACCAAACATTTACTTTTTGCGGTCTTTGGGTGTGAATTTGTTCCATCCAATGTGGGTTTTCGTCTGACCAGTACCTACAGTTGTGTCGGTTGACTTGTCCATTCAAACAAAATGTAGATTCGTCGGAAAACAAAATGTGGTTGGCAAAGTTAAAATTTTGGCGTAACTTCTCCATAATAAGTTCACAGAACTCGATTCTGCGATCAAAATCGTCTTCACTCAGTTCTTGCAATAAATGAATTTTATATGGACGGAACTTTTCCCGCTTCGTAATCTTTTGAATTGAATATCGACTCATATTGTGATTTAAAGCCAATTGCTGTGCCGAAGTTTTCGGATTTTCCACCACATCCAATATTACATTCAAAGAATTTTCTTCATTTGTAACGGTTACTGGCCTTCCAGTTCTAGGTTTATCCTTGATACCGCCAGTTTCGTGAAAACGATGCAAAGTTTTCGAAACTGTGGATTTGGAGATCGATTCCCGCTCAGGATGCAACTCATTGAACATAATCACCACTTGAGCAAAACTTCGTGTTCTATCACCGTACCCTATCATCATTAAAATTTCGATACGTTCGGTTTCACTTAAACTTGCCATTTTGCACAAAAACTGTTGACACTAAATTACTAATGTTTCAAAACTGTTGACACTGAATGAATGTTTGACATTCGTTGTCCTGGAAACATTTTAAAACAAAAGAATAATACTGCGTTTCTTATGGGCATCTTATCTTATCTTGGGATTCCAAACAATGTTAAAAACATCGCAACCGGTTCTTTTCACACTCACAGATTGTTTTCAAGAGATATTCTACTTTTCATTTATTTTTGTTCTTCATCCAATAGATTTTAAAAACAATAGCGTTTATTTTTATTTATTTTTTTACCCGGAAACGATTGAGTTTATGTACATCATGCTTCTGATAAATGTTGCTCAAAATTAAGAGAAGGATTGAAATATCGAATAATATATAGGGTGTTCCATTAAAAAAAAATTAATATTGGTGTGCCACGCCTGTATGACCAACCCTGTATAAATGAAATTATCACCGCCTAGTAGACATTGAAGAACCCAAAAACTTTTGTATAAAACTTTTTTCGACACCTTGTATATTTTCCCGGAGAATCGACCGTTTCCAGACTTATCAGCGACCCTGTATATATATATATATATATATATATATATATATATATATATATATATATATATATATATATATATATATATATATATATATATAAATTACGCTTCCTCGGGAGCCGACAGTTGAATAGAAAGAGAAAGCGACTAGGTTCAGAGTTAAAGGTGGTGCTTGGAGACGCTTCAGATTGAGGCCCTGAAACCAAGCCAAATAAACCCAACCCACCATTATCCACCGATCTAAGGAGCAGGCAGATTCAGGCTTTAGAGATCTTTCATTTAATACTTCCTTAACCTCTTGACTACCAAGTATTTTTCACACTTATGTCTGGGGAAACCTTTCCGGACCTATATATGTATATATATATATATGTATATATATATATATATATATATATATATATATATATATATATATATATATATATATATATATATATATATATATATATATATATATATATATATTCATTGATTGTTGTTGCCCTTACTTGGTCAAACTGGTCCATACTATATACAGACTTGGAGACTACTTCTCTGGCTTCACTGTTGGGATTTCTATACAGTGAAGCCAGAGAAGTAGTCTCCAAGTCTACATGTTCGTAACTAGAGAACAAAATGTATACGTTTGCTAATTCAATAGATCATATAGATCCAAAGATAATAGAGTTAATAAGTTAAATATAAGTAAACACACCGGTTTTAAGGATAGAAATGTTAATGTTAAGAAAATTTTCCATAACAAAATGATTTTTTTCCTATTTAAAAAGATGTTTAACACTAGGCTAAAGTTTATCATTGATCTATCACTTCTAGTACCAGTGATGATCAATCTATTATTAGGACGTTAACCTTTAACCCACATTAGAATAAATAAAAGATTCCGAACGCATTCGACGTTGCGGAATGCTGAATACCTATTTGACCTTTTTAAGCATCTTGAACTAATATTTCGTGATAGTGGTCTAATACCATAACTATATTTTAGCGATTTTTGTAAGAAATTAATTTTGAATGAAGTATGTGAAGTAAGAATTCACAAGATGTGACTATAATCCTATCTTTGAAGAATAAAACATATTCTATATGGTGTTTGAATGAAGAAAAGGTACATTCTATAAAAAATTCAAAAATATAAACACAAAGAAGCGTCTTGAAGTAGTCAGCTTAATATGTTTGGTTTGCTTGTCAATTTATTTTACACTGAAAATGAAGTCATTAGTTCTTGCCATTCGAAAATTATAATGTGTACAAAATCTCAATACAGCGAGGTCCAAAAGAAATGGTAGTAGTATATTCTTGGCATAAAATATTACCATTCAGCTAAACTTACATCATTTCAAAAATTTAAATTGAAAGAGATAAAGGGTGTTGTAGTATGAAATTAAATTTCGATTTTCCTTAATATAGTTCAGTCGACAGGTAGTTTCAGATAGAAAAAGGTCGGAAGTTAATGAAAGTTTGGGATGTTGTTCAGAGGTGGTTAATTAACATTTTCTCAACTTTTTGACCACGAGAACCCTGTGCGAAAGAAGAGGGAAGAACTGAAAATTTTTCGACCTTTCTCCGGTTTTTCCTTAATAACTTTTTTCCCATACATACTACGGCAAAAACATCTGAGACTTTTTTGTAGAGCGTTAAATTTTCTACTATTTTGACTAAACATGTTTGTATGTCAAATCGTTACCGATATATGGCGCTTCGAAAAAAAAACTTATCAAAATTCGCTAAAAAATGCCGAAGAATGCAGAATTCCACCTTATTTCTTCTGTTACACCCAAATTATTGTGAAATGTTGTTGTCATTATGATTTCTGGTTCCAACCGCCAACTTCGGAAACCCCCAACCACCCCCGCTTCCCCCTTCCCCGCCCAACCCCAATTCACAAAAGCTAATTTTCTTCTCCGATGAAATCCAACCATACTCACTCCATGTTGGTATTGATATTAGTTACTCTTCCGATCGATATCCCCCCTCACCCCCCTACCTAAATTTTTAAGTTCGTACTAATATTTATATCCTTTTTTTCTGATTACAGGCATGAAGAGTGATTGCTGACCATACATCGTGAATCGTCAAAAAGGAATCTGTGCAGTTAATCGTTATCGTTTCAAGAGAGCCTGGTGAATCCGTGTTTGCGGAAATTCGAGTACCTTTTGGAGATAGCATCTACATCTATTCAATCAGACTTGTGTTTTATTTGTAAAGGAGGAGTTGAAGCAGGTGAACTAACTGTTGTGAAAGCCAGAGGAGTTGCCAGACTGTTGGTGTCCAGTGTGAAAAGGAAACTTTCGGCAGATGAACAGTTCCTGTGTGGGTTGAGTGAAGTGAGAGTGCACAGTGCTTGCCAAACAAGGTACAACAATGAGAAATTGATTGCTGCCTTTGCACGTCGAGGATATGACACATCTAAAGCTCCTTCTCCTGTACCTACCCGGCGGTCACAAGTTGCCAAATTCAACTTCACCAATGCGTGTTTTTCTTGAGGAAGCTATTACTGATGTTTTTAGAGCTAAACAGGCAAAGTTGCTATTGGAAAGGCGCAATGCTCCGGTCAAAGTGACTCTACCCGAAATTGCTAATAAAATTATCGAAAAGGCGAGGATGCGTGGAGACGAGTGGGAGAGGAAAATAGAAGAACGCATCAGCCAGTTGCTGTATGAAAATATCGTCGATGTATGAAAATATCACCTGCATGGCCTCGTCAACACTCGGTGATGGGCGGAATCCTCTTTTCTGCGCTGACTTAGGTGGATGGTAAAAACTTGCAAGGCATTTTTGGTGATACTCAGCATTGAGAGCGACTAAATCAGTGTTCAAATTGGGCAACTGGCTGATGCGTTCTTCTATTTTCTTCCCCCACTCGTCTCCACGCATCGTCGCCTTTTCGATAATTTTATTAGCAATTTCGGGTAGAGTCACTTTGACCGGAGCATTGCGCCTTTCCAAGGGCAACTTTGCCTGCTTAGCTCTGAAATCATCAGTAATAGCTTCCTCACAAAAAAAACACGCATTGGTGAAGTCGAATTTCGCAATTTGTGACCGCCGGGTAGGTACAGGAGAAGGAGCTTTGGATGTGTCATATCCTCGACGTGCAAAGGCAGCAATCAATTTCTCATTGTTGTACCTTGTTTGGCAAGCACTGTGCACTTTCACTTCACTCAACCCACACAGGAACTGTTCATCTACCGAAAGTTTCGTTTTCACACTGGACACCAACAGTCTGGCAACTCCTCTGGCTTTCACAACAGTTAGTTCACCTCCAGAAATAACAGAAGAAATAGGGTGTAATTCTGCATTCATCGGCATTTTTTAGCGATTTTTGATTTTAAAAAAATTCGAAGCGCCATATCTCAGTAACTATTTGATATACAAACATATTTGAATAATCAAAATAGTAGGAAATTTAACTCTCTACAAAAAAATATGAAATGTTTTTGCGGTAATATGTAAGGGGAAAAAGTTATTAAGGAAAAACCGGAGAAAGGTCAAAAATTTTCGCACAGGGTCCTCGAGGTCAAAAACTTGAGAAAATGTTAACTAACCAGCTCTGAACAACATCCCAAAGTTTCATTAACTTCCGACCTTTTTCTATCTGAAACTACCTGTGAACTGAACTATAAACTTACATCATTTCAAAAATTTAAATTGAGAGAGATAAAGGGCGTTGTAGTATGAAATTAAATTTCGATTTTCCTTAATATCTAGAAAGGTATTTTATGTATTGTCTCGAAAATTAGTACATGTCAGTTATTCACGGTGGTAAACAATAATTGAGTCTCAATTTGGCTTAAGCGGATAGAGGGCACGGTTTGCGGAACCTTTCAGTCGTCTGTAAAGTGATGGAAAAGTATATAAACACTGAATTACTAAAATTTCTTGAAAAACACAGTCTAATCCACGACAGGCAGTATGGATTCCGTCAGCGCAGATCATCTGCCGACCTCCTTCCTTTGTCACCCATTCTTGGAACAAGTCTATGGAACCACACGGTGAATCCCAGATTGTCGGTGTAGACATATCCAAAGCATTCGACCAGGTCTGGCACGCAGCGCTGCTTGATAAACTTCCGGCCTCTAGCCTACCACCAAAACTCTGTACCTGGACAGCAAATGTCGTCTCAAACCGGAGCATTGCTGTTGTCGTGGATGGCCATTCGTCTAAACTGTATTGAATTAATGCAGGAGTCTCTCAAGGTTCAGCTTTAGCCCCTACTTTGTTTCTTCTCCACATCAATGACCTCCTCTCTAGCACATCCAACCCAATTCACAGTTATGCGGACGACAGCACCCTCCACTCAAATATACAATATTCGAAGTCTGTCTCTTTAGCCCAATTAAATGAGGATCACAGACTCATAGAGGGTTCTGTCTCTGTGGATCTCCAAAAATATTGGACTGGGGAAGTAGAATTCAACTCCATCAAATCTCAGTCTTGCCTTCTATCTCATAAGAGATACAGGAGCCCTAGACCCATCACAATGAACAACCAAGTTATTCAAAGTAATGAGCCCTTTTCACTTGTTGGCAGTTCTGTGAATCGAAATCTCAAATGGCACCAACATGTCACATCAATTGCAGAAGCGGCTGCTAAGAAATTATGTTTCCTCTTCCGGGCTCGCAAATACTTTTCACCAGCTAATCTCTATACCTTATATACTTCAAAAATAAGGCCAAACCTCGAATACTGCTCCCACATCTAGGGTGTCGCTGCCACTTCTACGCTGGTTATCCTGGACTCCGTTTAGAAGAGAGCTATACGTCTCATCGGTGACCCCATCCTCATCCAAAGGCTGCCATCCCTTGCCCACCGATGTGCCGTTGGTCTCTCTCTTTTACAGATATCTGCACGGGCACTGCTCGAAGGAGCTTTCTTCCATAGTTCCTCCACCTGCTGCCTCCAACAGATCTACCAGGGGAACAGAGCGAATGTACCCTTTCACTGTCCAGGTCACCAGACATAGATCATCTTGTAATGCCCGCTCTTTTGTCCCGAGGACTTCCAAGTTGTGGAATTCCTTGCCGGCACATGTTTTCCTTCTCCTCCGAACCTCCAAATCTTCAAGTCCATAATAAACAAGTTTCCTCTTTCCTCCTTGTCGACACCCACGGTACGATAATATTTAGGATGTGAGCCCTCCTGCTGTGTTGTTGAAATAAAAAATAAATTAAAAAAAGCTCATGAAGAGTTCGGCAACGAAGGGAGACATTGGATTTCGCATTGTGGTTCCCTCCGTCTGCCGTTAAAACTTCCCGCCAACTCGAAAAAAAGTCTCAGACATGCATAGTGAAGTTAAATTAATATATTCCTCCACCTGCATGTTCGATAGCTGGTTATCATGAAGCATGTCCCTAAGATGCTGAAGAGCTATATCGAGAGGGATGCTGGGGAACCACGACTTGACATCAAAAGAGATCACTACTTCATTTGATTTTCACTTAATATCTTCGATTCTATTACTGAATTCAATCGAATATTTCACCGAAAAACTAGGAGGTGGAATTCCCAATGTACTGAGCACTTTCGATAACCATTTGGAAACTTCATAAGTTGGGGAACCGATACCGGAGACTATTGCTCTCATTTCATTCCCTGGCTTACGGACCTTCGGGAGGCAATACATGCAGGCTACAATTGGATTGGAAAATGTGACCCTCCTCCTGGTATTCTCATCTATTAAATTAATGCAACTTTTGACTGTACTTTTAAACCGAGTTGTCATACAAGGAGCGGGGGTCTTTTTTATTTCCCGATAAGGATCGGTTCTAATGAGATTTTCCACTCTATCAAAGTATTCGACCTTATCAAGAAAAACAATTTTGTTGCCTTTATCTGCTTTTAAATAGAAACAATCTTTCCTCCTCAAATATCTTACAATTCGCATTTCGCTTTTTGACAGTTGATTTCTCAATTTTGCAATCTGGTTTGAAAGGCAACTTTTGGATAATTAAGGTATGGAGTTCTTATAGTTTGCTCGCCAAGAAACTTTATTGAGCTCTCCACCTCGACAAAGATGTCTGTTACTGGTGGGGTGACGAATGAGGGAGCATATTTCAAGCCCTTGCCGAGCAAATCCAACTCCTTTCTAGTAAAATTTGAGAAAGAAAGATTCTCTATGGTTTCAAAAACTTGCGGCGGGTGAATTCTACAAGTTTTTGCTTCTAATGACTTCTTTTTAATGATTTAATGTTCAGAAATTTTGTAGCAATTACCTCGAACATTCGTCGCTGAAAGATGCTGAAACTTCCAAACCCACTATTATCTAAATTACTAACTATCGCCATATTAAAGTCATGGGCTGCCAACTCCAACCTGCTATGTTTGGACTTTAGAGACCTAATCTCTAAATTGAGAATCGTTCCCTTGCCGAGCCATACCGCTTTTTGACAATCAGGCTATTGATTACCCCTGACGGCGTTCTCGATATGCTTCGAGAAGAGATCTTACCAAAGCGAATCTTACGAAATTTAAGAAAACCTATATCTAAAGAAATAAGTTTAATCTTGACCACAAGTTTGAAATACCGATTGATTTTGTTTCAGTTTTCAGCCAGAGTATCCAACTTCAGTCTTTTATACTGTAAATTAACAACAACCGAGGTTGTGGCATTATTTTTGAGCAAGTTGAATGTTTTTTTTTCTCCCTCGGGGCTCGTCCGCGTCTTTGCTGCTCCGATAGCACCACAGCCTTTGGCTGCTTGTGCATGCCCTTTGTGTTTTCTACTCCACCTATTATAAAATCACTGTGCCTTGAACTAGTCTGCACAGCAATTGGTAGGGTGAAGTTTTATATTCCCCCTTGAACTGCCCAATTTTATGCAGGGGTTTCTTGACAGCCATGTGTCCCGTCAAGGGCCCTGTTATGTTTCTGAGCAGTCCTCTACTAAGATTTAGCAGTTCTACAGCTCTCTTTGAACTGGGTTCCTCAACTACTCACTTCTCATGTCTGAGCACTCGACAGTCTGCCCAGTACACCTTGTGTTCGTTTCTGACCCAGGACTTAATGGCTCCCCTGGAAGTGCTCTTTGTCACGCCCATAGTCAGTTCTGGTCCCATAAATGGTTCTGCTGATCCTCTCTTCGCGAGACTGTCAGCTTCATCGTTGCCTTTGACCCCCGAGTGACCCGGCACCCAGATGAGGGTGACCTCATTCTGCCCAGCCAGGTCGCACGTCTCGTCTCGGCATTCACTTACCAGCCTGGAATTCACCCGTGGGCTACTTAGGGATTTCAGGGCTGCCTGGCTGTATGTGGCTATGAGAATTTGCTTGTTGGTGAGCCCCTCCTCTTGTTCTCCCGCACACAGTGCAGGATGGCGTACATTTCGGCCTGAAAGACCGTTGCATGGGCTACGAGGGAAATACTATGACTTACCCTTGGTCCTTCCGAATAAACACCTTCCCCCGTCCCACGCTTCCCGCCGGATCCGTCCGTGAACCAGACGAGCGCGTCCCGTGGTATGCCCGGCGTCTCCTCCCGCCATGTCTCGCGTTCGGGGATTTCCACTGTAAAATTGTTTTCCCTGCACATTCGCGGGCTCGCGAAGTCTGACCTCATTTCAAGCATGGGCTTCTTCACGATCTCCTGAATTTTGCAGTGGGCCCTGTAAGTTGAATGTTTGTTCATTCGGCTGTGAGAATGGGGTGTTAACTTGTCGCTACCGTGTACCATGCGATTTTGGGCACGTTAAATATCCGTATCCTCCTTACAGGAAATAAGAAATTCGACAATTTTTTAGGTAAGTGAGGAGATTTTGCTCACTGGCTTCAGGGAGTGCCCATAGTCATTGAAATAGATCGGACAAAAACAATTACAGCATCTAAACATTGTATTAAGAGAGCAGGAAAAAAATAACTAAATTGGTAATGACCCTTACGTTAAACCAGAACCTTGTTTAATGTAAGGGTAACTAATTTTATTAGTTTTCTTTTTAACTTTATCCACTTGACTGTATCACTTTGATATAAAAAACAACTACAATACCATTGACTAATCCTTATGAGTGTGATAAAACTTGCTTGTCAAGTGTTTGTATTTGTTATCTAGATTTAGTTAAGTATATAGTCATCTAAATACATCAATATATTATATAAATTCCACTTATAAACGAAATTCCAAATATTTTTACTTTTATGTTGTTTTACATTAATTCTACAGAGATTCAGTACATTTATTTTAATCTAAGTACTCATAAATTCAAAAAAAGTCTGTACGCAGCAGGTGTGTTATGGTGGCGAGTTTTCATAGAAATGCTCTACTTCGTTTTGTTACGAAAATTATATATATATATATATATATATATATATATATATATATATATATATATATATATATATATATATATATATATGTGTGTGTGTGTGTGTGTGTGTGTGTATATATATTTAAAAAAACTGACATCGGATATAGGTTCTAGGCGTCTTAGCGCACGTAATCTGAAAGAATTGTTCGAACTCCCTCCGTCGGGCATGTTGGACATGGGGATGTCATGTTAAGCGCTTGTCGAGAAAAACCCCGAGGTATATGATGCAGTCGTGCCAGGGAATTAGACTGTTGTCTGGTGATACGTGTTCGTGAACTGTGTGTCTCCTCAATAAGGAAAATAGGACTGCTGAACATTTATCGGGGTTTATGGCTAGACATGATTTCCTATACCAGCCTTGCAGCTCGTCTACGTCGGTCTGTAGGCGTTCGGTTATTGTTCTTGGTTGAGTGGAGCTGCTGAGGATGGTAGTGTCATCTGCGTACAGTGCGTATGTCACGTTTAGGGGCGGTGTCGGTATGTCTGCGACAAATATATTGTACAACAGAGGGGAGTTAGCTGAACCCTGCGGGACGCCAGCAGTGGCTGAGTAGGTTCTAGATCTGGTTCCCAGGTGTTTGACCTGGAGCTTCCTCTCTTGCAGGTATGACCTGATTAGCAGAATCAGAAGGAGAGCATAATTAAATGACAGAAGTTTGTTTAGGAGACCCGCATGCCAAACCATGTTGAAGGCTTGAGCAATGTCTAGAAATATTGCACCAGTTGACTTGCTTTTGTTGAATCCTTGCGTGATGTTTTCCACCACACGATGGACTTAGTCTGTAGTGGAGTGCTGGTGTCTGAAACTGAATTGCTTTTTAGGAAAGATATGGTTCTCAGAGGTGAATGGGGCTAACTTTTTCTGGGTTAGTTTTTCGGCGATTTTGCCAATGACTGAGAGTAGGCTAATGTGCTGTATTTCTAAGGAAACAGCGAATCTTTGCTGGCTTTTGGGATATTAATAATGTCGGCAAATTTCCACAGGAAAGGAAAAGTTGAAATCGTAGCATGGCATTCATAATCGTAACTATGAATACCACTACTTTGCGGAGGAGATTTTTCAGGGAAACGTTGGAGACTCCATTGTATCCCGGAGCTTTCTTATTTTTTAGTGTTTTGATAATTTTGGTAATTTCTTCGTAAGTAGCGGGCTCGATGTTTGTGTCGTGGGTGGCGCGAAGCGCATTCCTGGCAAAGCGGTGCGTTCTTGCGACGTCCGACAGATGAACGTTATTATGATGATCCGCGAATGCACTTGCTTTGTCCGCATCCGTGCATACGATGCCGTTTCGGCCATGAAGTGGGGATATCGGAAGTTTTTGGGTGGGAAGAGCTTTTGCCATTTGCCATATGGAATTGTCTTGGGCGGACAGGGTTTGCAGGGCCTTGCCCAGAAATACGTCATTTTGGTTTAACCCGTGCAAAAGCATTATTAAATCTATTACTTTCGATTGCAAATCAGCCTAAACCACATTTTGCTATTTGCAGCTAGTTGATGCCATAGGTTACCGTTTGCCTCTTAAAATGTTTAATTGAAGCTAACGGTTAAGCGGCCTAAGCCACAGTAAGTGGGATAGACCATTCTTCCACCGTGTATCGAAGAGCAATACTGTTAAGTAAATATTGTTTAGGGGTTTATAAGTATTATTTTTAGTGGGTATTATTGTATAATAGTGCCTAACATGATTTCTTTGGGCAACAGTGGTAAGTAATATTATAAATAAAGTTGCATGTTTTTAATTTAAGTAGTTGTATTAATCACAAGACTTGAAGTAATCAGAGAATGAATGCAAATGAGGCTTATTTTTTAGTTTTTAATTTTATCAGACGACAAGATGGAGTCTCTAACACGGATCTTCAGAGACCTTATTGTGAACTGCGAATGGAAAGGGACGACCCTGGTTTTGTGCCGATTCTAGACTTCCACAGCAGCTTCCACGTATACACAGTACAGCAAGAAGGAAGCTGTGGGAGTAACCTAAGCAAGCGAAAACAACTACTCCCCTAGCTAACATCATGACGGGCGTTAAATCACATCACTTGCTACAACTTTGTCAAAATAAACACGTCGCGATCTCCTCAAAAACAACGAATTTTTTTTACGAAAATTCGCTAAAACTATTCGAAATAAAGATTAGTCTTAATTAATTAATTTTCTACAATTATCACTGGTGCGTCAAGACTTTTGTTTCAAATTAGTACATTATTTAGTATAAACAAATTTAACGTAGTCATAGTTGACTTTATGACAAATCTAGACACTTGAGCTTTAACAAACAATAAAATAAACAACACTTGATACCGATCAAAAATGTGACACCACTAAAATTGTAACCTACATCAAGTGTTTTCATCTTTACATCTTTAATCTGTTCCACATGTGCGAAACAACATACGTTACCCCACTACCTTTACTTAATTAACTCCTATGGTTTTTAAATTCCCTGTCGGTTACGTTGGGTAACTTCCCATTGTTATTTTGTCCATTAATGTCAGTCATCGTCAGTTCACTGAACAGATATACCTAGATTTATAAGTATTTTTTTAGTTATCACAATCTAAATATTTTTTTAAATTGATAAATAAATAATCCCAGAAACAACAGAATATTTAACATGGTCAGATCAATCAATTTCGGTGCTGGACCAGGAAAATTACCCACAGAAGTGAGTTTTTATTTATGAATTAAGTTTTTTTTATTAAGATCAAACAAAGAAAAGCACTTTTAAATTCCGCAGTGCAGAGTACTTATACATATTTTATCCTGTGGTCGAGATTTACAATTAATTACCATATAATTGACAAAGAGGATTTTGACCCAAGTGAAAGTGTCTGGCTTCGGTTGATCGTTAAAAAAAGTACAAGTGAAGTTCATAGCAATTTTTAATAATAATACATTTAATATTAACATTATATAGTGTGTCCTACAAATAAACGAAGGCTATTGTGGTTGTATCAGATACAATTTAATACATTTATATCTAGGTCCAAACACTAATGTCAAAAATCCTTTGTAATGTCACCATAAATTTGCTCTTTCCATCTTCACGTAAAATGTACGTTAACTATATTTACCAACATGTTTGCATACATTTCATATGAGTACATTACTCTTCATGACCAATTTATTATGACTATTATTTATTCTTCTCAGTTATACCGGGTGGCCCACCACATACGCCACGGGCTCTCACGTCTATGGTTTTCGTATTTCGAATTTATTTTAAACAGAGATTGTGTAGGTTGAAAAGGACTACAACCTAAAATTATACAGCGTGATCCAAAAAAATTGACACCTCAAAGTTGTGTTTTCTTATAGAACACCAAGTGTTTAACAACGTTTTTGAATTCTATGGGAAAAATAAGGTTCACTTACTCCAAGGATACGTATACCTAGCTGTTACAGTCTCGCATGTATCTTGATTTTTCGACGAATGTGAGGTTTTCGAAAAAATATCTTATCTCCGTTGTCAAATGATAGCGTAAAAACCCACTGGCTTTTGATGGTGGATTTGGTACTTCATCGACTACTGTAGTCAATATTTCGCAATACTTAAGAGTGGTGATCCTCTATCGCTACTGAATTGCAGTGTGTTCTATCAAAGATTGGTAAGAGGTTTTTTTTATGATGGGGTCATGTCCTTTCTGATGTAAAATGATCTACTGACTGACTCCCAGCATGGTTTCGATCGGGTAGGTCGACGAATAGTGCGGCTGCTGGTTTGCTGGAGATGGTTTCTGGTAATGTTGATTCTGGTGGGCATGTGGCGGAGCGTTTTGTTGACCTGTCCAAGGCATTTGATTGTCTTGACTTAAAATTTGTTGCTAGCAAACTTCTCGCCCTTGGATTTAGGGGACGAGTGTTGGGTTGGCTGATGTCTTACCTTGGGGGGAGAAGGATTTATGTATGTGTTGCTGGCCATGATTCCAACGAGCAATGCATGGAGTATGGGAGACCGCAGGGATCAGTCCTTGGTCCCTTAATATTTATTTTATTCGTAAATGACTTACCATCTTTTATAAGATGTTATTTTAGAGTATTGTTTGCTTATGATATTACTCTGGTGGTTGTGGATGATGATGTTGAGGCTCTTCAAGCAATGTTGCGCATTGCATACTCTCACTTGTTGGATTTGTGTTGGACAAATAAGTTGGTCGTGAACAATTCCAAGATGGTTTTTATGCGCTTTGCGGACTATCTAGTTTGCCCTTTCCAAATAGTCTCGCGGCGAATGGCCTTGAGGTTGATTCCAAAAGATTTCTTGGAGTCTTGATTGATCAGGAACTGCGATGGGATAAACACGTTGAGAATGTTTATCGGAGCTTGAACAAAGCATTTTTTGTTCTACTACAGCTAAAGTATGCACTGAACACTGAAAGCTTAATCACAGTCACAGTTTACAATGCACTTGTGGGATCGGTGTTAGCCTATAACGTTATTCTGTGGGGAGGCTCTGTATGTGTTAACTGGTTGACTTGCGTTATGTGCATTTTTGTATCGAAGGGACTAATAAAGTGCTTATACATACATACATATATATATATATATATATATATATATATATATATATATATATATATATATATATATATATATATATATATATATATATATATATATATATATATATATATATATATATATATATATATATACTATATAGCGGAAATAAGGCAACGGTTAAATTCGATAACTTCTTTAAAAATAATTTTCTAGAAAAACTCTCGAAGGAGTATAACGATTTTAGTAATTTAACGTTATACTGTATATTATTTTCATCTTGTTACGTCATTTGTTTTTCCAGTTGTGACATGACGTCATCGATTTTTTTTAATGATAACCTATTTTGTATTATTGATTTTGATAGTACCTTTTATTCAGCATAAAATTTTTAATATGTTAGATTAAAAACAATGAGAAAAAAAGGCCTTAAAGTTGAAATATTAAAAAAATTCTTTATTTTGAGGAATGAATCTATTTACAATATATAACATAAAACCATGGTGACAGCTTTCAAAAGTCAACAATAAATAAATGTGTGTGTGTGTGTTGCATCATGGGATGGTTTCGAATGTTTCATTCATCAACCACAGACTTTATAAATAAATGTGATTTGCTTATTCTACGGTAGAATTTATTTATTTTCTTTTGGGGTACTTAAAAAGTAAGGTTTATAAAAATCTACCCAATAAGTTAGATCTCAAGGAAAAAATTAAACATGAGGTTATGTTGATATCCCCTCAAACTTTGCATAATGTGAGAAATGAATTTTGCAATCGTTTTGGGCCTTGGGTATTGTCAGTTTCTACAAGGTCATCGCTTTGAACATCCTGTGTAGTAAGAATTGTCATTTCTCTGCCTTTTTAGTGCATTTTTATTTTAAAAAATTCACTAATAGAGAGGTATCGATGAACCCATTACCGGGGTTAGTTTCAATTATATATATATATATATATATATATATATATATATATATATATATATATATATATATATATATATATATATATATATATATATATATATAATTGAGACACCAGACGGAAATTATCTAAAACTGTATTAGACGTATTTCGTGTCAAGAAATTTTATTTTTCCTAACTTTCATTGGTACACCACAGGAGACCAGTACTAATTGATATAACTTCTTATCTCAACTTGTATAATTTAATTGCAATCTGCTGACAATGAAATTTTGTTATTGTCACAAATTGGACCATGTGTTAACCTTGAAACAGTGAAATTTCCGTGGATTGATTTCGACAATCATTTAATTTACTGTTTGACAGATTTGCGTGTCTGAATTTTTTTATCTATCAAATTTAAACAGTGGGTGGATGCGGTGGTTTTTATTTTAATGTTGTTTCAACGTAGAATTATGTAGTAGTCTTTTCATCCGGTTACTATAATGCGTTTCAGGTAAGGGCGTCTCCAAGTTATAGAGGGAATAAATTCTTTTAAAATGTTCACATGTCTAAATGACTTATGTGCATATTTTAAGATTTAAAACAACAAGAAAGATTTAAAACAAGAAGAAAGATCGTAACAATTGTAAAAAAATAACCATAACGACAATATAGGAATTACATAAAAATGGTTACAAATAGAAACAATATCGCTGCCAAAATTTTGATTTAGTTGAAGTATTTATACGTATTCTATATGTAACAGTTGATTATAATTTCAATTAATATTAAGGAAGGGCTCATTGGCGTAACTAGCCTTTTGGTGAATTTTCTTTAAAAAAATTCACTAATGAGGAGATCCCGACTTTCGAATTAAAAAAAAATTCTTCAAATGAGCGCTAATTAGGCCCTCTAGAACACATATCCGGGGTCAGTTTCAATATTTATATGTTTATATATATATATATATATATATATATATATATATATATATATATATATATATATATATATATATATATATATATATATATATATATATATATATATATATATATATATGTATCACACCGATAATTCAAAAAGTAATAGGCCGATTTTGGTCAAATTTAGTGAGCACCTTCCTTTTGCAAGTGGCTTGGATAAGTTCATTATTCAGCAAAATCTGCCCAGGTTTTCCGGGAAAATTTTTGGTTTTCTTCCTAAAAAAATTATATCTCCGGAAATAACAAAGTAAGGGCAACCAAATTTTGTACGCGTGTTTGTATTATAAAGAGTGAACCATGTACCAAAAATTAGGTCTCTAAGTTTAAAGAGAAAAGTTATGGGCAGTTAAAGGAAAAAAAATTGGAGTTTTCCTCAAAACGTTAAAGTCGCGATTTGAAACGTCAAAGTTGTCAATGTTTAGGTAAAGAACGTGAAACAAATACGGATTGTGAACAGAAAATGTTGCAAGAAGAGTGTTCTGCGAACCCTTAAGTTTCAGCTTCAACCGTCATTGCCCCTCATTTTACTAAAATATTTACAGAAAATTCATTTCAAATAGACCCTTTCTCTGATGCTTTGGCTGTCGGTTTAGTTAAGTTGATGCTTTCGCTGTAGTTTATGGTTTAAAGGTCTATAATTTGTAGCTAATTTTCATAGAACAAATTCGTTAATGCATTTTTGCGTTTTTTATCAAAATATGATGCATGTTCGTAAGAAAAAATGTGGAGGTAATAAGTGCGTTTTGGTAGCGAATTTTCATTAAATCCTTCATTTTACTATTAACCTAAGGTTTGTTGGCTAGGAAACCAACATTTAAGTTTATTTTCAGAAACTTTTTGTACATTTTCAAACAATAAGTAATTTTGATAAAATATGGTACATTGCTTCTACTACATAGGCTATACCGGTAATCAGATTGATGCCTGCTCGCATTTGCTATAAAAAACATTTTAATAAAAATTCACTTCCATAACGCACTTCCTGCGTCCAGACTTTTAAAATGTTTGAAAACCCATTTGTAACTAAATCAAAACTGCTTTCAGTTTCTGACGAAAAATTCGAATTGTGTAAAAATTAGATGGCCACAGTAACAAATCCCAGTCGTACCTTTGACATTTTTTTCAAAGTTTTAACAAAATATTCATTTAACTGAAATCAGCTTACCATAGTCAAGCTAAGTAAACATTGGTTTTAAATGCCTTCTAAACATTCTAGAATGAAAAAATAATTGGTTGGTCATAGCATGAAATCTCAGTCATACCATACCGTTGATGTTTTTTTTGAAATCCTACTACAGACAATGTATTTTGTTTAAATCATCTCACAATAACTTATGACAAAACTAGTTTTAGTTTTTTATTCCAAAAATTTTGGAAATGTGAAAAATTAGATAGTCATACCTTTGATATTCCTTTTTCACAATCCTACCACATAATTTTTTTATTTTAACTGAAACCATCTCACCTGAGCCACATTACAACTCTATCTCTCTAAAAACTCTAAAATGAGAAAACCTTAGATGCTTATAGCATCAAATCCCAGTCGCAGCCTTGATATCTTTTTCCAAACTTTTATTACAGAAAAATTCTATTTTAACTCAAATTATCCAACCATAACCAAAATAAATAAGAACTGGTTTCGTTTCTTTCTAAAAATTCTAGAATAAGAAACTAATGAATGGTCGCAGCAACGAATCCCAGTCGCACCTTTGACATTTTTTTTAAAGTCCTACCACAGAAAAATTGTATTTTAACTGAAACCATCTGACCTGAGCAAAATTAAAACAAAACTGGTTTCAGTTTCTCTCTAAAAACTCTAATGATAAAAACTTAGATGCTTATAGCATCGAATCCCAGTCGTGCCCTTCATATTTTCTTTCAAAATTTTATTACAGCCAAATTCTATTTAAACTCAAATTATTCAACCATAGCCAAATAAATAAAAATCTTTTGTAGTTTCTTTCTAAAAAATCTAGAAAAAAAATTAATGGTCCTAGCAACGAATCAGATATGAAAAAAATATTGTATATATTAATTATTGGGTGTCTTAAGCTACATCTTAAAAAATATTTCCACAATTACAGGGTGGCCCATAAGTCGTTGGTGATTCAAATATTTTTTTTATCGAACACGCCCTATGTTATTGCATATTTGCATTTTCCATCGAAATATAATGCATCTTTGTAAGAAAAGAAATGCGGGACGCAGAAAGTGCGTTATGGTAGCGAATTTGCATTAAATGCTTCAAATTTGAATAGCTCAATTTGCTATTAACCTATAAGGTTGACCAAGAAACCAGTTTTTTCGAGAACATTTTAAGTTTACTGTCGGAAATTTTTGTACATTTTCAAACAATAACGTTATTTTGATAAAACATGGTACATTGTTTCTACTATATCGGTTATACTGAATACTAATAACCAAAATTGATGCCTGCTTTCTTAAAAAAATACATATTTGCTATTAAAAATATTTTAATAAAAATTCACTACCATAACGCACTTGCTGCCTCCAGACTTTTATTTATATTTTATCTGTTTAACATATTTTAAGCATAATGTTATTAAGAATGGCATATTTGCATAAAACATAATTGTGACTTTATTGTGGTCTTTTGACATGCTCTATATGAATTGATTGGTCTTTGTTTGTGTACCTGATATACTTAAGCTAATAAATGTCTATCTATCTATCTATCTACCTATTTATCTATCTACCTATGCTTGCAAAGATGCGCCAAAATATGCTAGCGCATTGGTTACTGTTGGTTCATATTAATTATAAGATTTTATTTTCTTTTTTAATTATTTCGAAAGTTTCTGTATAGTATGTTTTTCTTGTATTTTAACGTCGGTCTATTTACGCGACTATGGCAAATCGCCGACGCCAGAGAGCAGTTTCACCTCACTATCCTACAAACTTTCCCGAGCCCCTGTCTTTCTGTAAAGAGGGTATGGATTTTTAACGTGCCCAACATCTCATGGACACGGAACCGACGGATTTACGCTCCCTCCGAAGGGTGGAACGTGCAGATATTCAACTTGTTCAAATATAATGCCACAACCTCGGTTGATGTTAATTGTACAGTATGTACTGAAAAAGTGAAAGGAGTACCCTGGGAATCGAACTCAGTACCCTTCGGTTCAGAGGCACACGTTCTTACCACTGGACCACCGAGGCTCTATTGTATAATCTTAAAAAAAATTATACATAGCTAATAACAGGTATTTTTCTTTTAGGTATTAGAAGAAGTTCAGAGTGAACTTTTGGAGTATAAAGATGGGATGAGTATAATGGAGTTAAGCCACAGAGGCAGTGAATTTGTACGAATTAATAACGAAGCACAGAAAGCTGTTCGTGAGTTACTGTAAGTTTTTTTTTAGTTAGCTTAATTGAAAAAAGCAGTGGCGTACCGTTTTTAAATGAAATTTTCAATTGCATGCCAGCACGGACGCCACTTGTAGAGATACTTAGATGCAGATTATACCAAAATGTGAATCTAGCAACACAAAAACCTGTACCAAATTTCACCTTAATTGTTATAAGAATTTTCAAAATATTAAAGATCAACTTTTTTTGTAAATATTTAGCACCATGTATCCTAAAAGGTAACAGCTAAACGATGTATGTTTATATGAAGTTTTTTTCTTGAAATCATCCAAAGATTCACACCCTTAAATAATATTTTCTTCAATTTCAGAAATGTACCTATCAATTACAAGATATTACTTTTGCAAGGAGGAGGATCTGGTATTTTTGCAGCCGTTGCCTTGAATCTCATTAATCGAACTGGTTGTGCTGATTATGTTGTGACAGGTACATGGTCAGCAAAGGCAGCATCTGAGGCAACCAAATATGGGACTGTAAACCTTGTTTTTCCCAAAACTGAAAAACGTACAACAATACAAGACCAGTCCACTTGGAAACTAAATCCAAATGCCTCCTACCTGTATTACTGCGATAACGAAACAGTGGATGGGATTGAATTCTCTTACATTCCTGATACTATTAATAATATTCCACTCGTTGCAGACATGTCTTCTAATTTTATGACAAAAAAAGTTGATGTCTCGAAGGTACGTACCTATATAATTTTTAGGGAATTTCTTGGGAAAAAATTAAGATCGCAATTTTTGTCAACGAGGTTTTCCTCTAGCGCTTCTACCAACGGTCGTTATTAATTTCCATTTATAGAGCGTCTTGAGTAAATATTTAGGCATCAGCAAGTTCTAGAGCTGGTCAGCTCTTTAATGGCTGGCTGGTGTAGTTTACTTGCAATTTGGTAGGTGGTAGTGGACTTTTCCTTTACGTGATAGTAAAGGATTTTTTTCACGCCCGAGGAGGTACCACCCCTTACATTAAGTGGCCGGTAAAGTCCCAACGGACGTTTCCGGTTCTGGTGTATGAGTCGGTTTCCCTTATAAGCAAAACTGATGATGGCTCCTCTTTGTACAACAGATTTAGGAGGTAAAATACCCCTCCATTCGTATCTCCGGGGGAGGGGTGTACAGGGGGCGCCAACATCAAGATTTAACATATCCTTCTCCAATATATGTGGCCTAAATTCTAACCTGAACTCCGTCCACGATTTCCTCCAGGCTAATAGGCCCCAAGTCCTCTTCCTCACTGAAACTCAAATTAGTGCCAGAACAGCCACTATCACCTTAATTTCCCGGGGTATGAGCTCGTTACTTCCTTTAGATTGCATGGAGGCGTGTGCGCGTACGTCGGTAGCAATCTACCCTGCACCAGACTCCCCAATTTAGAAGTTGGAAGAAAATACATACTATGGATAAAACTCTCTCTCAGGGCTGCAACTAAATTCATCTGTTGCATTTACCGGTCACATTCTGACAACAACTTTGTCCAGCTGTTTGACTACCTTTCTGAAAAAAAAACCGACCATCTGATTTCTAAATATCTTTCCTCCGATGTCACTATTCTTGGTGACTTCAATGTCCATAATAAGGAATGGCTAGGATCCTCAAAAACCGATCCACAAGGAAGAGCAGCCGAGGCCTTTGCAGTCAGCAATTCTTTAGCCAATATGATTCAGCAACGTACTTACTTTCCTCGCATCCCAACACACAGCTCCAATCCCTTGGATCTCCTTCTTACTACAAATCCTTACTGCTTTAAGATATCAGTCACATCCCCCCCCCCCCCCCCCCTTAGTCGCTCAGACCACGGCATGGTCACTGCTTCCTGCGCAATGCAACCCGAGGTCACACAGTCATCACACCCACGTATGGTTTGGCACTACAACTCCGCGAACTGGGACGAAATGCGGGATTACTTTTCCTCATTTCCATGGGCGTCTGTCTGCTTCTCTCATCCTGACCCCTCTGATATCTCACAAAACGTTACCGAAATTATCCAAGCTATGAAATTATTTATTCCACGTACACATAAAAACCTCTTCAGCCACTCAAAAGCCCTGGTTCTCTAAATCCTGTGACAAGGCCAGACTTGAAAAGGTCAAAGCTCACAAAACGTTTCTACACAATCCCAGTCAAGAAAACCGTCAAACATTTAACGACGCAAGAAACCGGCATGTCCGCATTCTTTCTGAGGCAAAAAACTCGTTTAATAACCACATCGAAAACAAAGTCCTCTCAAGCTCCAACGGCACCAAACCCTTCTGGACTCTTGCTAAATCTATTGGGAATAATTTCTGCAAGAGCACGTTCCCACCTCTTGTCTCAAGGGATGAAATTGTTTCTACAGCCCTGGACAAGGCTGAACTTTTTGCCTCGCTGTTCGCTGAAATTTCTACTCTCAACCCACCTCGAAATATTCAACCACCAACAGTCCCCAATGTCGCGCATAAAATGACGGATATTATTTTCAAAACTAAAAAGGTACGAAAGATGATATCTTCTCTTAATACCAGGAAACCCTCTGGCCTTGACAAGATCCCAGCAATTGTTCTCAAAAAATGCGCACCAGAACTTGCTCCTGTCCTGACTCGTCTGTTTCAGACATCTTACAATAGAGGCATATTCCCTAGTAACTTGAAAACTGCTCGAGTACAACCCGTCCCCAAAAAAGGATCCAAAGCGCTTCCTAGCAACTACAGGCCTATTTCTCTCCTTTCAGTCGTCTCTAAAGTGATGGAAAAGTATATAAACACCGAATTACTAAAATTTCTTGAAAAACACAGTCTAATCCACGACATGCAGTATGGATTCCGTCAGCGCAGATCAACTGCCGACCTCCTTTCCTTTGTCACCCATTCTTGGAACAAGTCTATGGAACTACACGGTGAATCCCAGATTGTCGCTCTAGACATATTCAAAGCATTCGACCAGGTCTGGCACGCAGCGCTGCTTAATAAACTTCCGGCCTATGGCCTACCACCAAAACTCTGTACCTGGACAGCAAATTTCCTCTCCAACCGGAGCATTTCTTTTGTCGTGGATGGCCATTCCTCTAAACTGTATCCAATTAATGCAGGAGTTCCTCAAGGTTCAGCTTTAGCCCCTACTTTATTTCTTCTCCACATCAATGACCCCCTCTTAGCACATCCAGCCCAGTTCACAGTTACGCGGACGACAGCACCCTCCACTGAAATATACAATATTCTACGCCTGTCTCTTTAGCCCAATTAGATGAGGATCGCAGACTCATGGATGGTTTTATTTCCGTGGATCTCCAAAAAATATTAGACTGGGGAAGTAGAAATCTTGTACAATTCAACCCCACCAAATCACAGTCTTGCTTTCTTTCTCATAAGAGATACACAAGCCCTAGACCCATCACAATGAACAACCAAGTTATTCAAAGTAATGAGTCCTTTTCACTTGTTGGCATTTCTGTGGATCGGAATTTGAATTGGCATCAACATGTTACATCAATTGCAGAAGCGCCTGCTAAGAAATTAGGTTTCCTCTTCCGGGCTCGCAAATACTTTTCGCCAGCTAATCTCTATACCTTATATACTTGACAAATAAAACCAAACCTCGAATACTGCTCCCACATCTAGGGTGCTGCTGCCGCTTCTACACTCGCTATCCTGGACTCCATTCAGAATAGAGCTATACGTCTCATCGGTGACCCTACTCTCACCCGAAGGCTGCCATCCCTTGCCCACCGACGTGCCGTTGGTGACCTCTCTCTCTTTATAGATATCTACACGGGCAGTGCTCAGAGCAGCTTTCTTCCATAGTTCCTCCACCTGCTGTCCCCAACAGATCTACCAGGGGAACAGAGAGAATGCACCCTTTTATTGTCCAGGTCACCAGACATAGAACATCTTGTTATACCCGCTCTTTTGTACCGAGGACTTCAAAGTTGTGGAAATCCTTGCCGGCACATGTTTTTCCTTCTCCCCCGAACCTCCAAACCTTCAAGTCCAGAATTAACAAGTTGCCTATTTCCTCCTTGTCGACACCCACGGCCCGACACCCACGGCCCTCGTGGTGTGTTGTTGAAATAAATAAATAAATTAGGCACAAACCAGACTGTCTGCTACATATTTAACGTTATTAAAAATTTTCATGTTACGAAATATGTTGATTGTATAGATCCCACCCAGTTTCTATTTGTACCCTCTTTACTCTAAAAAGTACTGAATCCAATACATTGTTGAAGGATATTGATGGTAATATGCAGTCATATTTAACCCCTTCCTAACTGAAATTGATTCGCTGACTTCGCCTTTTGTAAAATCATTTTACTAAAATGTCACCATACGAATAATTACTGTAAATTAGTTATTTTGTAAGCTTAAATTAACAACAAAAATTATTTTTTTACAGTTCGGCCTTATTTTCGGAGGTGCACAGAAAAACATTGGTCCAGCTGGTGTTGCTGTAGTTATTGTCAGAGAAGATCTTCTAGGAAATGCAATGAAAGTGTGTCCAAGTATTTTGGATTTTGCGTATATAGCACAAATGAATTCAATCCATAATACACCAGCAACTTTTTCGTGAGTATTTTTCTATACAAAGTGAGACAAACACATATTTGAATTATGGTTAAGTGATGGTATATTAAATGAATTTAAAAAAAATCTGGACGCAGCAAGTGCGTTTTTTTAAATTTCAACAACACACCACGAGGGCTGCCAGCCTAAATACTATCGTACCGTGGTTGTTGATCAGGAGGAAAGAGGCAGCTTGTTAATTCTGGACTTGAAGGTTTGGAGGTTCGGGGGAGAAGGAAAAACATGTGCCGGCAAGGAATTCCACAACTTGGAAGTTCTCGGGACAAAAGAGCGGGCATAACCAGATGTTCTATGTCTGGTGACCTGGACAGGAAAAGGCTGCATTCTCTCTGTTCCCCTGGTAGATCTGTTGGGGGCAGCAGGTGGGGGAACTATGGAGGAAAGCTCCTCTGAGCAGTGCCCGTGCAGATATGTATAAAAAAGAGAGAGGTCACCAACGGCACGTCGGTGGGCAAGGGATAGCAGCCTTTGGGTGAGGGTAGGGTCACCGATGAGACGTATAGCTCTCTTTTGAATGGAGTCCAGGATATCGAGTGTAGAAGCGGCAGCGGCACCCCAGATGTGGGAGCAGTATTCGAGGTTTGGCCTTATTTGTGAAGTATATGAGGTATAGAGATTAGCTGGTGAAAAGTATTTGCGAGCCCGGAAGAGGAAACCTAATTTCTTAGCAGCCGCTTCTGCAATTGATGTGACATGTTGGTGCCAATTAAGATTTCGATCCACAGAAATGCCAACAAGAGAAAAGGACTCATTACTTTGAATAACTTGGTTGTTCATTGTGATGGGTCTAGGGTTGGTGTATCTCTTATGAGAAAGAAAGCAAGACTTAGTTTTGGTGGGGTTGAATTATACAAGATTTCTACTTCCCCAGTCTAATATTTTTTGGAGATCCACGGAGACAGAACCCTCCATGAGTCTGCGATCCTCATCTAATTGGGCTAAAGAGACAGGCTTAGAATATTGTATATTTGAATGGATGGTGCTGTCGTCCGCGTAGCTGTGAACTGGGTTGGATGTGCTAGAGAGGAGGTCATTGATGTGGAGAAGAAACAAAGTAGGGGCTAAAGCTGAACCTTGAGGAACTCCTGAATTAATTGGATACAGTTAATGGAAGTGAATTTATGGAAGTGAATTTTCATAAAAATGCTTTTAATAGCAAATATGTCTCTTTAATGCAACCAGGCATCAATTTGGTCAACGGTATGACCTATATAGTAGAAAAAATGTACCATATTTGATCAAAATAACTTACTGTTTGAAAACGTAAAAAAAATTTCGAACATAAACTTAAAATGTCTCCGAGAAAACTTGTTTCCTGGCCAACGAACCTTGGGTTAATAGCAAATTGAGTTATTGAATTCTGAAGAATTTTATGAGAATCCGCTACCGAAACGCACTTACTATGTCTCGATTTTTTTTTACAAACATGCATCATATTTCGATGAAAAATGCATATATGAAATAAGGAATGTTCAAAAAAAATTGTAGGTATCACCAACGACCTATGTGATTGTCAACATAATTTTATAAGATGCAGCTCAAGACACCCTATAAAGTAATGTATACAATTTTTTCTCGTATCTTGCATAATAACAATTATATTGGGCTTTACCGTAGAAATGCGTCACCCTGTATATATGTAAACAGAAAGTAAATCCGGATATGGATTCTTTTTTTTTAATTTATTTAATATTATTGGCTGCGGCATCTCAGGCCATTAGCACATTCTTTCCCATCATTTAATATTTTGTACAAATTTTCCAGACAAAGTCAACTTGGCTCGCCCGGGAATCGAACCCGGGACCTCTCGCTTTGCAGGCTGGCACCTAGCCATCTGCGCCACGAGGGCGTCAAATATGGATTCTAGGGGGCCTAGTTTGCGCTCGTTTGAAGAAATCTTTTAAGAATTCAAATGTCGCGGTCTCCTCATTAACGAATTTTTTCTCCGAAAATTAGCTAAAAATTATAGACCGTTAAACCATAAACTTAACTAAAACTACTGCCAAAGCATCAGATAAGTGGACTATTTGAAATTAATTTTCTGCAAATTTTTAGTAAAATGAAGGGCAATGATGGTTGAAGCTAAAACTTAAGGGTTTTCAGAACACTCTTTACATAATCAGTATTTCTTTCAGGTTCTTTGTTTAAATGTTGCCAATTTTGACGTTTCAAATCGCGTCTTTGGCGTTTTGAGGAAAACCCCCATTTTTTTTCTTTAAATACCTATAACTTTTTTATCTACATTTTGGTACGTATATATATATATATATATATATATATATATATATATATATATATATATATATATATATATATATATATATATAAAATTGAAACTGACCCTGGATATGGGTTCTAGTTCGCGGCTCATTTGAAGAAATTTGTCGGGATCTCCTCATTAGTGATTTTTTTAAAGAAAATTCACTAAAACAAGCACTTGTAAAGCCACAGGAAAAGTCTACGACTGTTTTAAATATAAAACGGTTTTAATAAGTTAGGGCAAGAACAAACAACCAGATATGCTATTCAAATTGAGTTAAATCTTAAAAGTTTTCATCTCCTCTTTATTAAATTATTTTTTATACAAAAACTCGCTAAAAAAAATCATCGGAATAATAACTACAATCTAATCAGATAAGAGTAAAGTGAAATGAGATTACAAAAAACAAAACTTGATAAAACGTGAAATCACTAAGTAGGATTAGAACTCGTCATATAGAACTCGATTATCGGATGTACAGGAGGGCTTTAACCCACTTGGATACGTTCGACACGACATACTAGCAGTTATATCGGGTAGTATGTTAATTGTCTAAATTAACTTTACAAACAATTTTTATTTACAATGGCTTTTTTGCTGATATTTTAACGAAATGAAGGAAAATAACAACTTAGGCACAGATCTAGGAACTGGATAGTCATTTCGTGCCGTATTTTTTACTCACATTCGTACTCCTGCCATAATTATCAATTTTGACGTTTTAACTTTCTTAGATTTAATTAATTAAAAATTAATATACCTCTAACTTTTTATCTTTTAAGATAGAGATCTGAATTTTGGCACATATGACAGAAACCAGCTTACCAAATTTTGTTGCCTTTACTTTGTTATTTACGGAGATATAATTTTTTTCGAAAGAAAACACAAAATTTCCCGGGAAAACTGGGCCGATTTTCCTGGCTAACGAACTTTTCTAAGCCATTTGCAAAAGGAAGGTAATTACCAAATTTTATCAAAATCGATTGATTATTTTTTGAGTTATCGGTGTGATATATATATATATATATATATATATATATATATATATATATATATATATATATATATATATATATATATATAAACATATAAAAATTGAAACTGACCCTGAATATGGGTTCTAGGGGGGGGGGGGGGGGGCTAGTTCGCGCTCATTTTAAGAAATGTTTTCAAAATTCAAAAGTCGGGATCTCCTAATTAGTGATTTTTTTTTAAGAAAATTCACTAAAAGATCGTTATATCTTACAACAAGAAATCTATGACATATGGTGTGTCAGCTACTGTCTAACTTATATTGTAATAGGGACACAATAATCTTTGGGTGAGTTGAATAAAAAGGCTTTTTCTTTCCAAACAAATGTTTTATTCCTTGTCTTCACTTTTTTAAGACTTTTTAAGAGTTTTAGATTTAGATTTATTGTGAGTTTTTAAATCTCGAGACAAGTTAACTTTTCATAAAGTTCAATTTGACTTGTACTTACTTTTATTGCATGTAGTAGTGTATAACTGTTGACTTGCAATCTTTGGTAGCTGTGTAGTTAGACAGTTTTAGCTTTTAGAGAATTTGTATTTAAAAAATTCACTAATAGAGAGGTATCGATGGTGAGACTTTGCAAAAATTTTTTCAAATGACCCCTAGAACCCATATTCGGGGTCAGTTTCAATTTATATATATATATATATATATATATATATATATATATATATATATATATATATATATATATATATATATATATATATATATATATATATATATATATGTATGTATTCGTCTGATAACTCAAAAAATAATTAACCGATTTAAATGAAACTCGGCAAGTGCCTTTCTTTTATTAATGGCTTGGAAGAGTTCGTTATCCAGGAAAATCGGACAGGGTTTTCCGAGAAAATATTGAATTATCTTTAAAAAAAAAAATTTTTCTCCGAAAATAACAAAGCGGTTTTCATGAAAATTACTACATATGTTGCCTTCGGAAAGGCCTTACTACGTACCAAAATTCAACTTTCTAAGTTTATAGAAAGTTGAGTTATTCACATTTTAAGTTTTCTTTCAAAAACAAAATTTTTCTCCGAAAATTACAAATCTATTTTAATGAAATTGGGTGCATATCTTGTTTATATTTGGTTACCTGCGACTTTGTCCCTTAAAAGCTTTATCTATGGCTAAAATCCTTTACATGTACTATTTTAAGATTTCTCGCATTGTAAACTGACGTCCAAACTGCGACACATTACATAGAGCAACACTTATAAGAAGTAACTTATATGTTGTGTATTGTGTGTTGCCTAAGATATCATAGTAAATTCAGCAGGTTCCGTTCCAACACTATAGGATTAAAAATGCTTTGCCAAAAATAATAATAATTGCTTATCCTTTAACCAAAATATTAGTGAATTTTTATTTTAAAAACAATCAGTAATAGAGAGGTATCGATGGTGAGACTTTACACAAATTTTTTCAAATGAGCGCGAATTTGGACCCGTATATATATATATATATATATATATATATATATATATATATATATATATATATATATATATATATATATATATATATATATATATCCATCCGATAACTCAAAAATTAATTAACCGATTTCGATGAAACTCGGCAAGTGCTTTTCTTTTATTAATGGCTTGGATGAGTTCGTTAGCCAGGAAAATCGGAAAGGCTTTTCCGGGAAAAACATTTTCCCCGAAAATTACAAAGCTGTTTTAATGAAATTTAAAGGGTATGTTGCCCTGGGAGAGACCTTACTACGTATCAAAATTCAACTTTCTAAGTTTATAAAAAATTGAGTTATTCAAATTTTGATTTTTCTTTCTAAAAAATTTTTTTTTCCAAAAATTACAAAGGTATTTTTTTACTCTTGACTTAATGTTGATGTCAGCTTTTTGTTTTTTATCTTTTATACTCTGTATTGTACCCTCGCAGAAGTAGCCTACCGGAAAACTCAGTTTTTCTGACAAGCCTTTTGTAAAATTTTAGATTCCCTGAGGAATAAAACATTTGTTTGGAAACAAAAGCCTTTCTATTCAACTCACCCAAAGATGTCAACCCCAAACATTTTGACGTTTAGGAACAATAATATCTATACATTTTAGTTTTTAAAAGTTACACAGTAAATTTATATAGTGGAGTCTACAGGCTGGCCCAAAAGTAATGATACACATATAGCAGCCTAATATTGCTTAAACCAATGATTTCACAGTCGTTGGTTTGTCCTACACAGTCTTTATGGCTAGCATAAATTTAAAATGGCGGCCGACGCAAGATGGCAGAAAATATACGTTACCCAACAACCTCATTGATATGGGTAGCAAATAAAAGGTTTCCGCGAGTGAAATCCAGCAGGGCAGTTGGCGCTGTCATAAATTCAATATGGGTATTTTTTTGTTGCAATACAACTAAATATTAAAATATTGTTTTCACAACAATTTTTATCTTCTAATTTAATTTATTTCTAGAGTATATGTAATGGAGAAAGTCCTCCAGTGGATTAAGAAACAGGGTGGCTTAGAAAAAATGGAAGAACTCTCACACAAAAAGAGTACGATTTTGTATGATATTATAAAGAATTCCAACAATTTCTACCACTGTCCTGTAGAAGAATCAGCAAGAAGTAGAATCAATGTGGTTTTCAAAATTTCAGAATCTGGCAATCCAGAATTAGAAGCCAAGTTTTTAAAAGAGGCTGAAAAAGAAAATATGTTTCAATTAAAGGGACACAGGTATGAATTATTATTGTTGGTAAAGTTTATTAGAATTAATGTTACACTTGTAATTTCTACACTCAAAAATAAATCAGTAATGTGTAGTCACCAACTAAGGATACGTCAATAACATATGTGAATGCAACAAAAATAAGTGATTCAATAACAAATTTAAAAGAACGCTCCCATATCCAATCGATAAAAAATATATCCATATCAACAGTTCAACTGCCTCTAGAAAGCTATCACAGAAGAAGCTAGCAATATGCATAACCATTCAACCAGTCGTTAAACACCCTGTTGTAAAAAATACTCTCGGCAGCAACGGTAAAATCTTTGCCTTACCAGCTCCACGTAACTGTCTGTTATCTCTCAGTTCGTAGAGATGGCCTCTCTACTGAGTATGAGCACCACCCATGAAGATCCTTGAAGCAAGTCACAAGATCAATTCTTCCACAAAGCGTTTCCAAAGGAGGTAGGTCAAGTCTTCGCAGATAATCCTGATATGAAGATTTCGCGTTTGAGACGAGAACTTTAATATCCGGTGTTGCACGTTTGTGCAGAAGTTCGATATCCCACTCTAACCATGGACTCCGCGGTGGAACTCCGTTTTTAAGAATAGAAAGCGGTGTAAATTTTGATGAGGCAGCCTGCAGATGGATGCGGGCAAGTTTTGAATATCAGGTAGCCGGGCCTGTTGCCTCAAATGAAGTGAGTGGTGCGGCCTTAAATGAACCCCTTGTTGAATACGCAGATTTGATTGTTCGGGCCGCCCCAGCGGTATCCAAGGCAATCAAGATTCACCTAACTATTCCAATGGCAACATTAGGCATTGAAAGTTCATTTAGTATACGTTACGATGTGCCAAGACGTAGAATCGGTCGAGCGATAGGGGACGCGAGGCTAAACGGCCTATGCATGCTCAGTGTTTATATAAAAAGGGCTGAAGACACTGAATTCATTGACAATGTATTGAACAAATTTGGACAAGAACCTAGATGTCTTAAGGTTTTATTCAAACAGTGCTTTTAATAATAAAAGTTATATTTCTTAATCTTTTTCTGTAGTATTTTCTTTCATGGCAGGGGGGTGCGAGTGCATCCCCTTGCACCCCCCTTTCGGGGCCCATGAACAACACACTTGCCGAAATTCAGAAGCAAGGATCACCTCGAGAACCAATACTGGACCGCATCAATATCGTGCTGCAACTCCGCCAATTTAGAGGACGCATTGAAAATTTGTAGATCATTGGCAAACATTAAGAATCGGGGCGTTATACAATACTTTAATGAGTAACATAAATAAGAAACAGCAAGGGTCCTAGAACCGAACCCTGAGGTATACCGCTCAGCTCACAACCTGAGTGTGAAAGCGTAGAACCAACACTGGCCTAAAAAGAGCGGCCAAACATAAATGAGTAACTCCATTCGGAATTCGCTGCCTTGGCACCAAATGTAGAAAGCTTATGTATAAAAGAGCATCAATCTGAACTTTGTCAAGCGCTCTGGCAAAATCAAAATAGACTATGTCGACGGGCCTTCCAGAATATAATTTAAGTCTATTTACAAAAATTAAAACATTTGTAGCAGGTTAGTTTTACTGGATCTGTCTGATGATGACCTTCATAAAATTAAAAATGACGTAACCTCCATTGTGAACAGTCGTTCTAGTATTTTACGTATAATGCAGACTAAACTGATAGGGCGATAGTTGCTGGGTTCCAACTTAATCTGGATTAAAAAATCATAACCACGAATGCAACAACTTGAGAATTGGTTGGCAAACGTGTCGGCAACCTCATCAGTATCAACACAATTGGACCCGTCACTCTTACGCAATAAGGGAATGGTAATAACCCTACGAAAAATGTGTGCGTAAAATGCCCTTTACTATTCTATGTGACAACAACGGGTTTCGATAAGATTCACGACCAACACGGATGCGAGTTGTCAAACTATTAGAAAAGTCTTTAAAAATTTGAAGATCAGCACGAGATCTAAACTTTAGACTTCAAATATTGTTGCCACAGGCTTCGCTTAATCTTTATCTCAATGGTATATGACTCTAAGATGACCCTGTGCTGGTCTACATACAGGAGCATGAGGATTTACATGAAATCCCTCATCTGATCCAAGTTCTCGTAGAACGTTGACCAATCCAGAAACTGCAATTCAGCTTTAACGCCCTCATAAAACGGCCAGTTTACGTTTCTTAGTAAATAGATTAGTATAATTTCCCTTAAGTAAAAGTAGATGTAGTAGATAATTGGAGTACATTAAAAACGTGACTAAACATAACGAATATTAGGATTGCTTAGTGAAAAAACTAATTAATAGACACAGAACAAATAAAATGGTAGCGGAATGCACGACATTCGGGAAAGGTAAAATAGAGAAAAAATGTGTTTGCCTACTTTTGGAACCGCGCATCACAAGGGGTCTCAAAAGCATTTTTAAAAAAGCAGATTTGCAGGTAACTTTTTCGGCAATAACTAATTTAAAAAAATTGTTAGGTAATACGAAAGATGAAGATAAAGCCACTGAAATGTCGGGCATCTATGAGGTAAGTAAAGATTGTAATCTTAAATACGTTGGGCAGACTAACAGAACCATTGAGACTAGATTCGGGGAGCATCTGGCACAGCTGAGATACGGTAGTATAGACAAGTCATGCATCGCACAACATATTTGCGATAATAACCACCACATAGACACAGAAAATCTGAAACTTATCAAAAATGTTAGACAACCAGCGAAGCTAGATTTGTACGAGAGTATTTATATTTATAAGGCAATAAAAAACAAAAGTTCCTTAAACCGAGCGTCGCCACTGATTTATAGTCCTTTGGTTGCACTCTGTCTTTAATACAGATAAATATTCCGAAACTTGGCAGGTAAAGTTATACAGAAAGTTCAAAGATTTCGTCAGGTAATTAAAATACAATACCCAGAAAAATTGCCTGCGATTTCATCTCTCTCTCTCTCTCTCTCTCTCTCTCTCTCTCTCTCTCTCTCTCTCTCGGTATCGGTCTTTACCTAGGACTCAGTATAAAAGGTGATGTTTAGTAGTAAGTAGTTTAGAATTTTTCATCCTCTGATGACGCTAACTTTGTTAATGAAACCATCATCAGTTCTTTTAAAAAGATATGTAGTAGCGATTTGGGTTCTCCAAGTGTACGTATATACAACAAATGATAAATTCAATTGTTCAGATGAGCATCCAATCTTCTCTTAAAGATACTGATATTTGAATCAGTGATGATAGATTCAGGCAAATTGTTCCATCTATCAAATGCACAATTTGTGAAAAAATTGAGTCTGTACTGTATGTGGTGCGGAAAAGTTCCTTTTTAATTATAATAAGAATGCCCCTGCAGTCTAATTTCATCACTAAAAAGGGCGGATTTAAAGGGGAGGGGCGCGGGACGGTTAAAAGTAGGACAAAAAACAAGGAGTTTACACATCTTGTGCCCCCCGAAAAAAATCCTGGATCCGCCCTTGATCACTAGGCAGCAATTTACAAGGAGGTGGACATAAATCCTGAGTCACCTTATGCATAAGTAAATCAAGTCACATCTTCATCGCTGTCATATACTTAATAATAATTTAGTTTTAAATTTATATTATTAGCTTGTTTTATTGCTATTTTTACTTGTTGCCTTAAAGTGCATTCACTACCTTTTGGAGGAATCACTGACAATATAATTGTTTTAGTAACTGTAATTTTTTTCTTTTGTAGGTTAGTTGGAGGTATTAGAGCATCTCTGTATAATGCTGTATCACTGGATGATGTAAAAACACTGACTTCTTTTATGATAACATTCCAGAAAAGTTATGGATAAATAAATCAACTGTGCCTTAGCCGTTTAGTTATTTGTATTTATTATATTTCATTTATTGTTGTTTGATTGTAAATAGAAATGATAATTTCTTAAAATTGCGTTTTATTACTAAGTCAGCTGGAAAATCAATTTGGTAGATACCTATATCGATCTCTATCACTTTCAAATACCTATAATATCAGTCTTCAAATGTAAATAATAACCCATAACTCTAAATTACTTATCTAATTATTATTTTGATCGCAAGTGAGTTATAATGGCAAATTTTCTAAAAAATCTGTAAAATTCTAATAACTAAGTTTTCCAATAATCTAGAAACTTTAATAACAGAAATCATGATAAGGGAAACATGTCAACTAAATTTCATCAAAATAAGTTCCTTAGATTCAAGACATACTTTTTTTTTAAAGATATAATTTTTTTAGAAAAACTAGTCCAAAATGTCTATACAAAAGAAAGATACGTGACAAGTTTGATCAAAATCCATTATTTACTTTCTAAGATATATCACTCGGAAACTTACACCCATCCAGATGCACAGATTGCTACTGTGAGAATTGAAACAGCCCTCACTTCTGCGTTATGGAGCATATACCAGTTCCGAAATGAAGATCTGAATCCCGCTATCTCATTTGTAATTGACGCGGGAAATTCATTAATCAACTGTTTCCTCTCTGTGTGTTTGTAAAAGTTTTAAAGTTGGTCTGTTTGCTGTTTTTTTTTTCAACAACACACCACGAGGGCTCACAGCCTAAATACTATCCTACCGTGGGTGTCGACAGGGAAGAAAGAGGCAACTTATTAATTCTGGACTTGAAGGTTCGGAGGAGAAGGAAAAACATGTGCCAGCAAAGAATTCCCCAACTTGGAAGTCATTGGGACAAAAGTGCGGGCATAACAAGATGTTCTGTGTCTGGTGACCTGGACAGTTTTTTTTTCCCTCAGGGCTCGTTGACCTGGACAGTAAAATGGTGCATTCGCTCTGTTCCCCTGGTAGATCTGTTGGGGGCAGCAGGTGGAGAAACTATGGAAGAAAGCTCCTCTGAGCAGTGCCCGTGCAGATATCTATAAAAGAGGGAGAAGTCACCAACGGCACATTGGTGGGCAAGGGATGGCAGCCTTTGGGTGAGGGTAGGATCACCGGTAAGACGTATAGCTCTCTTCTGAATGTACTCCAGGATAGCGAGTGTAGAAGCGGCAGCGGCACCCCAGATGTGTGAACAGTATTCGAGGTTTGGCCTTATTTGTGAAGTATATAAGGTATAGAGATTAGCTGGTAAAAAGTATTTGCGAGACGGGGAGAGGAAACCTAATTTCTTAGCAGCCGCTTCTGCAATTGATGTGACATGTTGGTGCCAATTGAGATTTCGATCCACCGTAAATGACAACCAGTGGAAAGGACTCATTACTTTGAATAACTTGATTGTTCATTGTGATGGGTCTAGGGTTGGTGTATCTCTTATGAGATAGAAAGTAAGACTGAGATTTGGTGGGGTTGAATTGTACAAGATTTCTACTTCCCGTCTAATATTTTTGGAGATACATGGAGATAGAACCCTCCATGAGTCTGCGATCCTCATCTAATTGGGCTCAAGAGACAGGCTTAGAATATTGTATATTTGAGTGGAGGGTGCTGTCGTCCGCGTAACTGTGAACTGGGTTGGATATGCTAGAGAGGAGGTCATTGATATGGAGAAAAAACAGAGTATGGGATAAAGCTGAAGCTTGAGGGACTCCTGCATTAATTGGGTACAGTTTAGAGGAATGTCCATCCACGACAACAGAAATGCTCCGGTTGGAGAGGAAATTTGCTGTCAAGGTACAAAGTTTTGGTGGTAGGCCATAGGCCGGAAGTTTATTAAGCAGCGCTGCGTGTCAGACCTGGTCGAATGCTTTGAATATGTTTAGAGCGACAATCTGCGATTCACCGTGTAGTTCCATAGACTTGTTCCAAGAATGGTTGACAAAGGAAAGGAGGTCGGCAGTTGATCTGCGCTGACGGAATCCATACTACCTGTCGTGGTTTAGACTGTGTTTTTCAAGAAATTTTAGTAATTCGATTTTTACATACTTATCCATCACTTTAGAGACGACTGAATGGAGATAAATAGGCATGTAGTTGCTAGGAAGCGCTTTGAATCTTTTCTCGGGAACGGGTTGTACTCGAGCAGTTTTCCAGTTACTAGGGAATATGCATCTATTGTAAGATGTCTGAAATAGACGAGTCAGGACAGGAGCAAGTTCTGGTGCGCATTTTTTGATAACAATTGCTGGGATCTCGTCAAGGCCAGAGGCTTTCCTGGTATTAAGAGAAGAGAGCATCTTTCGTACCTTTTTAGTTTTGAAAATTATATCCGTCATTTTATGCGCGACATTGGGGACTGTTGGTGGTTGAACATTTGGAGGTGGGTTGAGAGTAGAATTGCCGGCGAACAACAAGGCAAAAAGTATAGCCTTGCACAAGGCGGTAGAGAAAATTTCATCCCCTGAGACAAGAGGTGGGAACGTGCTCTTGCAGAAATTATTCCCAATAGATTTAGCAATCGTCCAGGTGGGTTTTCTGCCGTTGGTGCTTGAGAGGACTTTGTTTTTGATGTGGTTATTAAACGAGTTTTTTGCCTCAGAAAGAATACGGACATAGCGGTTTCTAGCGTCGTTAAATGCTTAACGGTTTTCTTGACTGGGATTGTGTAGAAGCGTTTTGTGAGCTTTGACCTTTTCAAGTCTGGCTTTGTCACAGGATTTAGAGAACCAGGGATTTTGAATGGCTGAAGAGGTTTTCTGTGTACGTGGAATAAATAATTCCATGCCAGCTTGGATAGTTTCGGTGACGTATTGTGAGATATCAGAGGGGTTAGGATGAGAGAAGCAGAGAGACGCCCATGGAAATGAGGAAAAGTAATCCCGCATTTCGTCCTAGTTCGCGGAGTTGTAGTGCCAAATGTATAATATAAACATCAACAAGTGTAATTATGTGTTATCATTTATCATATTTATGAATTTACTTGAGTAAATCAGCATATGAATATGATTATATTCTTTAAATTTAAAGTGCGTAGGGCGGCAAGAGGATAAACAGCCAAAATTGATAAAGAAAGAAGTTGTTTAGCTCCGCGTGAACAGTTAACGGCGATTCACTTTTTGGCATTTAATCAGTATAGGTACTATAAAAACAACTAGGTAGGTACGTATTTTCCATATCAAATTTATTTTGTTCTTAAAGTGTAAGTAAATTATTTCCATTGTCAGACATCTGTGATAAAAAATAACTCTCAAACTATTATCTTCATGAAACTACATTTAGATCACATTAGCGGCCTATAAAAAATTCTAAATTATTTTCAAATGTTCATAGCTTATTACATTTTTGTAAACAACGCTATTAAAAATGAAAATGTTTAACAATACTCGTACATTTATTTGAATTATGTTCTCTTTTTTCAAAACAAAACGTAAAGATGCTGCTTGAACAATCCGATCTCAAATTGCGCACGTCTTTGAACCTATGCTGCTTGAGTTTGTATTGACATGGATGCCAATTCTACTTTTGATTTCAGGCTTCCGCATGCGTAGAGTTCGCTTTCTTAATGTCACACTGTCACACTGAAACTCAACAGCGGTCTACAAACAATAAATAAATATTCGTCGGTTCGTGGCTCCTGGTGTTTTTGTTAAAAATGGTTGCGGTTTGTGATCTATCCAAAACCAAATTTAGCAAGCAAACTAATTTAATGCACGTAAGAAAATTCCATCCTGGTATAAAAAATTATAAGTAAAAAGTCTGGATCTCTCCATTAATGAATTTTTTCTACGAAAATTCAGTAAAAGGTAACAGTTTATTACATTACCTAATTCAAGATAAAGCAAGTTCAAATAAAATTTGAAATATATATATATATATATATATATATATATATATATATATATATATATATATATATATATATATATATATATATATATATATATATATATATATATATATATATATATTGTTGTATACTAAAATTGAAACCATTTAAATATAAACTTTTACAGTCACATTATTAGTGTCATGAAGCGTATCCATCCTAGTTTACTTAATCTATTTTTTTACCGGATGTTCCTTAATAACTTTCCAGAAGCCTTTAAAATATGTAATACTCTTACGAGCGTCTCTCCACAGTAATGACCAGTTGCACTGATCATGCGCATTTCGCAGAATATTTTAAGTAGCGAAATAAAAGACCTCCCTGATGTGCTGTTTACACACGATCCTCCCAACTGACCTTCCTGACCTGCCCTGAAATCAGTTTGCCCAATTAAAAGCTAAAAGGGGAAGGAAAATCAACCCTGCTATTCATGTGAGAAAAATGTACTTTTCCCTCCCGTTTTTCCTTCTTTTAGCGTTTGATTAGGCAAATTGGTGTCAGGGCAGGCCCGGAAGGTCAGTTGGGAGGATTGTGTGTAAACAGCACACCAGTGAGGTATTTTTTTCGTCACTTAAAATATTCTGAAAAGTGCGCATGATCACTGCCACCGGGTGTTTACTGTGGCGAGACATTTGTCTTTTTAGTGAATTTTTATTAAAAAAATTCACTAATAGAGAGGTATCGATGGTGAGACTTTGCAAAAATTCTTTCAAATGAGCGCGAATTAGGACCCCTAGAACCCATATCCGGGGTCAGTTTGAATTTTTATATGCTTATATATATATATATATATATATATATATATATATATATATATATATATATATATATATATATATATATATATATATATATATATATATATATTATATATATATATATATATATATATATATATATATATATATATATATATATATATATATATATATATATATATATATGTATCCGTCTGATAACTCAAAAAATAATTAACCGATTTAGATGAAACTCGGCAAGTGCCTTTCTTTTATTAATGGCTTGGATGAGTTCGTTGGCCAGGAAAATCGGACGGGGTTTTCCGGGAAAATTTTGAGTTTTCTTTCAAACAAATTTTTTTTTTCCGAAAATTTCGATAAAATTTGGTCTACATATTGCTTTGGGAAATACCTAACTATGTGCCAAAATTCAGCTTTCTAGGGTTACAGAAAATTGAGCTATTCAAATTTGAAACATGTTTAAATCATAAGTGTGTGGTTGCTGTTGGTTATTTATATTTCTATTGACCGCAGCTTCAAAATCTCGTATTATTCAATGACTTTGTAGTTCTCATTCTCACTTTTATTGACTAACATTTCAATTCTTGGTCTCAATGGTTTTATATTTTCACGTTTGACCAGCAGATGTCGCTCACTGTAAACATTGTTATTATTAATAAATGCATAAGTCAATTCGTAGCGTGTTAATCGGTAACGTGAAAATACTAGGCGGTCCAAGTCGCAGATAGAGGTTCCATCGCAGTTGCAGTAAGATCCTCCATGCCAGTTCGATGCAGATGAGATTTATATCTACCGTGGTTAAATCTCATTCTAATTATGGTAGTTGAAGTTTTTCTTGGTAAATTGAGATCTTTAATTTGATTTTCTAAAGACAATTGCGAGTAGAGCAAGCTATCTCTGTTATTTGATTTTAGTGAATTTTTATTTTTAAAAAAATCACTAATAGAGAGGTATCGACGGTGAGACTTTGCAAAAAAATATTCAAATGAGCGCGAACTAGGACCCCTAGAACCCATATCCGAGGTCAGTTTCAATTTTTATGTTTATATATATATATATATATATATATATATATATATATATATATATATATATATATATATATATATATATATATATATATATATATATATATATATATATATATATATATCCGTCTGATAACTCGAAAAATAATTAACCGATTTCAATAAAACTCGGCAAGTGCCTTTCTTTTAATAAGAGCTTGGATGAGTTCGTTAGCCAGGAAAATCAGACGGGGTTTTCCGGGAAAATTTTGAGTTTTATTTCAAAAAAAAAATAACAAAGCTGTTTTAATGAAATTTACATGTATTGCCTTGGGATAGACCTTACTAAGTAACAAAATTTAACTTTCTCAATTTATCAAAAATTGAGTTATTAAAATTTTATATTTTCTTTCAAAAAATTTTTTTTCTCCAAAATTTACAGTTATTTTAATGAAATTTGGTGGATATCTTGTCCTAAGAAAGACCTTACTACATACCAAAATTAAATTTTCTAAGTTTATAGAAAAATTTGTTATTCAAATTTGAAGCATTTAATAAAAATTCACTACCATAACGCACTTGCTGCGTCCAGAGTTTTTTTCGTATATTATTTACAATAATCGAAAAGTCCTGCACATCATTTCCCAGCAACTCACTGCGCATGCGGAAGCCCGAAATCAAAAGTAGAATTGGTATCCCTAAACACAAGTTAAGATTTCGGGACATGCCCAGCGCCATCTATACATTGCTTCTGAATACTACGTGCACGCGTTGTCTTGCAAAGTCATGTTAGCTCTACTTATTTTCCATAGACTTTTATATATTACTTAAAATGCTGATGTTTTGGGGCCTTGCTATGTCATCAGTATTGAAGCCGCCGGTTCACCCAGAAAGGTGGTTCTTTAAACAAATATGGCTTGACTGTTCTTCTAACGTCTAACTTCGCTCAATTTTTGATTTTTTTTTAATCCCAGACGTAAGACTACGTAGTATGTCAGTTAATTTCTCGACATGCTACTAGCGCCGCCTGCATCTCGTCGTTAAGTACTACGTACACGCCTTGCCGGAGCTCAGATCCCTCTAATATTTACTTATTTTTCAAGGACTCTGCAGTACAACGTGCTCGCGTTGTCTTATTAGAGAGTCCCGTATTTTTCACAGACACTGCTTATAAATCAACGTTTTAAAATCAAATGCTGAGTTCAGCAGCCGTCAAATGCAAGCGTTCATCAGCTGACCAGCGATACATTGCAGCAGTTGTAACTGATGAATTTGAAATTTTTTTTCGAATTAACCTCTTAGCGAAAGTTATTTTTCTATATTACTTTATTCCACGCACAGGAATGGTTTTTCACGGAAAACTATCATTTTCAACATAAATATTTATTTTCTTCTTGTAAGCATAAAACAATAGGAAATAAATTAGAGAAAAAAAATTAAAAGTGGCGATAATTGAAAAAATTGCAAAGGACATTATTTGTCTATATTTTTTTCGATAAGGCGATATTTAGTTTGCAATTGCATATATTAAAGTCCCAAAACCGATTAAATTTAATCATAGAGTAAATTTGAAATACATTTGTATATTGTAATACTGGGATTCGGTCTTAATATAATATATGTTCTGTGGATTCCATTACGGGGACATGTAGTATTAACGTAAATGCACAAACGCTAAACTTGAATTATTAAATGTGATATAATCGCGTGATGATTAAATTGCTGTTACTGAATAACTAATAGTATGATCTTCACTAACAAATTTGTCAACTAAAATTAAATGCTGAGACCTGACATGTGATGTTTAACAAGCAATAATCTGACGTCACCTTTTTATACCTTGTTTATTAACTTTCAAATTCATATACCTTATTATATTTAACGTGCCAATTATTTTTTTATTACAAAGCTTATTGGCCATTATTTTATTATTTTATGTGCAGATGTATCATAAAAAAATTAAAATATGTTGTTCGCAATAAATATAAACCATAAACATAATAAATATTACTTCGTTCTCTTTAAAATTTCTTTCTCAACAAAACTTATTCTACGGTTACACATCAGCTTGATTGGAGCTCTGTCTAGTTATCTCTTAATTCGACACATAGTCGAGTTCAACCTTCATTCTTGTCAGTGGAATATTCGATTATACGATTACATTTGTTAATCTGTCAACTGCTAAATGCCAAATCTGCGTTCTGCATCTGTCATTCTCTTCAATGTCGGTGTTAGTGTAGTATGTGTGCGTTTGGTTAGGTCGTCTCAGCAAAATGAAGGTAAATCAAAGAATATTTTAATATATAAGTATTTTTGGCCTTCCATATAAATTATGTCCGGTTTACAAGACCTCTCGGAGTGTTTTTATAATTCAGTTCATCAAAAATATGAAATGATGGAATGAATAAACTAGGATAAAATACACGTCCAGTATTCTCATGCTTTGTTGGTTTTGAGTTTTTCCAGAATTTTGTACTTGAAAGGCAAATATTTTCCTTGAGTTTATGGTGACAGGCGAATACTTTTTTTCTATTGAGTATGATGGTACCATTAATTGGGCGATATTATAACGGTCGCATTGTAATTATTTGGCGATAATGACGACCCGATGTAGTGTTGAAATTTTGGCATAGAGCTAAAGGGTATAATATAGAGGGAGACTAGATGTGTTTGGCCTATCTACCATACACCTTCCAGAAATATGAAGATTGCCTATTAATCAATGATTATTTTATTAATATGTAATTTGTTAACTTGTGAGTAATTCAACTATGTACTTACTTTATAAACGTGAGTGTAAAAGATGTTTTTAATGGTAGAATAATTATTTCAGTTGAACGTTTCCTTTCCCGCGGCGGGATGCCAAAAGTTATTTGAAGTTGTGGACGAACACAAGCTCCGTATTTTCTATGAGAAACGTATGGGACAGGAAGTTGATGCAGATTTATTAGGTGATGAATGGAAAGGTTATGTCCTGAAAATTACTGGAGGAAATGATAAGCAAGGTTTCCCTATGAAACAGGGTGTATTGACAAATAGTGAGTTCTATAAAATTAATGTTTATATATTTTTATTCGTGTTTTTTTGTTTGTTGCAAGACTGGTATTGCATGTAGTTTTATTTAAGTTCATAAATAGTACTTTACAATGTACACACTTCTTCCCCCATGTAGTCCATCCAAAGAATTGAACTGTGTATTTATGTTTCGAGTAATTTCCACAGTTTATATAAATTATCTTGCTTTTATTTACCAACTTGTTTCAAGGTGCACCTTTCTGATGTACCATGCTTTTAAGAGTTTAGTTAATATTTCTTGTAGCACTAGCCCATACCCTTGTGATAATTAATATGGCACATGTTTAGGCAGAACTTTTGGTAATCTTCGAATATAGGATGTCACACGGTGCAGCCGAGACATGGAACAGAAACGTAAATACCACATACAGTGTTGTCGGGTTGTAGTTCTTTTCATTGAATAAGATGTAATAAATATTATATACTTTTTAATATATTTTTGCCTGTATCAAATACATCTAAAAATAGGTCTTACAGCATCTACAAATAATGTAACAAAACATAATATTGTTACATTTAAGTGTATATTTGTTAAATTTGCAGAGAACCACCTGAACACTTTTTAGTGAAATTTCTTCGAAAAACTTCACTAGTGGGGAGATCCTGACTTTCGAATTTTATGAAAAAATAATCCAATGAGCGCGAACTAGTTATAAAAAATATTTTGTGCCAGATTATTTCAATGAAATGGAAATTCACTACCATAACGCACTTGCTGCGTCCAGACTTTTTGATAAATCTTTTCAGAAACATGCTTAGAACCCCAAGAAAAATCCGTTATTTGCATGCTGATGACCTCCTGCAACGAATGCTGATACATAAAGTTTGGTATTTTAGACGCACGCTGACAGTAGTGTTACCTTTTGTTCTCTTGTCTTTACAGAGTTATTTACATTTAAAGTTTTTTACACATTACATACTTTAAACAATTTCTCAGCTGCTGGTGGATCAAGTTTGCTATCCCACATGCACGCTGACACTATTCTTACAGTTTGTTTACTTGCCCTTGCCGAGTTATTTACATGTAAAGTTTTTTACACATTACATACTTTTTAAACAATTTCTCAGCAGCTGGCATATAAAATTTGGTATCTCATATACACGCTGAGGTGAATTTGCAGTTTAACTCACGGACAATTTGAAAAATATCGACTGCTGATAGATAAAGTTTGATGTCTTAAATGCACGCTGGCGCAAATGTTACCTTTTGTTCTCCCTTATTTCCCGAGTTATTCGCATTTAAAGTTGTTTACACATTAAGCAGTTTTTTAACAATTTCCTAGTACAGTCCTGTCACATGCTGTCTCATTCCCTCCTAAACATTACATTTGGCATAAGATGTCCATTGTGTTTGGGAATCCCTAGAATATTCTGGAACCAGAATATGGGAAATTGTCATTATAACTGACAGTTTACAAATCGCTTTCAGTACGGCGCTAGTACCAGTACGCTTTGGACGCTTTCTCATACATTCCTGTATTACGAACATTTTTTCTGAAATTGTGTGCTGTTTACCTTGTTCTGTTGATGACCAGTGGTATTATAGTGGCTTATAAGCTGCATGTGTGGCCCCTTTTCTTGGTCGGTGACATGTTATTTGTTTCCTATGTTGTTTTTGTGGCGAGAAAATTGCCATGTCGAGGCCGTCAAACTACAAGGTCAGGTCAGGTTGCCTACACAAGGGCCGGACCTACGTCATTTTCCTGAGATGTTAAGGTAAGTTTGTGTAAATTTGTTGTTCTTTTGTGTAAATTTCGATCGTTTCGCTGTATTTGCTATGGGATGTTCGGTGATGCTTAAGTAGACGGGTCCCATCCATGCATCACTAGAGCGGCATTGCCGGACGGTGTTTATTGCTCTAGGGGCCTGCCAGTACTGACCTGCCCTGTAGGTCAGGTCAGGCAGGCCCCTACAGCAACAAGCACCGTCTGGCAATGCCGCTCTCGTGATGCATGGACCGGACCCGTCTGCTTAAGCATCACCGACCTGGCCTGACCTGCCCTGAAGGTCAGGTCAGGCAGGCCCCTACAGCAATAAGCACTATCCGGCAATGCCGCTCTCGCGATGCATCAAATGACGGGACCCGCCTACTTAAGGGTCGCCCTTTTCTCGGAGAAGGGGGGGGGGGGGTTGGGGTGTTTCCGGGTGCTTCGCTGTAGGGGTTTTCCTTCCCCCCTCGCGTGCGTACAACCACCTCCGTTACATAAACCACAAGAAAAATTTCTTGTTCATACCCCCTAAGGAGGTTACGGGACCTGGCGTGAATAGGGGTGATGTGTGTGAATAGGGGTGGCGTCAGGATGTGAAAAAGACAGCCTTCAAGCCGCTTTCTTCGCATTTTCTGCTCATATTTCCTCCTTACGCCCAGCACCTCTCTTCACTCCTGGTCCCGTAACTTCCTTGGGGCGTGAACAAGAAATTTTTCTTGTGGGTTGTGCATCCATCGTCCGTGAGTTAAACTGCAAATTTACCCACGCTGACACTATTCTTACCGTTTGTTCTCTTGTCTTTGCCGAGTTATTTAATTTAAAGTTTTCACACATTACATACTTTTTAAACAAATTCTCAGTACAGTTCTGTTCCGCGACACCCCTTTCCCTCCTAAACATTACATTTGACATACAGTTCACATTGGCCTTGGGAATCCCTGAAATATTCTGGACACATGGACTATTGGCTTCTACTACGAAGTTGTCACTTCGCTTTTAGTAGACTGTTAGTACGCGTACTCATTTAGAAGGTTTCTTATATATTACTCTGTTCACCCACATTATTTCTGGAATTGTGCATTGTTTACCTTGTTCTCTTAATGACCATCAGTGCTGTAGTAGTTTAAGCGTGTATGTGTCGCTGGTTCCTGGTCCGTGCCAATGTTATTTGTTTTCTACATTGTTTTTGCAATGAAGGGACTGCGTCGCTCGGTGATTCTCCTTCCCCTCTCGCTTGCATACAACCCACCCTCGTTGCATAGACCACAAGTCTAATTTCCTGAGAGCAGCCCTCAAAAAGTAACAGGAGCTGGGGCGAATAGGGGTGCTGTGCGGTGAGGCAGGTTTAAAGCGGGATATGGCTTTCAAATGTGAAAAAGGCCGCTTTAAGCCGTTTTCTTTGCATTTTCTGCTCATATTTCGTTTTTTCTACCTACGCCGCCCGGCATCCCTATTTACTCCTGGTCCCGTAACTTCCTTGTGGGGTGTGAACAAGAAAATTTTCTTGTTGTTTGTGCATCCAGGGGAGGAGGTCTAAGCATGTTTCTGAAAAGATGTTACAAAAAAGCGTCCAGAAGGCACTAGCGAAACATGCATGCTTAAACCACTACTACTCAAATGGTCGTTAACAGAACAAGGTAAACAATGCTCAATTTCATAAATAACGCCTGTGAACACATGAATATATACGAAACCGTCTAAAGGAGTAAGTGTACTAGCGGTCTACTAAAAGCGAAGTGATAACTTGGCAGTAGAAGCCACTAGTCCATGTGTCCAGAATATTTCAGGGATTCCCAAGGCCAATGTGAACTGTATGTCAAATGTAATGTTTAGGAGGGGAAGGGGTGTCACGGAACAGAACTGTACTGAGAATTTGTTAAAAAAGTATGTGATGTGTAAGAAACTTTATCTGAAATTAACTCTGCAAAGACAAGAGAGAAATTGTTTAAAAAGTATGCAATGTGTAAAAAACTTTATATGTAAATAACTCTGCGAACGCAAGAGAACAAAAGGAATTTTTTTTCACTCATTTCCTTCTTATCTTCCTCATTCAACATTTCTATTCACCCCTGGTCTCGTAACTTCTTTGGGGGGTTGTTATCAAGAAGTTTTTCAAGAAAAAAAATGCTCAAAATAGCTTCCGGGAGGTGATCTGCAAATTTAACCATCATATTCCTTTTGCATGCTTCCATGAATGCATTCTTAAGGGTAGATTATTCACGCAGTTTTGGTTTTAAAGAAATTTTTGTTTGTTTTATGTACTTGCATCTAAATTACATGTCGATTCTCAACACTTTCTTGACTTTTATGCCCAAAAATGTTGTCAGTTTTGACATTAACTAAACAAGTGTGTGCAAAGTTTTAAGTGATTAGTAGCATGGATTTTGAGGTGTAAATGTATATTGATATGACAAAGATTGTGTGCAAACTGAGTTCATCTTCTAACAGGGACCAAATCTGTGCACTGTTGCCAGACTTGTAATTATGGCTATAATAGCAAGAAATGTTCCAGTTAACATTTTTATCTCAATACTTATTAACGAGGGCGGGTCAATAAGTCTGTGACTTTTTGAATTTCCCGCCTCTTCACAGGAAGGGCAACACTGCTCCTGTCAACAAGCATCTGTCAAATTTTGAACAAGCTGCGTCATTTAATTTGTGTTAGATAGCCATTGAAAGCAGACAACCTCGTGAGTTATAACGAAAATGGAAAAAGTGAGTTTTGTGTGCTCGTCAAACATTATTTTCTTGCGGAAAAAAACCATCACTCAAACCAAGGCTAAGCTTGATAAATACTATGGGGACTGCACCATCAATTTCCATGGTAAAAAAGTGATTTACTAAATTTCGTTGCGGCTGTACAAGCACAGATGACGCAGAACGTTCTGTACCCTCAGTTGAGGTCGCTACACCCGAAACAATTGAAAAAATTCACGATATGGTGTTGGCCGATCGGAGATTGAAAGTGCGGGAGATTCTGAAAGCCATAGACATATCACATGGCTCAGTGGTTTCGGTTTTGCATGATCACTGGTGTATGAGAAAGCTATCTGCAAGACGGGTGCCGCATTTGCTCATAATCGACCACAAATGCAATCATGTGACAACTTCGAAGGTGTGTTTGGCGTTGTTCAATGCGCCGTTTCATAACCGTGGACGAAACATAGAATCGCCACAACAAACCAGAGACCAAGCAGTAGTCAAAATAGTGGGTTTTGTACGAATCGGCTCCGAAGAAGGCCAAGGTGGGTTTGTCAGCAAAGTCATGGTGACTGTTTTTTGGGATGCAAGCGGTATAATCCACATTGATTACCTTCAAAAGGGAAGCACAATCAATGGCGAATATTATATCAACTTATTGGACCGATTCAATGACGATTTGAAGAAAAAATGACCTCATTTGGCCAAGAAAAAAAGTTATTTTCCACCAAGACAATGCAAGGGTGCACACATGTGTAGTCTCCACGGAGAAATTGTATAAATTGGGATACGAATTGCTCCCTCATCCGCCTTATTCTCAGGATTTAGCCCCGAGTGACTGTTTCTTGTTTCCAAACATAAATAAATGGCTAGGCGGAAAGAGATTTGACTCCAATGATGAAATCATCTCACAACCAAATATCTATTTTGAGGACCTCTACAAATCTTACTTTTTGGAAGGGATAAAAAAATTGGAGAAACGTTGGACGAAGGAGACTATGTTGAGAAATGAAATGATTTTTTGTCAAAAAACCTGTGTTTTATTCAAAAAGTCACCGACTTATTGAGCCACCCTCGTATTATATTTCTGTTTCAGTTTTCCATCTGTTTCATCTATTATCTAGTGAGTGAAACAAGTAAAACCTTGTAGTTAGTAAAAAAATAAAATGTATGGTACAGATTTTAGGTACCAGAAAAGTTTGTAGTAAGCATGAAACATTTCTATTCTATTTTTAACAAATTTTCCTTTGACTGTAAGACTAAAAAAAAAATCTTCAAAGGGGGTAGGGACCTCTAGGAAGTATATTAAGAGCCAATTTTTAGTGAATTTTCATTAAAAAAAGATTAGGCAATCTTGACTGTAAGACTTTGGAAAATGTCTCTAATCTGGAGAAATTTGTTGCTATTTCTTAATTACCAAAATTTGTTAAAAATTAATACTCATTTGATCTTTTAAGATATTTTATTAACTCTCCTTATTGTATCAGCAAAAACAGAAAACCGTTTTTTTTTATTTACCTACTAGATTTTTTACTCAAGTCACTTGCTAGATAAAAGGTAATTCTGCAGTTGATTCCGGTGAACCGGCAGAGTCGTCGCGCACTATAATTTCGTCGTTGGAGTTCTCGTGTTGTTGCCACATCCTTCTCTCTACCTCAAAAAGTTGTATGGAAATTCGCTACCATAGCGCACTTGCTAATAGTTCTAGGAACATTTGCTAACATAGCGCACTTGCTGCGTCCAGACTTTTAAAGTTTGAACTGAATATTATGACTCATTAAAAAGACATATTTATCATTAAAAACATTTCGATTAACATTCGCTACCATAGCGCACTTGCTGCGTCACGACTTTTTAACTTTGTAAGAAATGTTATGTCTCATGGAAAAAACATATTTCATATTACAAACAGTTCTAGGAACATTCGCTACCATAGCGCACTTTCTGCGTCCCGACCTTTGAAGTTTGTTCTTCATTCGATGTCTCATGAAAAAACATACTTAACAGTACAAAAAGTTGTATGGAAATTCGCTACCATAGCGCACTTACTGCGTCCCGACTTTTTAAGTTTGTAGGTACTAAATAAAATATTATTTCCTTACAAAGTCGATAAAGAGAAGGATGTGGCAACAGTGCGAGAACTCCCAACGACGAAATTCTAGTGCGCGACGACTCTGCTGGTTCACCGGAATCAACTGCAGAATTACCGATAAAAAGATAAATGCATTAGGTATTTCTTAGATAAACTTTTTATTTTTTATTATTCATTAACAATTTAGGAGTACAAAACAGAAAAGTTGACATTCTTGTATCAATACACGTTATTACAGACTGCTAAAATTTAATTCTTATCATGCATTGCCTATAATCACAACTTTTATTGTAATTTTGCAGTTTGTATGAATAAACAATGAAACAAAAATTGTTTATTACTTCTAATACTGCATATAGAAAAAAGACTCTTACCACACATTAATTTACATAAATTAATGTGTAAATATAGTCTTAACAGTTACAATATATTACTTTTTCTACATTTAACTAAAATGAAAATTTAAGTTCAAGTAATAACTGCACTATTTTGTTTGTTTGTAGGTCGTGTTCGTTTATTGTTATCAAAAGGGCATTCCTGTTACAGACCAAGACGTTCTGGTGAACGTAAAAGGAAATCTGTAAGAGGGTGCATAGTTGATGCTAATCTCAGCGTATTGGCGTTAGTGATTGTCCGTAAAGGAGAACAGGTTAGTGCTGTTTTGGTTTTCCAAAAGGTTTTATTTTTAATTTTACTACTGAAATATACTCTATATATTAAAATCTTAAATTTATTGTGTATTAACATTATCAAGTGCAGTAAACTCCAGTTGTCGATATTGATGATAAGTTATTTACACACACACATACACAGGGTTATAATAAAGTAACACACAAATTTCAAAATAAGGGTTTGTGATCATAATAACAAGAATGCTGAAAATGTTCGTTATTAAATTAAAAAAAGGTTTATTTAAAATAATTATGGTAGGCAGTATGGATTCCGTCAGCGCAGATGAACTAACTGCTGACCTCCTTTCCATTCTTGGAACAAGTCTATGGAACTACACGGTGAATCCCAGCTTGTTGCTCTAGACATATCCAAAGCATTCGACCAGGTCTGACACGCAGCGCTGCTTTATAAACTTCTGGCCTATTGGCCTACCACCAAAACTCTGTACCTGGACAGCAAATTTCCTCTCCAACCGGAGCATTTCTGTTGCCGTGGATGGCCATTCCTCTAAACTGTATCCAATTAATGCAGCAGTCCCTCAAGGTTCAACTTTAGCCCCTACTTTGTTCCTTCTCCACACCAATGACCTCGCTAGCACATCCAACCCAGTTCACGGTTACGCGGACGACAGCACCCTCCACTCAAATATACAATATTCTAAGCCTGTCTCTTTATCTCAATTAGATGACGATCGCAGACTCATGGAGGGTTCTATCTCTGTGGATCTCCAAAAAATATTAGACTGGGGAAGTAGAAATCTTGTACAATCAACTCCACCAAATCTCAGTCTTGCTTTCTATCTCATAAGATATACACCAGCCCTAGACCCATCACAATGAACAACCAAGTTATTTAAAGTAATGAGTCTCTTTCACTTGTTGGCATTTCTGTGGATCGAAATCTCGATTGACACCAACATGTCACATCAATTGCAGAAGCGCCTGCTAAGAAATTAAGTTTCCTCTTCCGGGCTCGCAAATACTTTTTACCTGCCAACCTCTATACCTTATATACTTCACAAATAATGCCAAGCCTCGAATACTGCTCCCACATCTGGGGTGCCGCTGCCGTTTCTACACTGCTATCCTGGACTCCGTTCAAAAGAGAGCTGTATGTCTCATCGTTGACCCTCCCCACACACAAAGGCTGCCATCCCTTGCCCACTGCCGTAATGTTGGCGACCCCCTCTCTCCCTCTCTTAGAGATATCTACATGGGCACTGCTCAGAGCAGCTTTCTTCCATAATTCCTCCACCTGCTGCCGCCAACAGATCTACCAGGGGAAGAGAGCGAATGCACCCTTTTACTGTCTGGGTCACCAGACATAGAGCATCTTTTTTATGCCTGCTCTTTTGTCCCGAGGACCTCCAAGTTGTGGAATTCCTTGCCGGCACATGTTTTTGCTTCACCTCCAAACTTCAAGTCCAGAATTAACAAGTTGCCTCTTTACTCCTTGTCAACACCCACGGTACGATAGTATTTACACTGTAAGCCCTCGTGGTGTGTATATCTGTTGTCATGATGTATGTTTACTGATATTTTCGTAAATTGTGGGCCAATTTTTAAAAATATTATTTGTTTGAAAGGATATACTCCGTGTTCCCATTTTCACCAAGTCAGGATCTATTATGGGATTTCAGGAAAATCAAGGGAAATCCTCTTTTAATCTATGTAACTTAAAGTTATACTTGTATTAATGCACTTTGATTATATTATAGCATTTTTCTAATACTGTACTCACTAAGTACATATGTATATTGTACTAAAAATGGTAAAATAAACAAACTTAAAAATAAATAAAAATTAAACATTAATTAATTTTTTCATACAAAAATTCTCTGCAGATGTTTCTTCAAAAAAAAGTCGTTAAACTCGTTTATAAGAAAATTCGCTATTAATAGAACATTTTGTACAGGAAGATTTGTTAAATAAATAAATAAATTTAAAAAAACTGGTCTGATCTTCCTGGCCAAAGAACCCTTTCAAGTTATTTACCCACCTACCAAAATATAATTTTCCACAAAAACTTTTTTGAAGGCACAATAATTTCATGAAAATTTGCAAACAATTTTTCGAGAAAACCCATAAACATTTTTTTTTATAATAACATTATCATTAGTTGCCAAAATTTCACAAAAACATCTTTCAAAAATGATTTCTACGAAGCAAAAAAAATTCTGCAAAAACTGGCTAAATATCTTTTACACAAAATTTTGTTAAAAGAATATATAAAATTCAAATTATATACCTAATCTGTAATTAAAATTGAAAATAAGATAATTTGTTTGCACTAAAATCCATTAAAACCTTATTTGTGACTAATTTAGTTTAAAAAATGTTCCATCAATTGAATAATTTTTCATAGAAAAATTCTCAACAAATGTTTCTTCAAAGAAAATTCATTAAAATCATTTATAAGAAAATTCGCTATTAAAAGAACATTTTGTACAAGAAAATTAGCTAAGGAAATAAATATCAAAATATTCAAAATCTTATCTAAATACAGAATTAGATACTTTTTCTGTGGCTTCACAGAGAAAATTCTTTTGCATGTGGATGCAGTAAAAATTTAATCCGGTTATACAGAAGAAAACTACTTCTTCTAATGTCACACGGTTGTACAGAAGAAAACTGCTTCTTCTAATGTCACATATCTCTACATCTATGTTAACTGTGTAACAGTTTTACCAACTAATGGTAACAACAGCTGCTATTAAACTTGAACTAAAAGTCTTAAAAATGCTTATCTTTCATTTTCAACAAAATGTCTATTTGAATTACACAATCTGATCAGATAAAGTAAAATTTAATCAGACGAAAAAAGTAAAAAAAAAAGTACAAAGAGAAATTTAGTCAGCGTGAGATTTGAACCAACGTCCCTTCGCTCATCAGCAATGCATCTAACAATTACACTACTGTAAGCCTTCTATCAGACTCTGCAATGAGAGGTAGATAACTGATAATGGTCTTAAGTTATTTATTTGTAATATATAAGGTCTTTAAATGCATATTTTGCAACTATTTAAAAAATGAGAATTCTAGCATAAATATAAAACATTCTAATATACATTTTAGGCAATATTTACCATTTATAAACCACAATACTTATACTAATTGTCACGTTTCAAATCTCCAGTTTGACATTTACAGGAGAAAATTTATATATATTTTTTGAGTTATCAGTGTGCCCAGTTTGTGCTTATTTGAAGAAATTTTATGTAATTCAAATGAGCACAAACTGGGCAATTTTCTTTAAAAATTCACTAATGAGGAGATCTTGACTTTTGAATTACGTAAAATTAATTCAAATGAGCACCAACTGGGCACACTGATAACTCAAAAAAATATATATAAATTTTTAAAGAAAATTCACTAATACACTCGTACACTTAAAAGATAAAACTTTGGTTAGTCAAATGAATTTCATTAAACCTGGTAGTCAAAAAAGTCATTGCAGTTGGTACGAGTAAACAACATAACAGTTGTTTTATGTTTCTAAAACTGCATATATTAAAAAGACATCTTACCACACATTAACGTCTTGTAAAGTTAATGTGTTATGTCCGTCTTGACATTTTTTCTTTATAAACTAATGTTCCTAACACAACAGATTTTACTAGAAGTTTATACAAATCAAAGATGTTTTGTTTCTTCTGTAGGAGATTCCTGGACTGACCGACACCACAGTTCCGCGCAGACTTGGACCAAAACGTGCTTCAAAAATCCGTAAGTTGTTCAATTTGAGCAAGGAAGATGATGTACGTCAGTATGTTGTGAAGCGTCCACTTCCTCAAAAAGAAGGTAAAAAACAACGCTTCAAGGCACCCAAAATCCAGAGATTAATTACTCCCGTTGTTGTGCAAGTAAGTCTACAATATTTTTTTTATTTTTTTTTTTTTAATGTGTATTAATATATACAAATGTTCTTGTTATCTTAGACTTATTCTGTGTTTTTTGGTTGCACAATATACAAATGGACCATATTAATAAAGTTGGGAATTACTTTTCTGTTGGTTCATAGTTAGATTTATTACCATTGCTGATATATGGGAGGTATAGTTCAGGGTACCCAGCGACCTGGAAAACCGGGAAAAAATCAGGGAAGTTGAAATACCCCCTAAAATGTCAGGAAATTTTGTGATTTTGCTCAAATGTCATGGAAATTATTCAGTAGACCTGGAAATTATATATTTTTAAAATTTCGTCACTGGCAGATCCATTGTTATTTTGATTTCATATATATTATATGAATTTCTTTCACGTAACTATTTTTCTACTATGGCTGCCGTATGGTATGTTAACTGAAACCGCCAATGAGCGCAGCGCGTGTCACATGCGCCGATATAAATATAGCGTCTTCTTCACCTCAAACATGTCTAATTGCTTCATCTCATGTCGAATGTACTTCCTTGAATGCATAAAATGCAAGAAGCATTCAAGTTATTGGCTGCGTAGAGCTACGCTGTGAATGTGTTTATTTTATTTTAATCTTTATGACCATATGGTTAAAGTTGGAGTGAAAATATCGGGCATTTATATCCTAATTGACAAGAGAAAACTTTAATATCGCAAGGCATTGTGTATGATGGTTGAAAGAACTTAGCAGGAGTGGGAAATGTAGAAATTAACGATAAGCAGAGGCAGTATGTCAAAAGTCATATCATAAGAATTCTTGATGAAAACCAGACGACAATGCTTGACATGGGCGAAGCAGAAAAAATGAAACATAAGGCACGTAGAGAAATATCAAAACTATAAATAAGGAAAAAACGCCTTAAAGACGATACAAAATACAAAACTGTAGTTTTATATTCTAAAATTACCACCTTGAGCAAATATGTATGAATAAATCCTTCTCCATGCGGTAATCCGCATGCGGACAATTGAGAGTATACTGTATTAATAATTTTTATAACGATATGAAATGTATAAATCTGATCAGCTAACAAATATATAAAAACCCACCCTCTACAAAATTGTCTCGACAAAGGGCAATAAAAAAAGTGATTAGTTCGACGTTTGATTTAAAAGTTTTAAGAAGTTTGAGGCACTCCTGGGTTCGTTCATAGTTTGGTTCGAAGCTACCATGCCCAATCTACATGCTGCTGTCAAAATGTCCAATCTACTGCTCAGGCCATGCAGTTTGTACAACTTCACTAAGGATTTGTAGATAGGACATTCTTAATAATTATGGTGCTATGAAAATAGATAGGACTATGTTTTGTTTTGTTTCTTTAACGTCAGCCTATTTCCGCGACTATGGCCAATCACCGGCGCCAGGGAGCAGTTTCACCTTACTATCCTGGAAATTTTGCCGAACCCCTGCCTTTCTGTAAGGAGGGTAGGGATCTTTAAGGTGCCCACCATCGCATTGACACGGGACCGACGGCTTTACGTCCTCTTCGAAGGGCGGAACGTGCAGACATTCAACTTGCTCAAATACAATGCCAGAACCTCCGTTGATGTTAATTTTACAGTTTGTACTGAAACAGTAAAAGGAGTACCTTGGGATTGAACCCAGTACCCTTCAACTATTCACAATAGCTGCACAATGAAACTATTTACCTGTATCCTGTCTCTGATCTCAAAATCATAGTTTTTTTTTAGCTGGGACACAAAATACCTCAAAGCGTAGGTTACTGAAGTTCTAAAAACTGCACTAAAAAAAAATTACCTGTCTTTGGTGACCTTACTTTTTTGTGCTATGTATTTTTTACTTTATTATATTCTTTATTTATTATATACTTTATTATATTCTTTGTTACTCTTTTAGTTGAGTTTAAATGTACAGTTTTGTTCAAATTAATGTGAACACGGGCAGATTTACATTACATATCAATTATTGAAAGAAAAAAATACAAACGGTACTAGCTTATAGGTCTTTTAGTATTATTAAAAAGGGATATGCCCCCCTTGGCTTTTATTCCAGCTTAAAGTGGTTTTGGTATAGAACCAATTAATTTTTTGCAATTCTCCTTGATTTTGTCATCTTGAAACAACACCTGAATGACAAACCTCAATCCTCTTTCTTTTTGTTGTACGATCCATTTTTAGCAATTTGGGCTTGCATATAGACTACAAGTTCTCAATAGGATTAATGTCTGGTGAGTTTCCAGGCCAGTCTAGAAGGGTCATCTTTTTGTTCTTGAAATATTTCACCATCTTGAAAACACAATCTGGGCTTGCATATAGACTACAAGTTCTCAACAGGATTAATGTCTGGTGAGTTTCCAGGCCAGTCTAGAAGGGTCATCTTTTTGTTCTTGAAATATTTCACCATCTTGGAAACATGACACGGTGCTGAATCTTGCTGGAAGATTGCTCAACCTTTTTCCAGTTCTCTGGACAAACTAACATCTCTTTATATTTTCCACTGTTCATCATGCCTTCGATAGGTGTAAGTTTTCCTGTTCTCATATATGAAAAACAGCCCCAGAACATCTTTTTGACTGGATATTTGACTGTCTGGACCAAGTGAGCTGCAGTTAAGTTTTTGTCCACTTCACGCGAATTTTGATCGGTCTCCATGCACCAAAAAAACGGTCTCATCTGAGAACAGGACATTTTTTGTGATATTCTGTCCAATGCGCACATATATATATATATATATATATATATATATATATATATATATATATATATATATATATATATATATATATATATATATATATATATATATATATATATATATATATATATATATATATTGTCCAAATGAGGTTTTTTTTTCTTTCATCATAGCCTCCATCAGGCTGTTTCTTTTGAGGTCTCGCAGCTTTTTTTCCTTCCTTTAAAAGGTGTTTGCAAATTGTAGAGTTGTGAATTTTCGCTCCAACCTTTTCAAAGTCTTGCTGTAGGTCATAGCTTGTCTTTTTGGGTTTTAGCTTGCATACGATTCCTCTCAGGAAGTTTTCTTCCTTTTTCTCCCACGCTTTTTCTCCCACGTGTCCCCTCTGCTGAACTTACTCACCCAGTTTTCCTTTTTTAGTGAGTTTTCGTAGAATTGTTATATTAGCTTATTTACAGCTCCCAAGCTCACGGAACACTCGCTTGCAATGTCTCTACATCATGGATTTGTGCTCACTAAGTGTAATTATCCTTTCTCTTTTCCCTGGCGTGATGTCTATGATGCCACGAACCCGAAAAACGGGCCATTTCTCCCAAAACCACAAAAACACTGGTATAGACAATAACTTAGTGCAGAATGACAGGTTATGGGATATGTTGAGAAACATCTGTGCACATTTTTTTTTTCAAATGAGTTTTTTTTCATCATAGCCTCCATCAGGCTGTTTCTTTTGAGGTCTCGCAGCTTTTTTCCTCCCTCCAAAAGGTGTGTGCAAATTGTAGAGTTGTGAATTTTCACTCCAACCTTTTCAAAGTCTTGCTGCAGGTCAGAGCTTGTCTTTTTGGATTTTAGCTTGCTATTTCTTAAAACAAACGATTCATCTCAGGAAGTTTTCTTCCTTTTTCTCCCTCACTTTTTCTTCCACGTGTCCCCTTCTGCTGAACTTTAACTGACCCAGCTTTCCTTTTTTTAGTGAATTTTCGTAGAATTGTTATATTATCTTATTTACAGCCCCCAAGCTCACGGAACACTTGCTAGCAGTGTCTCTTTACATCATGGATTTGTGCTCACTAAGCGTAATTATCCTTTCTCTTTTCCCCAGGCTGTTTCTTTTGAGGTCTCGCAGCTTTTTTTTCCTCCCTCCAAAAGGTGTCTGCAAATTGTAGAGTTGTGAATTTTCACTCCAACCTTTCCAGTCTTTTTGGGTTTTAGCTTGCTATTTCTTAAAACAAACGATTCATCTAAGGAGGTTTTCTTCCTTTTTCTCCCACGTGTCCCCTTCTGCTGAACTTCAACTGATCCAGTTATCCTTTTTTAGTGAATTTTCGTAGTCTTCCTTTTTCTACCACACTTTTTCTCCCACGTGTCCCCTTCTGCTGAACTTCAACTGACCCAGTTTTCCCTTTTTAGTGAATTTTCGTAGAATTGTTATATTATCTTATTTACAGCTCCCAAGCTCACGGAACACTCAATAGCAATGTTTCTTTACATCATGGATTTGTGCTCACTAAGTGTAATTATCCTTTCTCTTTTCCCTGGCATGATGTCTATGATGCCACAAACCCAAAAAACAGGCCATTTCTCCCAAAACCACAAAAACACTGGTAACTTAGTCACAATAACCGTCAAAACGGCGGACATAGACAATAACTTAGTGCAGAATGACAGGTTATGGAATATATTGAGAAACACCTTTCAGAATTATCAAAGCAGTGTTGTCATATTGAAATAATATAGAAATTCCAAATGTTCACATTAATTCATACAATACTGTATGTGTACAGGTGGCCCATTGAAAACAAGCTTGTCGAAAAAACCTGAAACACATCAAGTTTGCTTGTGAGGGGGACAACTTTTGACGCAAAAAGTATAACCCAAACGTTACCCTCCTGAGCAGGGGTTTCATCCCTCAAATTTTTTCAAATGGGAATAGATGTCATGTGATAGCTCGTTGAAAAGAGCTTTTAATTCCCCATACATTGCTTTTTAATTTTTGAAATTTGGTCTATTCGTTTAGAAGATATGGATTTTTGAAATATTTAAATATCAGATTTCCCGAGAAATTAAAAAACTAAATCATTTCACTTGAAAACTTAGCATAGTATTGAAGTAAATGTTGATAATAATTGGGACCAATCATACTATTAAATCAACAAACTAACATGCCAATGAATTAAACTTTCATCCAATAAATGTTCAAATTTTTCCGTAACATTTACAACCATTTGAGCAATTCTCCGACATTAATCAATAATGCGCTGATGTAACCCTGTCAATGAATCACACTCAGTAGCATAAACTTTAGATTTTAAATGCGTCCACAAAAAAAATTCTAAAGGGGACATGTCTGGAGATCGGGCTGGTCATTCTACAGCACCTCTTAGACATATCCATTGACCGGGAAAGGTGCTCCAAGAAAACGTCAGCAAAATATGTTTTGTGATCACGCAGTCTAGATAGCAACTTTTTGTGTCTACATGTGAATTGAAGTAACTCGATCAATGAAAAATTCAGTTGCGATTATTGCTTTGCGTTGTTGAGTTGATTTGTATAATCAGTTATTATGGTGTATTCAATTGCCAAAAGAGTTGAAATATTGGGAATTTAAAAAAAGATCATGAAAACACAAAGGAAACAGCATGTGTATTTAATAACCTGCATCCTGATACGCATGTTCATCATAAGTACGTGCTACAGTTGCTACACAAGTTCCATGAAACTGGCTCAGTGGCTAATAAGAAACGAAATTTTGAACGTGAATATTCTATGGTGAATGAACCCAAAAGCTTGGAAGTGGTGGGTCCAGTTAGTGCAGATCCAACATTAAATACACGAAAATTAGTTGATTACTAATCTACGTAGAACAACCAACGAATTCTGAAAATTAAGTTTCATCCATCTAAAATCCAGCTAGTTCAGGAATGAAAACGAAAGATGATTATGACCGGCGCTTGGAATTTTGTGAAAATATTTCTCAAAGAATAATTTACAACAGGCAAATTCTTTTTAACACTTGTTTTTTCCGACAAAAGTACTTTCTTTCTGAATGGCACTGTAATTCGTCATAATTGCCGGTTCTGGTCAGATGGAAACCCTTGTGTTTTCCATGAAGTCCAAACTCAAACTCCACAAAAAATCAATGTTTGAGCGGATATACACTTTCTCGGTCAATGGATAGCTCGGAAGAGGTGTTTTAGAATGGCCAGCTTGATTTCCAAACCTATCCCCTTTAGACTTCTTTTGTGGGGGCATTTAAAATCAAAAGTGTATGCTAATTCATCATAATTGCCGGTACTGGTCAGATGGAAACCCTCGTGTTTTCCATGAAGTTCAAACTCAAGCTCCACAAAAAATGAATGTTTGAGCGGGTATTTCTGGTGATCACATCGTTAGGCCAATCTTCATAGCCAACACTTTGACACAAGAACGGTATTTGGAAATATTGCAAGACTTGGTTTACCCTATGCTAATTGACATTGTTGAGAACGATGCGGGATACCCTGAACAACATTTATTTTTCCAACAAGATGGTGCTCCACCGCATTATGACGTTACTGTTAGAGAGATCTTGGATATACACTTTCTCGGTCAATGGATAGCTTGGAAGAGGTGTTTTAGAATGGTCAGCTTGATTTTCCAAACCTATCCCCTTTAGACTTCTTTTGTGGAGGCATTTAAAATTAAAAGTGTATGCTAATTCGTCATAATTGCCGGTTCTGGTCAGATGGAAACCCTCGTGTTTTCCATGAAGTCCAAACTTAAACTCCATAAAAAAATCAATGTTTGAGCGGGTATTTCTGGTGATCACATTGTTAGGCCAATCTTTATAGCCAACACTTTGACACGAGAACAGTATTTGGAAATATTGCAAGACTTGGTTTACCCTATGCTAATTGACATTGTTGAGAACAATGCGAGATACCCTGAACAACATTTATTTTTCCAACAAGATGGTACTCCACCGCATTATGACGTTACTGTTAGAGAGATCTTGGATAGACACTTTCTTGGTCAATGGATAGCTCGGGAGAGGTGTTGTAGAATGGCCAGCTTGATTTCCACACCCACCCCCTTTAGACTTCTTTTGTGGGGGCAGTTAAAATCAAAAGTGTATGCTACAGAGTGTGATTCATTGGAAGAGTCACATCAGCGCATTATTGATAATACCAGAGAATACTCCTGAAATGCTTCCAAATGATCGGCAAAAATTTGAACAAAATTAATACAAATCTGGGGAAGTAGGTGGTACCTAATTTGAACATTTATTGGATTAAAGTTTAATTCGTTGGTATGTTGGGTTTGTTGGTTTAATAATATGATTGGTCCTAATTATTTTCAACATTTATGTCAATACTATGCAAAGTTTTTAAAGTGAAACGTTTTCTAACTTCTCAGGAAATTCATTAGTGATATCAAAACTCCATATCTTCTAAACGAATAGACAGAATTTCAAAAATAAAAAAGCAATTATAGGGAATTTCAACGAGCTAGCACATGACCCCTATTCCCATTTGAAAAAAATTAAGGGATGACAACCCCCGCTTAGGAGGGTAAAGTTTGGGCTATACTTTTTGCATCAAAAGTTGTCCCCCTGACAAGCAAACTGACGTGTTTCAGGTTTTTTCCCGACAAAATCTCTTCCTGGCAGTTATGGCTGCCAGCTCGTTTTCAATGAGTCACCCTGTATATGTTAAACACCCACATGCACAGGCAGTTTCTAAGTGGTAAATCTAAATGAAACGTTCACGTCTGTGGGAAAGAAATATGGTAGTGTTTTTCTCGGAAAATTCACAATTTTCCTAAAACCCTATCATTACAATTTAGTATTAGCTACACACTAAAAATTAATTTTAATTGTAAAAGAAATTAAAAATATGGTGCAAATGTTATATAACCGGCTTTGATAAATTCATTATATTTCACCATTTACCTAACGGACAAAAATTTGAAAATCACTTAATCTTTCTCCAAAAGCAATCTATGCCTCAAATTGTTGACAATTGTACCATATTTTGATATTTGAAAAATTACTAATTTATTACACTTATCTTTATAGCGCAAACGCCATAGGCTAGCGTTGAAGAAGAAACGTTGCTTGAGGCGTAAGGAACAAGCTGATAACTATGCTAAGTTGTTGGCTCAACGCAAGAAGGAATCAAAGGCTCGTAAAGCAGAGATTAAGAGAAGGAGGTCTTCCGCTTCTCAGAGCAGTACTACGCATAAATAAATTGTTTTAAAACAGTTTACCTAAAACTTTTATATAACATGTTGAGTAATACATAATTGACCTTATTATAATTTTTATTAGTTCCTCATTTTTTTACACCCTTTATATCGGACTGTTCCAGAATTGACTTTTAAGTTGTTTTTTAATTATTTTTTTAGTGTAGTATTAATATGACCACAATTAAGGACCCTCCTGCAAGAAGGATGCAGCTCAAAAAATATAGTTCATAGTTCTTTATTTCACCATCAAAAGATACATGGTATTGTCATACATTAAAACACAAAAAAAATCATCAAATAAAATAAGTGGCTACGGAGGTTGACAATAGTTCATATATTTTGTTTTCACCCTCAGGGCTCGTCCGCGGCTTTGGCCGCCCCCATAGCACTGTAGTTCATATATTCCTCAATCGTACAAAAAGTTTCACTCATCAGGTACATTTTGACACTTGTCTTGAATTTGTTCCTCTTTATTTTTCACATATGCAGTGGCCACTTTTATAACCTGATTCCTGTGTAATTAATTCCATGCCTGGATGCTCCTATCTGGTGCAGTGATGTTGCAAGTTCATTTCCGTGACGCGTGTTACAGTTATGGTATTCATTGTTCTTTGTTCTGTCCTCTTTGGTATCCTATATATGGAGAATACAGGTAAGAATGTATTTATTTACTACAGTCAGTATTTTGTGTTCCTTGAAAAACACTCTGCAGCTATTTAATGGACCAACATTAAAGCTCTAATAGCGTTTTTCTACTCAAGAAGGACTCTGTGAAGCTCATTGGAGGAGCCCCAGACCAGAATCCCACAGACTGCAATAGAGCAGAATTTAAATAAAATATGCTACTCCAGGTAAGTTGAACACCTCATAAGCTTTCGAATAGCATTTACATCCTTGACAGTCTAGAACATAAATCTTCCAGAGGATGGGACCCAAGATAGAACCTTGCGGTACCCCAGCTCTCAAACACACATTACTGGACAATTTGTTGTTCCACTTGATCATCTGCATTCTGTTAGATCTTGTACCAAACACCTCACACCATAAAGCATATCAAGAAGGATACTGCCATCCACAGAATCAGAAGCTTTACTTAAGCCGAGAAATGTTATTTCTACTTTTTGTTTGTTTGTTTGTTTTAAAGCCATCTAGTGTGCCTGTCACTACCCGTTAAAGTGCAGTGTCTTGGATTATCTATACCCAAACTGATTTTCATTTAACACTTTTTTTGTTGTTGAAGAAGTTCTCCCATTTCTGTGTTAGAGGGCCTTTAAAGATTTTTGAAAATACAGGCTAGATGGAAATTGACCTATAATTGCTGCACAGTTTAGAACATAAATCTTGTACATGCTGAAGCCACTTGAGAGAGTTGTCCATAATGACTCCCAGAAGCCTCACAAACTCAAGCTACCCCTATTTCTTATGCTAAATTTCATTATTCTAGTCTTATCATTATTCAGGTGCAGTGCATTGTCAGAAAACCAATTTTGTCTGGTTTTGGTCACTTCTAGCCTAATAAAGGTTATATCATTGCAACATGTGGGTTCCATGTGTTTCAATACTTTGAAATAGGTCATTGACATAAATTATAGAGAGGATGGGACCCAAGATAGATCCTTGCGGTACCCCAGCTTTCAAACACACACTGTTGGACAATTTGTTGTTCCACTTGACCATCTACACTCTGTTAGAGGTACGACTTGAAGAGATCATATACCAAACCCCTCACACCATATTAGTTAAGCTTATCCAAATACCATATACCAAACCCCTCACACCATATTAGTTAAGCTTATCAAGGATACTCCTTTTCTATTTAGATTCTTCCACAAGTCTTCTTTACCTCAAATTCATCATAACTGCTACTCGTATTATCATCGTCGCTTGGCACAAACTCATCACTGGAACTACCACTATGGGGTTCAGAAACATGACTCAAGTTTTCATCCATCACACAGTTGAAGAAAACAGAATCCGTGAAAAATTTGTGTAAAACTAAATAAAATACCGCCAACTAATAGCGTGAGTCAGAGGGGAGAGAATATCTTCCAAACATGAAAACAAATTGTGATACACATTTGGAGCAAGACAGACGTAGCTCCTGCTCGAATCGCTAAGGGGCATATCTTGTGTATTTCTCTTGTTTAGAGCATAACCGTTGCTTGAATCTGCGTCGATTTTGCACCAAACCATAGAAAATATTTTGTAGCATAGAATTGTACCAAAATTGGAGCTGTGTTCGCACGGCAAGGTTTCCAATTATAACTTTATTTTCTAATAACAACAAAAAGGGTTGCGGTGCTATCGGGGCGGCAAGGCCGCGGACGAGCCCTGAGGGAACAAAAAAAATAAAAAAAAAATAAATAGAGTAATTTATTTATTTTAAAGACTGAATAAGTGACTTAAGTAACTATTGGAAAACGTAAAATTATCGTCGTTTTTCAGTGCCAGTTTTGCATCGCTAAATTTTAAATAATTATAATTTTACGTCTTAATAGGCGATAGTAGTTGCTAATATTATTCGGTTCATTATAATTATTGATAAATGTAAAATTATCGTGTTTTTTCAGTTCCGGTTTTGCATCGCTAAATTTTAAATAATTATAATTTCACGTTTTAATAGGTGATATTAGTCGCAAATATTATTACAGTAGAGTCCCGTTTTTTAGTCTCGATCATCCGACCTGCTTCCGCATCATTTCTGACTGATTAATATTTGCATCATCATTCAAACAAGATTCATTGGGTTCTTTTTCATCTGAGTGATAACAGATTTATAGGTAATTGGGTGCCGCATTTGCCTTACACTGTACAACAAGCTGATACAGCTCTCTAATGTCGAAGCAATGTTTGGACCTCTTTCAGCAAAATTTGCAACAGTTTTTGCATTGAGTTGTTATTGTTTATTAAATCTGGATAAATTATTATACGCCAGAGGTCAAGACAATGGATTTTTCCGAGTGAATCTGCCCTGAAGAAGGCCAAGGTGGTCCCATCATCCAGAAAGGAATAATCCTCATGGACTTTTTGCAGAAAGGAAGAACAACCATGTGGCAGTACTACAGTGAATTAGTGGACTGATTCCATAAGAAATTGGAAAGGCACAGCTTGATTTGATTAAGAAAAAACTGCTGTTTCACCACGTTAACCCACCGGAATTGTCGCGACCAAATTGGGAGATTATTCTTCAAGAAATTTTGCCATTGTTATTAGGGTATAAATAAACGTAGATAGTTCTTCACTAATCTGCAATTGTCTTAGTTTTATTTAGAAGTGTGTGATAGATAAATAATAAGGATCTTCACTGCAGACTTTTTATTTTGTGTCTAATACTATACCAGTTTTTTAAATTAAATATTTCAGGAGTTCTCCAATTTTTATATGCAGCAAGTTCTAGAGCTGGTCAGCTCTTTAATAGTTGGCTGGTGTGGTATACTTGCAATAAAATAATTGATAGTTTCTCGATCAAGGATTTTTATTTTGAAAATTCCTGTGGAAAAACTAGTGACAGTTTTTTTTCCAGCATTCATCAGCAGTATTTTTAAATGTAAGTAACTTTTATCAAGTTCATTAAAACCTTGTGTTTAACTTAGAATATTTACGAGTCTACGGAATTTAAATTGTTATTTTTTTTATTTTTTACTTTTTTTTACTTAACGTTTGCCTATTTCCGCTACTATGGCCAATCACCGACGTCAGGGAGCATTTTCACCTCACTATCCTGGAAATTTTGTCGAACCCCTGCCTGTCTGTAAGGTGGCTAGCTATACTTAACGTGCCCAACATCGCATGGGCATGGTACAGACAACTTTACGCCGCTTCGAAGGGCATAACGTGCAGACATTTAATGTGCTCAAATACAATACTAGAGGCTCGGTTGATATTAATTTATTACACATAGTTGAGAAATTGTATTTAAATATTATAACAGGCGATTGAAAATTTCACGCTTTGTTCGCCCATAAGAAATGCATGGTGCGTGATTTAAAAGTTTCGTGCGTTAGGGACCCCGTTTAGAATTTCCGCTTCGATCAAATCATGACACTAATGTGGTCTATTGTATTTTCATAATTTCTTTCTTAGTGGCAAAGTTTCTCATGTGCTATAGTAAATTCAATGGCGAATTGTATCTTCAGATATTATTAAGAATTGATAAGTTATTCTGAAGTTCCTGTGGTATTCTGAGTGGTTTTTTTTTTTTTGTGGAAAACTATGGTGTGAGTCAAGCGAAATGTAACTCACGCTAGTGGTTTCCTTTCTGTGGATGTGAATTGTTATTTTTCTACAGTGTAATGGTTGTTTCCATATGATTTTCAGTCGAACAAAGCGAATCAATACAAGATGTGTGAATTCTAGAATCAGCTGATCTCTTTTGTTTACATTTGCTTTGCCAGTGTTTAACATACAGTATAAATAACGACACAAAATAATGAATGATGTTTGGTTTCCTTTCTATAAATTTGCTGCTTACAAACATTAATACAAAAAGGTGTATACTATATATGGCAAAACCTTCAACTGATCGCTTGCAAAAAAGTTTAAATTCCGTAGACTTGTGTAGTGGTTTTTGTATTAGAATGTATGTATGTAAAGTTTAAAAGTTGATTGGCAAAAGTCAGCTTGCAAATTTTTGTTTTGTTTAATTTTTACGTCCATAAAAATTTTCAATATAAAATTCAAAATCAAAGGTTTGTAATGCTTGTTTTGTTAGACTTACAACAAAGTACAAGATTGATGATTCTATCATGATGAAATTATTTTTTAATGTCTTCTTTTCCCGTCTGAAAAGCTGCTGTTGATATTTATACTCTGACATTTGAATTTTTTCAAAGTTTGCAATCATAATATGTAGTAATATATTCATATGTTCTGTTTCCACTTGTTTCAGATCACAAGTGTGGTTTCAAAATGATTTTAGTTCCAAGCAGGTCGAAAGAAATAAGATTGCGGTGTTTCTTGTAAAATATTTGTGTAAGTGATAATTTTAAAAAATTCTTTTGCAATACATGATTTTTAGTACATTTTTTGTTTTAACTTCACCAACCTTCCCTTTTTAAAATAATAGTCTAGAGAGTTCTTTCTTTAAAAAAACAGCTTTTAGAATTGAAAAAATTCCACGAATTTACATAAATTTAGTAACTGCAGTTTCTGGAGTGTAAACTAAAATTTTCTAATTTTTGAAGAAATTTTAAAAAATAAACAATTTAATTTATGATTTAAAGCAAATTAGTTAATATATGACTTATTTTCTGGACACCTTAGCCATTGAATTTAACCAATTCTCTCGGATACTGTTTTTGTAGTAATGGGCATATTGGAACGACAAATACTCTTCTGATTAGTGATATATTCGGATCATTCCGATTATCAAAAAAGTATCCCTATGATTTGCTACCAAGTTCAAACTCTTGTAAAATTGTTTGTTTGCTGAATGGAAGCTTATGCTATTATGTACCTTATATGCATATAAAATCATTCCATCATTTCAACTTAAGAGTATAGTAAAGACCTTGATTTGGGAGTACCGCAGGGTTCAGTATTTGGACCGGTTCTGTTCATCTTTTATATTAATGATTTGGTGGACATCGTTGACACTGATAGTATCTGCCTATATGCTGATAACACAGAGACTGCACTGAAGAGCAAGACACAACGATAGTTGCAGATGTGACGTTCTGGTTTGAAGCAAATAAGCTTAGTTTAAATGATCCAAAACAAAGGTACTAACAATCAATGGGAAAAATGTGGATGCAAAGGCAGTGAAGTTCTTGGGGGTGTATGTTGATAGCAAATTAAACTGGAATGTGCATGTGGTTGAAACATCAAAGAAACTAGCATACGTCTTATATTGTATAAACTAAATGAAGGTGGCATCAGATGTAGTAGCATTGCTTACCATAGGACTTTTCACAGCTTGGTGACTTACGGAATACTCCTTCAGGGAGTGTATTCAGCTTCAAGCCGACTCTTTTTGCTCCAAAAAAGGGGAGTGTGGAGTCTGGGTTATAGAGACGGCTGTAGAGAGTCTGAAATCTGGGTATATTAATGATCCCATCGGCATATATACTTACCTGTGTAAAATATGTCTGCGAAAATAGAGACAGCTTTTAAACATCAGAGGGTAGTCATCTAATTGGAACAAGATCTAGAGGACTACTTCAATTGCCGTTCCACAGGATAAAGAAATCATAAAACAACTCAATTTACTGGGATGTAAAATTATCGTCGTTTTTCAGTGCCAGTTTTGCATCGCTAAATTTTAAACAATTATAATTTTACATTTTAATAGGCGATAGTAGTTGCGAATATTATTCGGTTCATTATAATTATTCGAAAACTGAAAATTATCTTCCTTTTTCAGTTCCAGTTTTGAATCGCTAAATTTTAAATAATTATAATTTCACGTTTCATAGGCCATATTAGTTGCAAAAATTATTGCAGTAGAGTCCCGTTTTTTAGTCTCGATCATCCGACCTGCTTCCACATCATTTGATCTGACTGATTAATCTTTGCATTCTGTATCATTCAAACAAGATTCATTGGCTTCTTTTTCATCTGAGTAATGACAGATTTATAGGTAATTGGGTGCCACGTTTGCCTCACGGTGTACAACAAGCGGATACAGCTCTCTGATGTCGAAGCAATGTTTGGACCTCTTTAAGCAAAATTTGCAACAGTTTTTGCATCGAGTTGTTATTGTTTATTAAATCTGGATAAATTATTATACGCCAGAGGTCAAAACAATGGATTTTTCCGAGTGAATCTGCCATGAAGAAGGCCAAGGTGGTCCCATCATCCAGAAAGGAATAATCCTCATGGACTTGTTGAAGAAAGGAAGAACAATCATCTGGCAGTACTACAGTGAATTATTGGACCGATTCCATAAGAAATTGGGGAAGACATAGCTTCATTTGGTTAAAAAAAAACTGCTGTTTCACCATGATAACGCACTAGACATTCATCCAGAATTGTCGCGACCAAATTGGGAGGTTATTCTTCACGAAATTTTGCCATTGTTATTGGTGTATCAATAATCGTAGATAGTTTTTTAACTAATCTTCAATTGTCTTGAGTTTTTTTTTAGAAGTGTGCGATAGATAATTAATAAGTATCTTCACTGCAGACTTTATTTTGTGTGTAATACTATACCAGTTTTTTTAATTTAAATATTTCAGGAGTTCTCCAATTTTTATATGCGGCAAGTTCTAGAGCTGGTCAGCTCTTTAATAGTTGGCTGGTGTGGTATACTTGCAATAAAATAATTGATAGTTTCTCGATTGGGAATTTTTCTTTTGAAAATTCCTGTGGAAAAACTAGTGACAATTTTTTTTTTCAGCAGTCATTGGCAGTATTTTTAAAAGTAAGTAACTTTCATTAAGTTCATTAAAACATTGTGTTTAACTTAGGATATTTATGAGCCTACGGAATTTAAATTATTTATTTGTTATTTTTTTTCACTCAACGTTTGCCTATTTCCGCTGCTATGGCCAATCACCGACGTCCGGGAGCATTTTCACCTCACTATCCTGGAAATTTTGCCGAACCCCTGTCTATCCGTAAGGTGGCTAGCTATACTTAACGTGCCCAACATCGCATGGGCATGGTACAGACAACTTTACGCCCCTCCGAAGGGCATAACGTGCAGACATTTAATGTGCTCAAATACAATACCAGAGGCTCGGTTGATATTAATTTATTACACATAGTTGAGAAATTGTATTTAAATATTATAATAGGCGATTGAAAATTTCCCGCTTTGTTCGCCCATAAGAAATGCATGGTACGTGATTTAAAAGTTTCGTGCGTTAGGGACCCCGTTTAGAATTTCCGCTTCGATCAAATCATGACACTAATGTGGTTTATTGTATTTTCATAATTTCTTTCTTAGTGGCAAAGTTTCTCATGTGCTATAGTAAATTCAATGGCGAATTGTATCTTCAGATATTATTAAGAATGGATAAGTTATTCTGAAGTTCCTGTGGTAATCTAAGAGTGTGTTTTTTTGTGGAAAAGTATGGTGTGAGTCAAGGGACATGTAACTCACGCTAGTGGTTTCCTTTCTGTGGATATCAAGGGAATTGTTATTTTTCTACAGTGTAATGGTTGTTTCCATGTGATTTTCAGTCGAACAAAGCGGATCAATACAAGATGTGTGAATTTTAGAATCAGCTGATCTCTTTTGTTTACATTTGCTTTGCCAGTGTTTAACATACAGTATAAATAACGACACAAAATAATGAATGATGTTTGGTTTCCTTTCTATAAATTTGCTGCTTATAAACGTTAATACAAAAAGGTGTATACTATATGACAAAACCTTCAACTGATGGCTTGCAAAAAAATTTAGATTCCGTAGACTTGTGTAGTGGTTTTTGTATTAGAATGTATGTATGTAAAGTTTAAAAGTTGATTGTCAAAGTCAGCTTGCAAATTTTTGTTTTGTTTAATTTTTACGTCCATAACATTTTTCAACCTAAAATTCAAAATCATAAAGGTTTGTAATGCTTGTTTTGATAGACTTACAACAAAGTAGAAGATTGATGATTCTATCATGATGAAATTATTTTATAATGTCTTCTTTTCCCGTCTGAAAAGCTGCTGTTGATATTTATACTCTGACATTTGAATTTTTTCAAAGTTTGCAATCATAATATGTAGTAATATATTCATATGTTCTGTTTCCACTTGTTTCAGATCACAAGTGTGGTTTCAAAATGATTTTAGTTCCAAGCAGGTCGAAAGAAATAAGATTGCGGTGTTTCTTGTAAAATATTTGTGTAAGTGATAATTTAAAAAAATTCTTTTGCAATACATGATTTTTAGTACATTTTTTGTTTTAACTTCACCAACCTTCCCTTTTAAAAATAATAGTCTATAGAGAGTTTTTTCTTTAAAAAAACAGCTTTTAGAATTGAAAAAAATTCCACGAATTTACATAAATTTAGTAACTGCAGTTTTGGGAGTGTAAAGTAAAATTTTCTAATTTTTGAAGAAATTTTAAAAAATAGACAATTTAATTTAGGATTTAAAGCAAATTAGTTAATATATGACTTATTTTCTGGACACCTTAGCCATTGAATTTAACCAATTCTCTCGGATACTGTTTTTGTAGTAATGGGCATATTGGAACGACAAATACTCTTCTGATTAGTGATATATTCGGATCATTCCGATTATCAAAAAAGTATCCCTATGATTTGCTACTAAGTTCAAAGTCTTGTAAAATTGTTTGTTTGCTGAATGGAAGCTTATGCTATTATGTACCTTATATGCATATAAAATCATTCCATCATTTCAACTTAAAGAGTATAGTAAAGACCTTGATTTGGGAGTACCGCAGGGTTCAGTATTTGGACCGGTTCTGTTCATCTTTTATATTAATGATTTGGTGGATAATGTTGACACTGATAGTATCTGCCTATATGCTGATAACACATAGACTGCACTGAAGAGCAAGACACAAACAGTAGTTGAGGATGTGAGGTTCTGGTTTGAAGCAAATATGCTTAGTTTAAATGATCCAAAACAAAGGTACTTACCATCAATGGGAAAAATGAGGATGCAAAGGCAGTGATGTTCTTGGGGGTGTATGTTGATAGCAAATTAAACTGGAATGTGCATGTGGCTGAAACATCAAAGAAACTAGCATACGTCTTATATTGTATAAACTAAATGAAGGTGGCATCAGATGTAGTAGCATTGCTTACTTACCATAGGACTTTTCACAGCTTGGTGACTTACGGAATACTCCTTCGGGGAGTGTATTTAGCTTCAAGCTGAATCTTTCTGCTTCAAAAAAGGAGAGTGAGGATTCGGTGAAGTTTGGGTTGTAGAGTTCCTGAAATCTGGGTATATTAAAGATCCCATCGGTATATATACTTACCTAAAATTTGTCTGCGAAAATAGAGACAGCTTTTAAACATCAGAGGATAGTCATCTAATAGGAATAAGATCTAGAGGACTACTTCCATTGCCGTTCCACAGGATAAAGAAATCATAAAACAACTCAATTTGCTGGGATGTAAAATTATCGTCGTTTTCAGTGCCAGTTTTGCATCGCTAAATGTTAAACAATTATAATTTTACATTTTAATAGGCGATAGTAGTTGCGAATATTATTCGGTTCATTATAATTATTGGAAAATCTAAAATTATCCTCCTTTTTCAGTTCCAGTTTTGCATCGCTAAATTTTAAATAATTATAATTTCATTTTTATAGGTGATATTAGTTGCAAATATTATTACAGTAGAGTCCCGTTTTTTAGTCTCGATCATCCGACCTGCTTCCGCATCATTTGATCTGACTGATTAATCTTTGCATCATCATTCAAACAAGATTCATTGGGTTCTTTTTCATCTGAGTGATAACAGATTTATAGGTAATTGGGTGCCGCGTTTGCCTTACAGTGTACAACAAGCTGATATAGCTCTCTAATGTCGAAGCAATGTTTGGACCTCTTTCAGCAAAATTTGCAACAGTTTTTGCATTGAGTTGTTATTGTTTATTAAATCTGGATAAATTATTATACGCCAGAGGTCAAGACAATGGGTTTTTCCGAGTGAATCTGCCCTGAAGAAGGCCAAGGTGGTCCCATCGTCCAGAAAGGAATAATCCTCATGGACTTTTTGCAGAAAGGAAGAACAATCATGTGACAGTACTACATGCAATTATTGGACAGATTCCATAAGAAATTGGAGAAGACACAGCTTCATTTGGTTAACAAAACTGCTGTTTCACCACGTTAACCCACCGGAATTGTCGCGACCAAATTGGGAGGTTATTCTTCACGAAATTTTGCCATTGTTATTGGGGTATAAATGAACGTAGATAGTTCTTCACTAATCTGCAATTGTCTTGAGTTTTTTAGAAGTGTGTGATAGATAATTAATAAGTATCTTCACTGCAGACTTTTTATTTTGTGTCTAATACTATACCAGTTTTTTAAATTTAAATATTTCAGGAGTTCTCCAATTTTTATATGCAGCAAGTTCTAGAGCTGGTCAGCTCTTTAATAGTTGTCTGGTGTGGTATACTTGCAATAAAATAATTGATAGTTTCTCGATCAAGGATTTTTATTTTGAAAATTCCTGTGGAAAAACTAGTGACAGTTTTTTTTTTCAGCATTCATCAGCAGTATTTTTAAATGTAAGTAACTTTTATCAAGTTCATTAAAACCTTGTGTTTAACTTAGGATATTTACGAGTCTACGGAATTTAAATTGTTATTTTTTTAAATATTTTTTTAAATTTTTTTTTACTCAACGTTTGCCTATTTCCGCCACTATGGCCAATTACCGACGTCCGAGAGCATTTTCACCTCACTATCCTGGAAATTTTGCCGAACCCCTGTCTATCTGTAAGGTGGCTAGCTATACTTAACGTGCCCAACATCGCATGGGCATGGTACAGACAACTTTACGCCCCTCCGAAGGGCATAACGTGCAGACATTTAATGTGCTCAAATACAATACCAGAGGCTCTGTTGATATTAATTTATTACACATAGTTGAGAAATTGTATTTAAATATAACAGGCGATTGAAAATTTCCCGTTTTGTTTGCCCATAAGAAATGCATGGTACGTGATTTAAAAGTTTCATGCGTTAGGGACCCCGTTTAGAATTTCCGCTTCGATCAAATCATGACACTAATGTGGTTTATTGTATTTTCATAATTTCTTTCTTAGTGGCAAAGTTTCTCATGTGCTATAGTAAATTCAATGGCGAATTGTATCTTCAGATATTATTAAGAATTGATAAGTTATTCTGAAGTTCCTGTGGTAATCTAAGAGTGTGTTTTTTTGTGGAAAAATATGGTGTGAGTCAAGGGACATGTAACTCACGCTAGTGGTTTCCTTTCTGTGGATGTCAAGGGAATTGTTATTTTTCTACAGTGTAATGGTTGTTTCCATATGATTTTCAGTCGAACAAAGCGGACCAATACAAGATGTGTGATTTCTAGAATCAGCTGATCTCTTTTGTTTACATTTGCTTTGCCAGTGTTAAACATACAGTATAATTAACGACACAAAATAATGAATGATGTTTGGTTTCCTTTCTATAAATTTGCTGCTTATAAACGTTAATACAAAAAGGTGTATACTATATATGACAAAACCTTCAACTGATGGCTTGCAGAAAAATTTAGATTCCGTAGACTTGTGTAGTGGTTTTTGTATTAGAATGTAGGTATGTAAAGTTTAAAAGTTGATTGTCAAAAAGTCAGCTTGCAAATTTTTACGTCCATAACATTTTTCAACCTAAAATTCAAAAAAGGTTTGTAATGCTTGTTTTGATAGACTTACAACAAAGTACATGATTGATGATTCTATCATGATGAAATTATTTTTTAATGTCTTCTTTTCCCGTCTGAAAAGCTGCTGTTGATATTTATACTCTGACATTTGAATTTTTTCAATGTTTGAAATCATAATATGTAATAATATATTAATATGTTCTCTTTCCACTTGTTTCAGATCACAAGTGTGGTTTCAAAATGATTTTAGTTCCAAGCAGGTCGAAATAAATAAGATTGCGGTGTTTCTTGTAAAATAGTTGTGTAAGTGATAATTTTTTTAAATTCTTTTGCAATACATGATTTTTAGTACATTTTTTGTTTTAACTTCACCAACCTTCCCTTTTAAAAATAATAGTCTAGAGAGTTGTTTCTTTAAAAAAGACAGCTTTTAGAATTGAAAAAATTCCACCAATTTACATAAATTTACTAACTGCAGTTTCTGGAGTGTAAACTAAAATTTTCTAATTTTTAAAGAAATTTTAAAGAATAGACAATTTAATTTATGATTTAAAGCAAATTAGTTAATATATGACTTATTTTCTGGACACCTTAGCCATTGAATTTAACCCATTCTCTCTGATACTGTTTTTGTAGTAATGGGCATATTGGAACGAAAAATACTCTTATTTTCTGATTAGTGATATATTCTGACCATTCTGATTATCAAAAAAGTATCCCTATGATTTGCTACTAAGTTCAAAGTCTTGTAAAATTGTTTGTTTGCTGAATGGAAGCTTATACTATTATGTACCTTATATGCATATAAAATCATTCCATCATTTCAACTTAAGAGTATAGTAAAGACCTTGATTTGGGAGTACTGCAGGGTTCAGTATTTGGACCGGTTCTGTTCATCTTTTATATTAATGGTTTGGTGGATAATGTTGACACTGATAGTATCTGCCTATATGCTGATAACACAGAGACTGCACTGAAGAGCAAGACACAAACAGTAGTTGAGGATGTGAGGTTCTGGTTTGAAGCAAATATGCTTAGTTTAAATGATCCAAAACAAAGGTACTTACCATCAATGGGAAAAATGAGGATGCAAAGGCAGTGATGTTCTTGGGGGTGTATGTTGATAGCAAATTAAACTGGAATGTGCATGTGGCTGAAACATCAAAGAAACTAGCATACGTCTTATATTGTATAAACTAAATGAAGGTGGCATCAGATGTAGTAGCATTGCTTACTTACCATAGGACTTTTCACAGCTTGGTGACTTATGGAATACCCCTTCGGGGAGTGTATTCAGCTTCAAGCCGAATCTTTCTGCTTCAAAAAAGGGGAGTAAGGATTCTGTGGAGTCGGGGTTATAGAGACAAGCTGTAGAGAGTTTCTGAAATCTGGGTATATTAAAGATCCCATTGGCATATATACTTACCCGTGTAAAATATGTCTGCGAAAATAGAGACAGCTTTTAAACATCAGAGGATAGTCATCTAATAGGAACAAGATGTAGAGGACTACTTCCATTGCCGTTCCATGGGATAACGAAATCATAAAACAACTCAATTTACTTGGATGTAAAATTATCGTCGTTTTTCAGTACCAGTTTTGCATCGATAAATTTTAAAAAATTCTAATTTTACATTTTAATAGTAGTTGCAAATATTATTCGGTTCATTATAATTATCGGAAAATCTAAAATTATCCTCCTTTTTCAGTTCCAGTTTTGCATCGCTAAATTTTAAATAATTATAATTTCACGTTTTAATAGGCGATATTAGTTGCAAATATTATTACAGTAGAGTCCCGTTTTTTAGTCTCGATCATCCGACCTGCTTCCGCATCATTTGATCTGACTGATTAATCTTTGCATTATGTATCATTCAAACAAGATTTATTGGGTTCTTTTTCATCTGAGTGATAACAGATTTATAGGTAATTGGGTGCCGCATTTGCCTCATGGTGTACAACAAGCGGATACAGCTGTCTAATGTCGAAGCAATGTTTGGATCTCTTTAAACAAAATTTGCAACAGTTTTTGCGTTGAGTTGTTATTGTTTATTAAATCTGGATAAATTATTATACGCCAGAGGTCATAACAATGGATGTTTCCAAGTGAATCTGCCCTGAAGAAGGCCAAGGTGGTCCCATCATCCAGAAAGGAATAATCGTGATGAACTTTTTGCAGAAAGGAAGAACAATCATGTGGCAATACTACAGTGAATTATTGGACTGATTCCATAAGAAATTGGAAAGGCACAGCTTGATTTGATTAAGAAAAAACTGCTGTTTCACCACGTTAACCCACCGGAATTGTCGCGACCAAATTGGGAGATTATTCTTCAAGAAATTTTGCCATTGTTATTAGGGTATAAATAAACGTAGATAGTTCTTCACTAATCTGCAATTGTCTTAGTTTTATTTAGAAGTGTGTGATAGATAAATAATAAGGATCTTCACTGCAGACTTTTTATTTTGTGTCTAATACTATACCAGTTTTTTAAATTAAATATTTCAGGAGTTCTCCAATTTTTATATGCAGCAAGTTCTAGAGCTGGTCAGCTCTTTAATAGTTGGCTGGTGTGGTATACTTGCAATAAAATAATTGATAGTTTCTCGATCAAGGATTTTTATTTTGAAAATTCCTGTGGAAAAACTAGTGACAGTTTTTTTTCCAGCATTCATCAGCAGTATTTTTAAATGTAAGTAACTTTTATCAAGTTCATTAAAACCTTGTGTTTAACTTAGAATATTTACGAGTCTACGGAATTTAAATTGTTATTTTTTTTATTTTTTACTTTTTTTTACTTAACGTTTGCCTATTTCCGCTACTATGGCCAATCACCGACGTCCGGGAGCATTTTCACCTCACTATCCTGTAAATTTTGCCGAACTCCTGCCTATCTGTAAGGTGGCTAGCTATACTTAACGTGCCCAACATCGTATGGGCATGGTACAGACAACTTTACGCCGCTTCGAAGGGCATAACGTGCTGACATTTAATGTGCTCAAATACAATACTAGAGGCTCGGTTGATATTAATTTATTACACATAGTTGAGAAATTGTATTTAAATATTATAACAGGCGATTGAAAATTTCACGCTTTGTTCGCCTATAAGAAATGCATGGTGCGTGATTTAAAAGTTTCGTGCGTTAGGGACCCCATTTAGAATTTCCGCTTCGATCAAATCATGACATTAATGTGGTCTATTGTATTTTCATAATTTCTTTCTTAGTGGCCAAGTTTCTCATGTGCTATAGTAAATTCAATGGCGAATTGTATCTTCAGATATTATTAAGAATTGATAAGTTATTCTGAAGTTCCTGTGGTATTCTGAGTGTTTTTTTTTTTGTGGAAAACTATGGTGTGAGTCAAGCGAAATGTAACTCACGCTAGTGGTTTCCTTTCTGTGGATGTGAATTGTTATTTTTCTACAGTGTAATGGTTGTTTCCATATGATTTTCAGTCGAACAAAGCGAATCAATACAAGATGTGTGAATTCTAGAATCAGCTGATCTCTTTTGTTTACATTTGCTTTGCCAGTGTTTAACATACAGTATAATTAACGACACAAAATAATGAATGATGTTTGGTTTCCTTTCTATAAATTTGCTGCTTATAAATGTTAATACAAAAAGGTGTATACTATATATGACAAAACCTTCAACTGATCGCTTGCAAAAAAGTTTAGATTCCGTAGACTTGTGTAGTGGTTTTTGTATTAGAATGTATGTATGTAAAGTTTAAAAGTTGATTGTCAAAAAGTCAGCTTGCAAATTTTTGTTTTGTTTAATTTTTATGTCCATAACATTTTTCAACCTAAAATTCAAAATCATAAAGGTTTGTAATGCTTGTTTTGATAGACTTACAACAAAGTACATGATTGATGATTCTAGCATGATGAAATTATTTTTTAATGTCTTCTTTTCCCGTCTGAAAAGCTGCTGTTGATATTTATACTCTGACATTTGAATTTTTTCAATGTTTGCAATCATAATATGTAGTAATATATTCATATGTTCCCTTTCCGCTTGTTTCAGATCACAGTGTGGTTTCAAAATGATTTTAGTTCCAAGCAGGTCGAAATAAATAAGATTGCGGTGTTTCTTGTAAAATAGTTGTGTAAGTGATAATTTTTTAAAGTTCTTTTGCAATATATGATTTTTAGTACATTTTTTGTTTTAACTTCACCAACCTTCCCTTTTAAAAATAATAGTCTAGAGTGTTGTTTCTTTAAAAAATACAGCTTTTAGAATTGAAAAAATTCCACGAATTTACATAAATTTACTAACTGCAGCTTCTGGAGTGTAAACTAAAATTTTCTAATTTTTGAAGAAATTTTAAAAAATAGACAATTTAATTTATGATTTAAAGCAAATTAGTTAACATACGACTTATTTTCTGGACACCTTAGCCATTGAATTTAACCCATTCTCTCGGATACTGTTTTTGTAGTAATAGGCATATTGAAATGAAAAATACTCTATTTTCTGATTAGTGATATATTCGGACCATTCCGATTATCAAAAAAGTATCCCTATGATTTGCTAAGTTCAAAGTCTTGTAAAATTGCTTGTTTGCTGAATGGAAGCTTATGCTATTATGTACCTTATATGCATATAAAATCATTCCATCATTTCAACTTAAAAGTATAGTAAAGAACCTTGATTTGGGAGTACCGCAGGGTTCAGTATTTGGACCGGTTCTGTTCATCTTGTATATTAATGATTTGGCGGACAATGTTGACACTGATAGTATCTGCCTATATGCTGATAAGACAGAAACTGCATTGAAGAGCAAGACACAAACAATAGTTGCAGATGTGATGTTCTAGTTTGAAGCAAATATGCTTAGTTTAAATGATCAAAGACAAAGATACTTACCATCAATGGGAAAAATGAGGATGCAAAGGCAGTGATAATGTTCTTGGGGGTATATGTTGATAGCAAATACTGGAATGTGCATGTGGCTGAAACATCAAAGAAACCAGCATACGTCTTATATTGTATAAACTAAATGAAGATGGCATCAGATGTAGTAGCATTGCTTACCATAGGACTTTTCACAGCTTGATGACTTAGGGAATAGTCCTTCGGGGAGTGTATTCAGCTTCAAGCTGAATCTTTCTGCTTCAAAAAAGGGAGTGAGGATTCTGTAGAGTCGGGGTTATAGAGACAGCTGTAGAGAGTTTCTGAAATCTGGGTATATTAACGATCCCATCGGCATATATACTTACCTGTGCAAAATATGTCTGTGAAAATAGAGACAGGGATGGTCATTTAATAGGAACAAGATCTAGAGAACTACTTCCATTGTCCTTCCACGGCATAAAGAAATCATAAAACAATTCAATTTACTGGGATGTAAAGTTTTGCAATAAAATTACAGATAAGCAGCCAAATAACCAAACAAGAGACTTTTTAAAGAAAACTAAAGAACGTTCTGACAAAAAGTTTTTTACACTCAGTAAATTCATGGATTGTAATTTAAATGTGAGTGACCAGAGTAGCCATAGCTTGGCAAGCATAAGTTTTTGTGTGTGTAACTTTTATTTATACACAAATTTTACCACCCATCTGTGTTTGGTTTTATCTAAGTATGCATTTATTTATTTTTGGAATGGAATTTGTATTATCTTAGTTTTTAGCTCTCCACATCAATGACCTCTCTAGCACATCCAACCCAGTTCACAGTTATGCGGACGACAGCACCCTTTACTCAAATATACAATATTATAAGCCTGTCTCTTCAGCTCAATTAGATGAGGATCGCAGACTCATGGAGGGTTATGTCTCCGTGGATCTCCAAAAAATATTAGACTGGGGAAGTAGAAATCTTGTACAATTCAACCCCACCAAGTCACAGTCTTGCTTTTTCTCTCATAAGAGATACATCAGCCCTAGACCCATTACAGTGAACAACCGAGTTATTCAAAGTAATGAGTCCTTTTCACTTGTTGGCATTTCTGGTGAAGTCACCCAATATTCTTTTAAACTAATTTTGATAACTGAATGCTTATAGATTCCAGACTTGTTGCTACATTGTTATTAACAATTGCCGCATCAACGGTCGCCAACAGTTGAATAGTTGTGTCAACGTACTATGCGTTCACCAATTCCACTCAGTTTCTGAAGGAACTCAACTATTGTTGTTGTCGATTTGACAGTCCAACGTCACAAAAAAAGGTTTGATATCAGTTTCCAAGTGCTGTAATGTATCGGTAGTCAGCAAATGAGCGCTTAGACTCAACAGTTCACGCCTGTTGAACTTAGACATTTTCTCTATGATGTAAGTCTTTTTTTCTGTGCTACTCCAGGCGCCAACAGTCGCGTTATAGTGCTCCTGACTACAGATAAATTTCAGCGATTGGAGACTGATGCACACACAGTTGTCTTCATGCACTATTTGTGACGTTTCTGTCATTACGCTTTGGCAAATCGGAAACGGTTGAGTTCCAGGAGAAAATCAGCTAGCATGGTAAACGCAAACTTTAACACAACTATTTAACAGTTGGTGCCTGGCGAACTCAATTTACGATGGTTAGGTATCACTTACGCAACCTATCATCAATGATAGAGAAATAAATTTGTTTATGATATAAGCCTTTTTTTCTGTGCTAATCACTGAAAATTAAATAGACTTACTTCAGCGGTGGGAGACTGGTGAACACCATTTAGACATCGAGCACTATTTTGTGACGTTTCTTGTCACTCCACTTGGACAAATCGGAAACAAGTTAATTTCTAGCTGATGGCCGAGTACCAACAGTAGAATTGTTATGTCAAAAAATGTTGACATTGGTGACATAACAATTCTACTGTTGCCGCATGGTAGACTCTGCAAATGTCTATGATGCTGCGGCTAGTGACATCTATTTGAGCCACTTCTAACAGTGTGACTCATTAATTAGTTAACTAACAATTACAGGCTACTGCATAAAATTTAAAAGTTTTGACACAGCAGTGAGCTGATTTGCCGACTATACTGAATACAAAATGGTGGTTTGTTGGTTACTAATTGACGTTTTAAAAATATGTTTTCTTTACTTGAATAAAAGTGGGTAAATTTGGGACTGATTTAAAGGACAATAAAACATCAAAATATAATTAATATTAAATACTAGTAAGTGATTTAAAGTTGCAATGCATCAAAAATAAACGTATGGATTTTTGTTGTTAATGGGTCAATGAATTACATTATTGTAAATTTTTAGAATATCCAACGAGAGTTTTCCAAGCGAATGAGCACTTTTCTGACTACATAACTTTAAGGAATGACCGTGAATAAATCATCAGGAGACACCGTAAGAAGATAGTTATTACTCATCATGATGTGATGAAAATTCATAAGTTCAACATACACCCAAAATAAACGAATGCATTATGTGATTTCCGTTATTTATTTATTAAGTAATTGCTCCTATGAACGTTTGAACAAGATTGTGAGTGGTCTGGTACATGTTTCTGTTATATGATGTGTCTTAAGAATTAAAAGGAATACGCTCAAGTGATGACAAGCCAAAACTCATTTCCTCAGGTATGTTGAAAGTTTTTAATTTGCATATTGCTAACCTATTAGTGTCAGTTTTCACTATGCATTTATTATTTATGTTTTGCATTCATGCTATTATTAGCTTCCAGCCTTTGCTTTCTCATTTCAGACTGACCAACTTATCTGATTAAATATAAAGCACAAACAAACATCACATACCTTCAAGTTGTTTTCATGTTAACATTTTTGTTGACAGTTCAAAATTTACATTAGTCTTGGTTTTCTCTTCAAATGTCCCTTGTATTTTGGACTCATGACAGCTTAGTTTTGGTTCTTAGTTCATTATTTAGCAGGGACTTTTAGAGAAAATTATTTTTTGATTGAAATAAATGGTATTTTTATTTTTAACATTTACAAAGTGATCTGTCGCGATCCTTAAGTAGACTGGTCCCGTCCATGCATCGAGAGAGCGGCATTGCCGGACGGTGCTTATGGCTCTAGGGTCCTGCCTGACCTGACCTTCCTAACCTACAGGGCTGCCTGACCTGCCCTGTAGGTCAGGAAGGTCAGTTCAGGCAGACCCCTAGCTCAATAAACACCGTCGGGCAATGCCACTCTCGCAATGCATGAAATGACGGGATATATAAGATACTGATGTTTGCAATCTAGTTTGTTAAGACAAGAAGTACCAAAAAGTCATCAAATCGCCTCCAAATTGTAACATTTTGTAACTATGATAAGTATTTAAAAAGACAACTTCCAAGTAGAAGCCTAATTTTATTTTCAGTAAAATTAACATCAACAGCATTGTGTTTGAGCAAGTTGAATGTGCACATTTCACCCTCTGTGGGGGCGTAAAGCTGTCTGTCATCCATTGCGTTGTTTAGAATTTCATGAGGATAATTCTTATAACTTCGAGTCCCTACTGTGGACCTATCTTTACAGGGCATAATTGATTCTTATGGGATCTAAGAGACACAAGAAGAAATGTCGGTTAATTCCAAGAAATATTAGGAGTCTGGTATATGGACTCACTGAAATATTAATCCAAATTTGAATTTTATTTTATTGGCGTGACTTTGTCTCACTACAAAGCCAATGATGAGGCCACTGCATTTTGAGGTCAACTATGACTTGGGTGAATCTGCATTTTTGTTTTGTTTTTTTTTTTGTTTCAACAACACACCACGAGGGCTTACAGCCTAAATATTATCGTACCGTGGGTGTCGTCAAGGTGGAAAGAGGCAACTTGTTTATTCTGGACTTGAAGGTTTGGAGGTTCGGAGGAGAAGGAAAAACATGCGCCGGCAAGGAATTCCACAACTTGGAAGTCCTCGGGACAAAAGAGCGGGCATAACAAGATGTTCTATGTCTGGTGACCTGGACAGTAAGAGGGTGCATTCGCTCTGTTCCCCTGGTAGATCTGTTGGGGGCAGCAGGTAGAGGAACTATGGAAGAAAGCTCCTCTGAGCAGTGCCTGTGCAGTTATCTATAAAGGAGAGAGAGGTCACCAACGGCACGTCGGTGGGCAAGGGATGCCAGCCTTTGGGTGAGGGTAGGGTCACCAATGAGACGTATAGCTCTCTTCTGAATGGAGTCCAGGGTAGCGAGTGTAGAAGCGGCAGCAGCACCCCAGATGTGGGAGCAGTATTCGAGGATTGGTCTTATTTGTGAAGTATATAAGGTATAGAGTTTAGCTGGCGAAAAGTATTTGCGAGTCCGGAAGAGGAAACCCAATTTCTTAGCAGCCGCTTCTGCAATTGATGTGACATGTTGGTGCCAATTGAGATTTCGATCCACAGAAATGCCAACAAGTGAAAATGACTCATTACTTTGAATAACTTGGTTGTTCATTGTGATGGGTCTAGGGCTGGTGTATCTCTTATGAGATAGAAAGCAAGACTGAGATTTGGTGGAGTTGAATTGTACAAGATTTCTATACTTCCCCAGTCTAATATTTTTTGGAGATCCACAGAGACAGAACCCTCCATGAGTGTGCGATCCTCATCTAAATGGGCTAAAGAGACAGGCTTAGAATATTGTATATTTGAGTGGAGGGTGCTGTCGTCCGCATAACTGTGAACTGGGTTGGATCTGCTAGAGAGGAGGTCATTGATGTGGAGAAGAAACAAAGTAGGGGCTAAAGCTGAACCTTGAGGGACTCCTGCATTAATTGGATACCGTTTAGAGAAATGGCCATCCACGACAACAGAAATGCTCCGGTTGGAGAGTAACTTTGGTGTCTAGGTACAGCCATAGGCCGGAAGTATATTAAACAGCGCTGCGTGCCAGACCTGGTCGCATGCTTTGGATATATCTAGAACGACAATCTGGGATTCACTGTGTAGTTCCACAGACTTGTTCCAAGAATGGGTGACAAAGGAAAGGAGGTCGGCAGTTGATCTGTGCTGATGGAATCCAGAATCTATACTGCCTGTCGTTTAGACTGTGTTTTTCAAGAAATTTTAGTAGTTCGGTGTTTATATACTTTTCCATCACTTTAGAGACGACTGAAAGGAGAGAACTAGGCCTGTAGTTGCTAGAAAGCGCTTTGGATTCGTTCTTGGTGACGGGTTGTACTCGAACAGCTTTCCAGTTACTAGGGAATATGCCTCTATTGTAAGATGTCTGAAACAGACGAGTCAGGACAGGAGCAAGTTCTGGTGAGCATTTTTTGAGAACAACTGCTGGGATCTCGTCAAGGCCAGAGGCTTTCCTGGTATTAAGAGAGGAGTGCATCTTTCATACCTTAGCCCTCGTGGTGTGTTGTTGAAGGAAAAAAAAAACGATTATTCTCCCAAATATGCTGAGTAATACATAGTGCCATATCTCAGTTGCGCTAAATGTTCTTTAAATCTAGTTTTAATAGTTCTTTTAGTTTTCCCAACATATTAAAGATCACAATCCTTATAACCTATTTCATGGATTCCCGACACTTCTGTGCTTTTATCTTTATCCATTGGGTTACTTAGCAAATTTTTTAATGTATTTTTTGTGTGTAGAAAACGTTAGCTGTAAATTGACTTCTAAAATGCTTTCTTAAAAATGTAGACCTTTTCATGAGTATATTTGAAACAGACATAGCAAATGAAAATGGACTATTTTCCTAGAGTATGGTTTCGTTATGTAGACGATGTTCTTGATGTGAAATTGGTCTAAAAAGTTATTGAGATAGAATTGGTAGAATTATTTTAGGTTCTGAAATTCACAAAATTGGTATCTTTTTGTATGATCCTCGTATATGTTCCGTTGAATGGGTTTTACACTTCCTGATGATTTGCTACACCCACTCGAAACAGTTTTGTCACTACAAATGATGACACCAGCCATTTATTTTTGTTGTGATAAATTACAAGAACATTATAGTGCAATGCAAAGTTTATTATGCCAGCTTCAGTCCGCCTAGGTTTTCTTCATTATTATCAGTTTTTAAATATAAATGTGGGCGGCAATTATTTATAATTTTGTTATTAAATTGCCTTGTTATTATGTCATAATTCAATGCTACTGCAGGTCTTTTATTAATTTATATTGTGTGACAGTGTGTCACTTTGGTTAATTTGGTGTTGATTATAGAAAATACAGATTAATAAATCTATTGAAATTTAAAAAACTAAACAAATGAGTTCGTGTGTATTATTAAAAAAATTTAGGAGCAGTTCTTCTAACAATGATGGTTTCTTCAGATGCATAACTATAGAAAAATAATATACTATGATCCAGGTACTCTTTTATCATATTAATGTTTAGTCATAGATTTACAAGTGTGGGCAACAATGCTTCTGTGATATGTGTATAGACTTCTGAGCTAAATAATACCAACAGATATTTAATAATAAACACCAGATACGAGGGGGTCCTCAAAAGATACCGAACTGATGTTTTGGTTGGCGGAGTTTTTGTAGTACCGCGTTCTGCCGCTAGGAGCGTATAGAGGTACCATTCCCGAGTCAGTTAGCCAAGCGTCGTTGCTAAAGGAGGTTCTGTTCGGCATGTGTACATTTTTTAGTGGCAATTGTTTTGTGTGTTCGTCCTTTTTGCAGTGGCTGATTCCAGTGACGACTCGTGCCTAAGATTTTTGGCCGTGCTACATGAAAAAAAAAGTAACGATAGAGAAAATACTAATTTAAGAAAACCGGTAATTTTATGGCACAATAATTACATTGATTTTCTCGGACAATATAACAGTGTTTATTTTTTTCTCAAAAACGGGTTATCGGAGGAGAACCAATGAAGAGACAGGGTACCCAGCAACCTGAAAACCGGAAAAACCTGGAAAAATCAGGGAATGTGAAATACCCCCTAAAATGTCGGAAATGTCAGGGAAATTTGTGATTTTACTCAAATGTCATGGAAATCATTCAGTAGACCTAGAAATTATGAACTTGTAAAATTTCGTCACAAGTAGATGCATTTTTATTTTTATTTCATATATATTATATGAATTTTCTCACGTAAATAGTTTTCTCATACCTAGGAAAATATATCTGATAACAATGCGGCTTCCCTTTGGTACCAATATCAATTAATTCCGCCAATGAGCGCAGCGTATGCCACATCATGCGCCGATATAAATAGCGTCTTCTTCTATCTCAAACATATCATATGTACATCTCACTTGGAATGCTCTTCCTTGAATGCATAAAATGCAAAATACGTTTAAGGTATTGGCCGGGTATAGCTGTACTGTCAATGTGTTTATTCTATTTTAGCCTTTATGATCATGTTGAAAGTTGCAAAATATTTGGCATTTGTATATGGCGCATGGAAACAGTGTCTTTGTTTCATTTTTTCAGCAAATGTTCATAAATAAAACTTCGCTTTTAGAGAGGTAACGACTTTCGAACTTTCAAAAAAAAAACTAATGGGCGCGAATCTGAGCTTTTGGAACCCATTTCCCAGGCTTATTCAAATTTATTTATATATATATATATATATATATATATATATATATATATATATATATATATATATATATATATATATATATGTATATATATATATATATATATATATATATATATATATATATATATATAAATTGGTTTGCAAATTTTCTACGTCACCTAGAGACTTTGGTTTGTTCCATCACATCCATCACACTCGAAAATTCTTTTCGGAGGCTAGGTTGGTCGGCAAGTCATGAATGTTAAGTTTTCCAGGAAAAAATTGCAAATTTTCATATCTAAAATGCTATATGTTATAAATTTAATAGAGTTAAGCATACTTATGTTTTTGATTATGTAAGTTTTTTGTTTGTAATTTTTATTTATTTTGTTCATAAAAAAAGTATTCAGGTATGTGTGTTTTTTATTTTGAGTATTATGAAAAATGTACTCGAGGGGCCTGGAACTGTCAGGGAATTTGATTTTTAATTTCTGCTGGATACCCTGTCAGAGAGCTCCTATGTTTCAAATTGAACGGGAAATTAAAAAATAATTTTTAGTTGGGAAGAAACCATTGGCGTACCATTTTTTTTACTAAAAATTATCGAAGTCAGTATTTCCTACGTTAAAGCTTAAAAATATGCATATTTATTAGCTGTCTCTAAATATCACTGAAATATCTCAAGCGGTTTCAAAAATATTAATTAATTTCTATTTTTTTCTTAATTCAAACTTTAACACTTCGTATTTGCGTAACGGAACATTTTTGGACCATAGTTTGCAACGCAAATTATCATTAATTTTTCATGTAGATTCACACCCTTTAAAATTCGCATATCATTAAGGAACACCCGGTATATCTACGTTAAATTGTCTTGCATAATTCTTTCTGGTAACTATGTTTACAGAACTGAATCTTACCTAACTCAAACATTACATCCATTTTAACACGAATCATAAACAGGAAACTCCTACGAATAATACGATAATATACATATAATATACACTATACAGATGCAATCTTGCCAAATGAAATGCAAACGGCTGCAAAATGTGTAGCTCTATTCTAGCGTATATTCGGCGGTAACGAAGCCCTCCGATAGTCACCAGTGCCCATCGAATGCCTCGATTACGACTGCCAGAACAACGCTGTTATACAGCAAGGTTAGACACTCAGGATTCAGATGTAGCCCCTACTTTGTTTCTTATCCACATCAATGACCTCCTCTCTAGCACATCCAACCCAGTTCACAGTTACGCGGATGGCAGCACCCTCCACTCAAATATACAACATTCTAAGCCTGTCCACTTAGGCCAATTAGATGAGAATCGCAGACTCATGGAGGGTTCTGTCTCTGTGGATCTCCAAAAAATATTAGACTGGGGAAGTATAGAAATCTTGTACAATTCAACTCCACCTAATCTCAGTCTTGCTTTCTATCTCATAAGAGATACACCAGCCCTAGACCCATCACAATGAACAACCAAGTTATTCAAAGTAATGAATCCTTTTCACTTGTTGGCATTTCTGTGGATCGAAATATCAATTGGCACCAAAATGTCACATCAATTGCAGAAGCGACTGCTAAGAAATTAGGTTTCCTCCTCCGGGCTCGCAAATACTTTTCACCAGCTAATCTCCATACCTTATATATTTCACAAATAAGGCCAAACCTCGAATACTGCTCTCACATCTGGGGCGCGGCTGCCGCTTCTACACTCGCTATCCTGGACTTCATTCAGAAGAGAGCTGTACGACTCATCGGTGACCCTACCCTCACCCAAAGGCTGCCATCCCTTGCCCATCGACGTGCCATTGGCGACCTCTCTCTCTCTTTTATAGATGTCTGCACGGGCACTGCCCAGAGGAGCTTTCTTCCATAGTTCCTCCACCTGCTGCCCACAACAGATCTATCAGGGGAACAGAGCGAATGCACCCTTTTAGTGTCCAGGTCACTAGACGTAGAACATCTTGTTATGCCCGCTCTTTTGTCCGGAGGACTTCCAAGTTGTGGAACTCCTTGCCGGCACATGTTTGTCCTTCTCTTCCGAACCTCCAAACCTTCAAGTCCAGAATTAACAAGTTGCCTCTTTCTTCCTTGTGGACACCCACGGTACGATAGTATTTAGGCTGTGAGCCCTCGTGGTGTGTTGTTGAAATAAAAAAAGCGATATCTTTTACTGGTCTAGCAGACTTGCATCATTTCAATATCTGACTGACTGACTGGGACTGCGTCTGACGCTGGTGTTATGATCGCCTGCCAAATCGTCAACGCCAGAGAACCGCGAGCTTTCAAACGACAACCTGTTGTTACGTTCTTCGGGGTTCTGGATTTATTAACTAACAAAACACAGCTTTTCAAACTACTAATTTATTATAAGCAACTATTTTCCAACACCACCATCAGCTTAAATTTCGATCGTCTCGGTCTAATTCTGACATTTCTTGGTATGGACTAAGTCTGAGAATATGGACCACCTTCATCTTGCTCTTTGGGCTCCTCTAAATGCGGTAGACAACGTCATTGATCCTTTTGGCCACTTTATACGGATCTTCCCAAAATGTCTGTAGTTTCGGTGACCGTCCCTTGCGCCGTACTGGATTGTAGAACCAAACCTGAGCTTCTTCTTTGAAGTCAGCCGGATTAGCTCTCATGTCATAACGGGTTTACATGCGGTCGATTTCTACTCATGTGCATTCTGACAGCAGAATGGACGGCTTTCTTTCTCGTCAATATGTCGAAGCTCTCTTCAAGTGAAGTTCTTACGTTGCACTGATTATTCCGTACAATTGCTCTTGTTCTGGTGTCTACTTGCACGGATATCTCTGCAGGCCCTATTCTCCCTGTCGACATCAGCTCTGTTCCAACAATGAGTTCACTGACTTTTTTCTGGGTAGGCTTCACACTTACATGGTCTTTATACCATTCGTCTTGTACGTCTCCCATAATTTCTTTTCTGACTGGGTAACTGGGTCGTCTCTTCATCTCACAGCTCTCTTCACTAGAATGCCAGATTCACGGTAGATGTTGCTATTTTTCTCTATGGTGATTTTCCGCATTACCAGGTTACTGTCAGGCGACAATATCATTTCTTCACCGCCGATAGCCAGGATGTTAGTGCCAAGTTCAAGTTTACCGCACTGACCTTGAATTATGTGCAAGCCAATTATAATCGGGTCTGATATGGCGACGACTATGCACCTTTGCTTTGCCTTCCATGTCCCAATTTGCAGCTCGACGTAAGTTTCGCCAAATACCTGGATCCGATCATCACAGGCTCCATTTACTCTGTATACTCTGTCTGGCTCTCTTACTCGCCATCTTGGTACCATGTCGCGGTGAATAATCGTCTTAGGTGCGCCAGTGTCGTCGACCATCTGGGTCTTATTGTCGCTTACGTATCCATGTACGAGAGCGCTGCCAGAATCACTATCCTGAGAAACAGTTACCGGCATTAGCTTCACTTTCTCCCATGCCCGTGATTTTAGAGCCCAACATACGCCTCCTATATGTCCCACTTTGCCGCAGTTCTAGCAACGCAAGGCATTTGCACGATGAGCTATTATTTGGTGCCCATGAGTCGTAGACCTTGTTGGTTCTGCTATTTTCTATAGTAGCTGCTTGACCTTGGATAAATCTTTTTTATTTTCATCTTGGACTTGGAGATTGCGAACTTTCATACGTCTTTCTGACGCTTGCTTTGCCGCTTCAAACTCCGAGGAATGTGCCAAAGCATCGTTAAAGTTTTTGTGTCTCCCCATCCTCGGCGCATGTTGGGTCTCGGTATCTCTGATGCCGTCAATAAAGGTTTGCAGCGACAGCTGGTTTAAAAACTCCATCGGAGCTATGGGGTAGGCTGATCGTGTCAGTCTGACAACGGCGGCGTGGAGATGTTGGAGACTTTCGCCCGATTTCTGACAACGATTTTTCAACTCGAATCGATACAGCTGTTGTAAATGATGGTCGCTAACCTCATTTATAATTGATGTCTAATGCTGTCAAAACTCAACGGTTATTCCCTAGGAATACCTTGGAGCACATCTAGGACATCTCCCCTGAGAGCTACAATTAACGGCGTCGCTTGCTCTCTTTCGCCCCAACCATTTGCTGTGGCAGCGGCTTTGAATTGGCGTAGATAAATACCCCATGGAACTGAGCGATCCAATGTGGGAACCTTAATTCTTACGACGGGGCTATCTTCGAGTCTGATGTTTCCTTTGACCAGGGTATCACCCTTGTTTTCTAGTGATTACATTTTTTGCTGTACTTCCCGCTTTTACCTCTTCCATAGTCGTCAGCTTGTCATGTAACATCATCACTGACACTTCTTACTCGGCTCTCTACTTGCTGAAAGATATCGTCTTTTACCTGCTTTATTCGCTCGTCTACACATGAAGTAATATTCTCAATTCTGCTGGCTTGTTCTTGCAGAATTTTCTTGGTTTCTTCGTCTCTTTCTCAGTTCCTCTCTTGTCGCTTCGTCTGTTTTTCTCAGGTCTTTTTTCGCTTCTTCATCTCTTTTCTCAGTTTTTTCTTCGCTTCTTCATCTCTTTTTCAGTTCTTCTTTCGCTGCTTCATCTCTTTCTGGCTTCTTCATCTCCTTTTCTCAGCTCTTTATCTTCTTCATCTCTTTTTCTCAGGTCTTCTTTAGCTTCATCATCTCTTTTTTTGGCTTCTTCATCTCGTTTTTTCAGCTCTTCTTTAGCTTTTTCATCTATTTTCTGACTTCTTCTTTCATTTCTTCCATCAATTCCAATAGCTGGGTGTCCATATTATCTGTGACGCTATGTGTCTTAGGCATAGACCTACTTAAAGCTGGTGCACAGTTTATTCTATTTCAAAAACACACCCAGTTATAAATGACTGCTGACACTGATCTTCCAGAGATTCGAGAAATTTACACGTTGTTCAACGCATATTCTGGAAAATATTTCCGCTAGCAGCTTGAAAATCCCACTTCTGACACCAGTTCTTACGTTCTTCGGGGTTCTGGATTTATTGACTAACAAAACACAGCTTTTCGAACTACTAATTTATTATAACCAACTATTTTCCGACACCACCATCAACTAAAACATTTCTCTCTATTACTAAATGTCCATAGAACTATATTCCAGAATCCGCCTTTCTTGAAACAATTGTTTGCAAATATTTATTAAAATGTTGTCTCGGTGTAAAAGTTTTTTAGAAAAATTATATTTTGGTAGGTGGGTAAATAACTTGAAATGGTTCGTGGGCCAGGAAAATCGGACCAGTTTTTTTTTTAATTTATTTAATTTATATTTATTAGCGAAATTTCTTGTACAAAATGTTTTAGTAGCAAAGTTTCTTATAAATAAATTTAATGATTTTTCTTTGAAGAAACATTTGTTGAGAATTTTTGTATGAAAATTATTCAATTGATGGAACATTTTTTATGCGAAAATGGTCAAAAATAATGTTTTAATTGCTTTTCGTGCAAGCAAATTATTTTATTTCAATTTTAATTACAGATTAGGTATATAATTTGAATTTTTTGTATTCTTTTAGCAAAATTTTGTCTAAAAAATATTTAGCCAGTTTGCAGACATTTTTTGTGCTTTTGTGAGATTTTTTTGTGTGAAATTTTGGTAATTAATGATAAATGTTTAATAAGTTATTATAAAAAAATGTTTTCGCATTTTCTTCAAAAAATTGTTTGCGAATTTTCATGAATTTTTTTCAACTTTCGTCGAAAATGTTTTTGTGAATAATTATATTTTGGTCGGTGGGTAAATAACTTGAAGAGGTTTGTTGGCCAGAAAAATTGGACCAGCTTTTAAATTAGTTTTCGGAAAAATTTTGTCCTTTTTAAACAATAAAGTTATTTAATGAAATATGGTACATTGTTTCTACTATATGGGTAACTAAATTTGATGGCTGCTTTCATGAAAGAAAGACAGATATTAAACACATTTTTTTAATCGAACACACCTTATATTATTACATTTTTGGATTTTCCATCGAAATATAATGCATGTTTGTAAGAAAAGAAACTAAGGACGCAGCAAGTGCGTTATGGTAGCGAATTTTCATTGTATGTTTCAAATTTCAATAGCTCAGTTTGCTATTAACGTTCGTTGGCTGGGAACCAGTTTTTTCGGGAACATTTTGAGTTTATTTTCGATTTTTTTACATTTTCAAACAATAAGGTGATTTTGATGAAATATGGCACATCGTTTCTACTATATAGGTTATACTGGTAACCAAAATTTCATGCTTGCTTTCGTTAAAAGAAAAGACATATTTGTATTGAAAACATTTTCATGAAAATTCCCATAACGCATTTGCTGCGTCCTGAGTTTCTTTTCTAGTATAATTTAAGCAAAACGCTTTAACAGGACTATGTGAAAACTGGAATTTGTGATGAGCACCAATAAGTACACTTGGAGAACCCAAATCACCACAACACATATTTCAGAGACCTTACGATCGTTTCGTTGACCATGTCAACATCTTCAGAGGAAGAAAAATTCTAAAATTAGACTACTAGCTACCGTGTATTTATATGGCGTCTAGGTAAACGAACTAGTCCGAAGTAAAATTATCGTCGAAGACCCATCGTTTGTTTATTGTGTAGTGAAACTACGAGGTCGAAGACCTGCTTTAATCTTCTGGTCGACAAATTTATGAGCCCTTATCTAATATAAGGATAATAGGCTTAAACGAACGGTACCGAGTTATTTAAGGAATCTGCACGTTCCCTTTCGATCTAGAAATTGACTATGCGGATATTGGACCAAGCCGACCACATCTGGCGAGACAAACACAATAACCTCCGCTCCTCTTTTTTATCTAGAAAACTAAACCTGGGTGTTTGGCTCACATTGTTAACTCTAATAAAGGATAAATAATTCAACTAAAATACTACATAAAAAATATATTTATATTGATTTTAATTCTTCGTAAACAGTATTTATATTGACTTCATAGATACACGGAAAACGAAAGGGTCTTTGAGTTGAGACAAGCGTAGATATTAGTATATGTATAGACCGGCCGAGTTATTGACAGTAATTTATTATTCTATCAGACAAATTAGGAATGTTTAAGTGGTCAAATGCAAAATGAAAATAAAGGGCTTGAAATTAAAGGTGTCGCACGATTCAATGAAGTTTTATTTTTAATCGACCTTGATATAAAAATACTTTCTAATGAATCAAGCATAGTTTGATGTCTAACATTTTTGACAAGTTTCAAATTTTCTTTGTCAATGTGGTGATTATTATCTCATATATGTTGTGCCACACACGATTTGTCCAGCGTACCATATCGTAAATGTGCGAGATGTTCACGAAATTTGGTGGCTATGTTTCTCCTAGTTTGACCCACATGTCTTCGACCTCGTAGTTTCACTACACAATAAACAAACGATGGGTCTTCGACGACAATTTTACTTCGGACTAGTTCGTTTTCTAGATAAAAAAGATGAGCGGAGGTTATTGTGTTTGTCTCGCCAGATGTGGTTGTCGGCTTGGTCCAATATCCGCATAGTAAATTTCTAGATCGAAAGGGAACGTGCAGATTCCTTAAATAACTCGGTACCGTTCCTTTAAGCCTATTATCCTTATATTAGATAAGGGCTCATAAATTTGTCGACCAGACGATTAAAGCAGGTCTTCGACCTCGTAGTTTCACTACACAATAAACAAACGATGGGTCTTCGACGATAATTTTACTTCGGACTAGTTCGTTTAACTAGACGCGATATAAATACACGGTAGCTAGTAGTTTAATTTTAGAATTTTTCTTCCTCTGAAGATGTTGACATGGTCAACGAAACGAGCGTAAGGTCTCTGAAATATGTGTTGTGGTGATTTGGGTTCTCCAAGTATACTTGCTTTAACATGAGACAAGTGAATTTCCACTTTCTTTTATTTACTTTATAATGTTCAACGAATATTCACAATAAAAGCAAGAAAGGAAGCAGTTTTAATGGAGATTAATGCAAATTGAATTGTATCATCTAATAAGCTGTCATTATAATGTTGTTAAGTCTGATTGTTCATGATACTATGACTTTAAGGTCATCTTGTTTATTACGTGGATTGGCATCTGTGAGAGAACCAAGATATATTCAGTTTAAAAATATATTCAAACTGATAGTAATACAACTGCTAATGATTATATTTAATAACTAATTCATATTCTGTGAAGCATTAAATAAATACATATACGTGAATAATTCATGGCAATTATGGTTGTGAAACTGTTTAATGTTTTGTTTGTTTCATCGTTTCGTGTCGGGATTTTCACAGAATTATTGTAATCGATATCATTTTAAAATTGACTTTAATAGTAAATTTTTATTGAAAAAAATTTACTAATAGAGAGGTATCGATGGTGAGACTTTGCAAAATTCAAATGAGCGCAAACTAGGCCCCTACAACCCATATGCGGGGTCAGTATCAATTTTTTTATGTTTATATATATATATATATATATATATATACATATATATATATATATATATATATATATATATATATATATATATATATATATATATATATATATATATATATATATACATACATATATATATATATATATATATATATATATATATATATATATATATATATATATATATATATATATATATATATGTATGTATCCGTCTGATAACTCAAAAAATAATTAACCGATTTCGATGAAACTCGGCAAGTGCCTTTCTTTTATTAATGGCTTGGATGAGTTCGTTGGTCAGGAAAATCGGACAGGGTTTTCCGGGAAAATTTTTAGTTTTCTTTCGAAAAAAAATTTTTCTCCGAAAATTACAAAGCTGAGTTAATGAAATTTACTATATATGTTGCCTTGGGAGAGACATTACTACGTACCAAAATTAAACTTTCTAAGTTTATAGAAAATTGAGTTATTCAAATTTTAAATTTTCTTTCGACAAATTTTTTTTTCTCCGAATCTTACAAAGTTATATAAATGAAATTTAGTGGATATCTTGCCTTAGCAAAGGCCTTACTACATACCAAAATTTAACTTTATAAGTTTATAGAAAGTTGAGTTATTCAAGTTTGAAGCATTTAATAAAAATCGACTACCATAACGCACTTGCTGCGTCCCGAACTTATTTCAAGTGGGTTTACTTGAACTTCACTTTAATTTTCACCCATATTTATTTTGTGACTCTCTTTAATTATTCACAGAAACTTTTTGGTTAGGCACATAAGTTGTTTTAAATTTATTTTTAAGTCTTTTGGATTTTACCTGTGACATGTATGTAAAAATAGTAAGTTATCGTATTTGTTATAATATTTACTATTGCAACTACATATTACGTTTTGTATGACCTTGGCCAAACTAAGTACAGGGTATACCTAATGTGGCACTTTTACAAGGTATCTTAGTGAAACAAAAACTGGAATCACCCAAAAAATAATAATAAGAGAGAGTGTGCGCTTGGTGCATATTTCGATAAAGAGGTTGTCTTCATCAGTGGCTTAGCGACTAAACTAATTCGAGAGAGAATACCGTTTTTTTCAGTATTTGTCTGGCCGACTGGGTGAAACGTTGTTTTCTTGCATAAAACCTAATATTGATCTCGGCTTCATATTTAGTTGCAAAACATGACATATAAGCGAAATTGAAATAAAAATGCCAATTTTTCCGGGGCAATACGCATTCTTTATATATATATATATATATATATATATATATATATATATATATATATATATATATATATATATATATATATATATATATATATATATATATATATACATATACATATATATATATATATATATATATATATATATATATATATATATATATATATATATATATATATATATATATATATATAAATAAATTTTTCAACAACATACCACGAGGGCTTACAGCATAAATACTATCGTACCGTGGGTGTCGACAAGGAGGAAAGAGGCAACTTGTTAATTCTGGACTTGAAGGTTTGGAGGTTCGGAGGAGAAGGAAAAACATGTGCCGGTAAGGAATTCTACAACTTGGAAGTCCTCGGGACAAAAGAACGGGCATAACAAGATGTTCTATGTCCGGTGACCTGGACAGTGAAAGGGTGCATTCGCCCTGGTCCCCTGGTAGATCTGTTGGGGGCAGCAGGTGGAGGAACTATGGAAGAAAGCGCCTCTGAGCAGTGCCCGTGCAGATATCTATAAAAGAGAGAGAGGTTACCAACAGCACGTCTGTGGGCAAGGGATGGCAGCCTTTGGGTGAGGGTAGGGTCAGCGATGAGTCGTATAGCTCTCTTCTGAATGGAGTCCAGGTTAGCGAGTGTAGAAGCGGCAGCGGCAACCCAGATGTGGGAGCAGTATTCGAGGTTTGGCCTTATTTGTGAAGTATATAAGGTATAGACATTAGCTGGTGAAAAGTATTTGCGAGCCCGGAAAAGAAAACCTAATTTCTTAGCAGCTGTTTCTGCAATTGATGTGACATGTTGGTGCCAATTGAGATTTCGATCCACAGAAATGCCAACAAGTGAAAAGGACTCATTACTTTGAATAACTTGGTTATTCATTGTGATCGGTTTGAATTACGTTCACTTATTGACTGCTGACACACACGTTCAGAGTCCTTTTCAAACTATCGATCACTTTTTACGTAGTGTGGTTAACTGATAATTGTCCGATCACTTTTCACGTCCCGGATTTTTTCGGCAAATATATTATCGGATAAGGGATTACTAAAGTAAGACACAATAACTGCTGTGCGAATCGTAAAAGATTACATTAAAACTCCAGACGAAATTGCAAATTTCAATATTAGTAAAAAATTGTAGAGTTCATGTTCAACGGCATTTCAAAAGTATGGATGACATTTAGACGAGTTGAAGAGAATTGAAGAAGGTAAGAAAAGATATTGGGACAAATCAAAGAAGGAACGGGAACTTAAGAAAAGCAGAATAATTTGAAGAGGAAGCAAACAGAAGAATTGGAGTAAATTCGAAACGTTATAGCAAAAAAGGAATCTCAATTGAAGGTAGCTAACACTCTGATATCAGAAGGAAACCTCAATTAGAACAAGTGTTAAAGAAGAGCACGTTTAAAAGGGAGGATATATTGGAGGCACAAGCAATGATAATCATAGGCGTTGATAAGGCGAATATACTTAAGACTGAAATTACGGACATCACAATGAAAAAAGAAAAACCTTGTTGTCAAAAAGCGTAAGAAATAACGATTTATACAATAAAAAATGTAAAGGCAAATTACTATATGACACGGATTGAACTTCAGGCTAAAAGTGCGAGTGGGCTGTGGAAGACTGTCCGGGAATTAAGTGGTCAAAGCAAAAGTAGAGACGTGTGTGAGGAGAGGTTTAAGACATATTCTGGAGTAATTTTGAGAGATAAAAAGGAAGTTGCTGATGCTTTAATACTTATTTTAAATAAGTGGGGAGTAAATTAGCGGGAGGCATTAAAAGGCAAATAAACTAGACATCAAAGGTAAACAGGCATCATCGGATGAACACGATTTTCTTGGCAAATACCGACGCAACCGAAGTCGGAAAAATTGTAGAAGACCTCAAATTGTGAAAAGCTTTGATCGATTCGTTGACTGTTAGAACTATTAAAAAAGTAATAGGGGAGGTAGTAGATGTTATGGTATACATTATAAATATAATAATCAATACAGGTCTGTTCCCAGACATTTTTAAAGTGTTGGTCATTAAGCCTCTTTTCAAGAGTGGCAATAAAGGACGTATCAGTAACTATAGGCGAATATCTCTATTGAGTGTAATAACAAAAATTATAGAAAAAGTTATCGCAATGCGAGTAAACTCTTATCTGTCAAAAAACAATATACTCTCTGAGTTTCAATATGGCTTTAGAGAAGGAAGGTCGACCCAGGATGTTATAGCAAAGCTGATGAAATATGTATATGAGTCTGTTGATAGGTCTGAGCCAGCACTGGTAGTCTTTGTGGATATATCGAAAGCATTTGATTCTATTGATCGTGAGGTTCTTTGTCAAATGCTGGAATCGGTGGGTTTTAGGGGACTTCCTTTGACCTTAATGAAAAGCTATTTGCATAATAGAAAACAGTGCACAAATGTTGGAGGCGTCTTAAGTGAAAGCACGGTTATTAGGTGTGGTGTACGACAGGGCTCGGTTTTGGGACCAATTTTATTCAACAAACACACACACACACACACACACACACAGATATATATATATATATATATATATATATATATATATATATATATATATATATATATATATATATATATATATATATATATATATATATTGTTGCGTTTTCTCCGGGTTCTGGATAAGTGAGACTTTTAATTTTAACAAAACAACTTTATTTACATTCTAAATATGGATACAATAAAATTTCTAGAATGTCTCTCTCACAAAACACTTAATTTACTGTCTACAATTACTAATCTGCACACAAGTATCTACACTGGTACTACAGTAGCTACTCTCTTAACACTTTACACTGCTTCTTCAAGTCACTACCACATTCTCTTACTGAACTGAACTGACTGAACTCGGGCTGGCTTGCTTCCGCTTTTATATACTCGCCGTACCTTCCCCTCCTTTCTAGAGCATTCCATTCCAGAACGTTCCAGGACCTTCTTTTACTAGAAGGTTCTGTGAATACAGATCGGTCCCGTGTGTATACAGGGGGATGTATATACAGGATGATCCAAATGTGGTCACCACTCCTATGTTACACAAGAGGTGTTTCCCGTACTAAAAGATCTCTCTGCGTATACAGGGTGTAAGTGGTCTCTGCGTATACAGGGTGTATGTACAGGGTGTTCGGAATGTGCAGACCTCAGTTATCCGTTCCGACGGGGTACAAGTTGGTAACTTCGTTATTTCTGGTCCTAGAGGGTTGAGACTTCGCCTGAGGGGGGTCACCCCAGGCACCCCCAGGGGGTGGGGAGGCGGTGTTGCCAGATTGTGCAAAAATTCCCAGATGTTGGGGAAATTCTGGAGATGTGGCAACACCGCACCTACGTCTATTGAAGTGCTTTGTAACACTGCCCCCCTCCTTAAGACTGTTCGTCCCGAACAGTATTTACCGGCCGCCAACTTGGGGGTTCGTTGCCCCGATAGGGACTCAACCTCTCTATGTGAACAACTTTGGGTTTAGTTCTTGGAGACAGCTGGATTCTGTAGACTAGGTCGTTAATTTTCTTAGTCACCAAGTATGGCCCTTCCCATGGTTTCTGAAGTTTGGGACTGAGGCCCTTTCTCCTTGTTGGTTGGTACAGCCACACTGCATCACCTTCCTTGAATGTATGGGGTGTTGCTCTGCGATCCAAGCGCATCTTCATCCGGTCACTGCTTAAGAGGAGCCTATCTCTGACACATCTGTGTATAGTGCGCAGTTTTCCTTCTAGGTCGGCGACATACTCAGGTAACGTAGCTAGGTCCGCTATGTCCTCGTTCGGTGGTGGTCTCGTCATGTCGATTGGTAGCCGCATCTCTCTGCCGGTCAACATCATGGATGGAGTGTAGCCGGTAGATTCATGCTGAGAGCTTCTGTAAGCTAGGAGGAACAGAGGTATCAGCTTGTCCCAGGTTCTCTGATTCTCGTCAACAAACATAGCAAGATACTGATTGATGGTCCTGTTATGCCGTTCTACCATGCCGTCTGATTGAGGGTGGAGTGGCGTTGTTCTCGTTTTCTTTATGCCTAGCAAGTCCATTAGGCTCTTCCAGACCTCTGATTCGAAATTCCGGCCCTGGTCGGTGTGAATCTCCAAGGGTACGCCATGCCGTGATATGACATTTTCCATCAGGGCTTCTGCTACGGTCGTTGCCTCTTGGTTGGGGATCGGCGCAACTTCAGGCCATTTCGAGAAGTAGTCCATCGCCACCATTATGTATCTGTTCCCAGACTCTGTGATGGGAAAAGGTCCTGCGATGTCTACGGCAACTCTCTCCCACGGTGTACCTGAGATGTACTGCATCATTTTTCCTCTGGATCGGGTCTTTGGTCCTTTCTTTGAAGCACATTGGTCACACCTTTTGCACCATTCTTCCACGCTTCTTCGGCAGTTTATCCAATAGAAGCGGTCTCTCACTCTGGCAAGAGTCCTGTTGACCCCAAAGTGGCCTCCACTTCTACTATTGTGTAACTCTTGAAGAACACTGTCTATGCACTCACTTGGCACAACGGTCTGGTATATACAGTCTCTACCATCGGCAGTTTCCCATTTTCGAGTGACCATGTCATTCTTTAGACACAATGAGTCCCATTGTAGCCAGTAGCCTTTAACCTCCGCCCCAAACCGGGACACATCATGCCACTCAGGTCTTTTCCCTTTTTGTAGCCATTCTCTAATATTTTTCAAGTCTGGATCTGTCTTCTGTGCGTCTCTGATGTATTCAAGATTTACGTCTAGATCGGTATTATTCTCCTTTTCCGTCACCAGTTGTTTGATCTGATGAGTTACTTTATCGATCTCTTTGTTCTCTTGTCGCTCGCAAAATTTACATTCATGCACTGAACATGGTCTTCTTGACAGGCTGTCTGCATTAGCGTGACTTCTTCCTCTTCGATGTTCAATCCTAAAGTCGTAGCTCTGCAGTTTCTCTATCCATCGGGCTATCTGTCCTTCGGGATTTCTAAAGTTCAGAAGCCATTGCAGAGCAGAGTGATCTGACCTCACGCGGAATGTTCTTCCGTACAGGAAGCTGTGGAAATGTTCGATGGATCTTACAACTGCCAGCAGTTCTTTCCGGGTTACACAGTAATTCCGTTCTGCTTTTCCGAACGTTTTGCTGAAGTAGCCTATCACAACTTCTTCTCCGGCTTGGAGCTGTGAGAGTACTGCCCCAATGCCATACTGGGAAGCATCGGTGTCCAGTATAAACAGTCCTTCGTCCTGAGGATAAGCCAGCACAGGAGCAGTGAGAAGACGATGTTTGAGCTCTCTAAAAGACTCTTGGCAATCTGGTGACCAGATGAACTCGGCCTTATTTTCAGTCAGGCTATGCAGAGGTTTCGCAATGCTGCTGAAGTACTTCACAAAGCGTCGGTAATAGCTGCAAAGTCCCAGAAAACTTCTGACCTCATGTTTGTTCTTCGGCACAGGCCAGTCTCTTACTGCCTTTATTTTCTCTGGATCAGTTTCTATCCCTTTCTCAGAAACGACATGTCCGAGGAAACTCACTTTCTTCTGGAAGAGGACGCATTTCTTGGGATTGAGTTGCAGATTGGCACCTCTCAGCCTGGAGAAAACCTGCTTCAGATTCGACAGGTGTTCATCGAAAGTCCTTCCAATCACCATGACATCGTCGAGATACACCAGGCATGTTTCCATTAGTCGCTCGAAGGTGGCAGGAGCATTACATAAGCCGAATGGCATGACCTTGAATTGGTACAACCCATTCCCGGTTGAAAAAGCAGTCTTCTCCTTATCGTCTTTATGGAGTTCTACTTGCCAGTAGCCACTTTTCAGGTCTAATGTAGAGAACCACTTTGATCCGGCCAAAGTGTTCAAAGTGTCGTCGATCCGGGGCAGGGGATAACTGTCTTTCTTGGTGACATCATTCAGCTTCCTATAGTCCACGCAAAATCTCATAGTGCCGTCTTTCTTGGTGACCAAAACTACTGGGGACGACCAAGGACTATTAGACTCCTCAATCACACCATCTTCCAGCATTTCGTTAACCATCGCCTTGATTTCTGATTGCTTGGCAAAAGGCCTTCTTCTCGGCGGCTGTCTAATTGGTCTTGCGTCGCCAGTATTAATTCTGTGTTGCACTAGACTCGTACGACCTGTGATTTTATCTTGAGCGAAAATATCGGCCTCCTCCAATACGAACTTCAGGGCCATTTCCATCTCCATGTCGTTCAATTGGCCCCAAGAATTCTTGAACCGCTCTACCATTTCTACTGGCAGTCTTCTGTCTAATGCCGTGGGTGTCACCTTTCTTGACAACGTCACTCGGTCAATGGGCTCGCAAGTGGCGATAACCTCACCTTTCTTCAATGTGACCCTGTTAGTTTGCACGTTAGCCACTCTTATGGGTATTGTCCTCTTCGGGTCTACTAAGCATCGTGCGACGAGGGCACCATCATGTCTATCTTTTAGGGGCTCCGCTATGAGAGCAGACATACCATCAAGTTTCTTCTCTAGTCTGGCTCTGACAATCTTCTCACTGTTACCAGGAATCCGTGTATCCTCGTCGACAATAAGTCTCACCCTGGGATTAGCTTCGCCTGCTGTTGGAGATAAATACAACTCTTCGTTACCGATTTTCAAGATCTTATTCTGGAAGTCTACTGACAGGACATCGAAATCTTCCATTAAATCCAGGCCCAGAATAAATTCGTCGACGATTTCTGCGACGACAGCCCTTACCTGTAGCTCAGTACTGCCCAGCCTAATGAAAACAGTGGCCTCTCCATGCACAGGTATCCTATCTCCTTTTGCCGTCTCCAACACAGGCTGTTTGTTGGTCGTGAGTGCGGACCTGTTTGGCAACATGTCTGGACGTACAACGGATCTAGTAGCACCAGTATCGATGGTGAAACTGCATTGTCTTCCGTCTATGCTGCCAGGTATAACGAGGCTCTCGCGGTAGCGTCGGATAGTGGAGACCCTGACCTTGGGGCCTTGGGTCTCGCATGCCACGTGTCGCCCACCTACACTGGCGTCAGGTCGTTTTCCCTGATGGCGCTCCCTGTTGGTATATTCTTGTCTTCTGCGAGCCACCTGTTGGGTTTGTAAGCACTGCCTACTTATGTGTCCTTTCCTACCACACTTGTAGCATTCTATGTCTGACCAATCTGCTTTCGTCCTACGTGCTCCAACCGTTGCAGTGAGCTTGCTTATGGCTTCCTTCATCAACTTGATTTCTCGCCTTAGTTCCTCTGTCGTGTCTGCATGGTCCTCTATCTCCTTCACTTCGCGCAGCCTGTTTCGGCGAGGTTGAGATGCATTCTTGGCTGCTTCAAATTCCAAACCATAAATGACGCAGTCTGTAAGTGTTTTAAACCTTCCGAGCCTCAAAGATTGTTGCATCTCGTTGTCAAGTACCCCATCGATGAAGGTCTGGACGGTGATCTGGTTGACAAATTCTTCTGGGGCTTGGGGATATGCCAGTCGCACAAGTTTCTCCACTTCGGCACTAAATTCTTGCAGAGTCTCATTTGGCTTCTGGACCCTTGTCTTTAGTTGTGTCTGGTAGACCTGGCTCATGTACTTGTTACCATATCTCAAATCTAGGGCCTGTATCACTGTTAAGTAGTTTTGCTGTTTCGACTCCGGGATGTTCTGGAGGATTTCTAGGGCTTTACCTCGAAGCGAGAGAATTAGAGCAGTTGCTGCCTGTTGTTCGCTCCACCCATTGCTGAGAGCTGCCGCCTCAAACTGCCTCCTGTACATGGGCCACGATGTTTCTCCGTCAAAAGTCGGCGGCTTCAAGGTTCCATGAGGCTGCTGCACGATTGGCATATCTTCTTCCGGCCGATTTTGAACTGGGGACATTCCAGTAACTCCTCTTGGATGAGTTCTGTCAGTCTGGCCCATCACCTGCTCTGTCAGTTCTCTATGTCTGACTTCTGTGCCTTCCATCATCATCTTCATTTGTTCTTTCAACCCCTCCACTTCTTCCCATCGTTTGTTCAAATCCTCTGTTACATTTTCTACTTTCCTGTTTACCACTCCTATTGTATTTTCCACATCTTCTACTTTCTTGTCCACATTTTCTACTTTCTTGTCCACATTTTCTATTTGTTCGTTGATCTGTTCTATTTCTTCTTTTACACCAACTCTCATATTGTGGAACATACTTCGGAGGTCTTCTCTGTCTTCTTCGCGTTGCTTCTTGAGTTCTTCTTTATCTTCAAGACGCCTCTGTTCCTCCTCTTGTCGTCTTCTCTCGTCTTCTTCGCGCCGTCTTCTTTCTTCTTCTTGTCGCCGTTGTTCGTCTTCTTTGCGTCGTCTTCTTTCATCTTCTTGTCGCCGTTGTTCGTCTTCTTCGCGTTGCCTCTTGAGGTCTTCTTTATCTTCTTGCCGCCGTCGTTCGTCTTCTTCGCGCCGTCTTCTTTCTTCTTCTTGTCGTCGTTGTTCGTCTTCTTCGCGTTGCTTTTTCAGTAAGTCCATCAACTCTTTGATTTCAGCCATCTTGTCGTAGTCAGTCGATCTGGTGTTTACCATTTACAGCTAGCTTGCTTGTTCACTTCTTCACTCACTTATCCCACACTTCTGACACCAAATTGTTACGTTTTCTCCGGGTTCTGGATAAGTGAGACTTTTAATTTTAACAAAACAACTTTATTTACATTCTAAATATGGATACAATAAAATTTCTAGAATGTCTCTCTCACAAAACACTTAATTTACTGTCTACAATTACTAATCTGCACACAAGTATCTACACTGGTACTACAGTAGCTACTCTCTTAACACTTTACACTGCTTCTTCAAGTCACTACCACATTCTCTTACTGAACTGAACTGACTGAACTCGGGCTGGCTTGCTTCCGCTTTTATATACTCGCCGTACCTTCCCCTCCTTTCTAGAGCATTCCATTCCAGAACGTTCCAGGACCTTCTTTTACTAGAAGGTTCTGTGAATACAGATCGGTCCCGTGTGTATACAGGGGGATGTATATACAGGATGATCCAAATGTGGTCACCACTCCTATGTTACACAAGAGGTGTTTCCCGTACTAAAAGATCTCTCTGCGTATACAGGGTGTAAGTGGTCTCTGCGTATACAGGGTGTATGTACAGGGTGTTCGGAATGTGCAGACCTCAGTTATCCGTTCCGACGGGGTACAAGTTGGTAACTTCGTTATTTCTGGTCCTAGAGGGTTGAGACTTCGCCTGAGGGGGGTCACCCCAGGCACCCCCAGGGGGTGGGGAGGCGGTGTTGCCAGATTGTGCAAAAATTCCCAGATGTTGGGGAAATTCTGGAGATGTGGCAACACCGCACCTACGTCTATTGAAGTGCTTTGTAACAATATATATATATATATATATATATATATATATATATATATATATATATATATATATATATATATATATATATATATATATATATATATATATATATATATATATATATATGTGATTTATATCAGTTTGAAAACTCTGGACAGATCATTAGCTTTGCTGATGATACAGCCATATTCTTTTCTGCAAAAAGTTGGGATTATCTGAAAATTGAGGCTGAGGTTGGGATGAGGAGAGTGTGGGAATATTTTAACGGTAAAAAATGGCTGTCAGCTATGAAAAAACTGAATATATACAGTTCTCGAATTATAGAAATGAAGAGATGGGTCCTCTTGTTGTTGAGCAGAGTTTTATCGTTTGTAGTGCTGACGCCATTAAATGTCTTGGAATTACTGTAGACAGACACCTACGCTGGGATTCTCATGCTGCAGATTTGGTAAACAAATTAAGGGGGCTCATTGGTAAAGTAAAGCAACTTAAAAAGCTACATAACACGCAGTGCCTAAATATAATATTTTCTGCTCTGATGGAAAGTCTGCTTCGATATGGAATCGTGGCGTGGGGAGGAATGCTGGCAAGCCATATTAAACATTTGGAAGTTATCCACAAACTATTCTTGAAAATTATATATGGTAAACCTTCGATGAATCCCAGTGATCTGTTATTCGCAGAGGCGAATGTGTTAGACATGAGACAGTTGTACTCATATTCTGCCTTGGCATCTTATTATAAGCACAAGGGTGAATTTGATATTGTGGATCATACGTATGGAGGGTGAAGAGAACAGTACATGAAGGTTCCTAGAGTGCATAAAACGATGGGAAAGAGGTATTATACCTTTATTATGCCAAGGTTGTATAACATACTAAAAATTAAGATCGGAGTTCGCTTTCAGAAGCAGGGTAAAAACTTGGCTTCTCACAGTACCACGAAAATTAGTGCAAAGTATTGTTGATTTGAAAAACAGCTGATTTGGTTTAGTAGTTGTAATGGGAGGATTTGTAGGATATGTGTGCGTGTGTGTGCATTTAGGGAGAAAGATATATATATATATATATATATATATATATATATATATATATATATATATATATATATATATATATAGAGAGAGAGAGAGAGAGAGAGAGAGAGAGAGAGAGAGTACGCGGGTGTATAGGGTTGCGAATGTGTGTAGGTAGCTCTCTCTGTGTGGGTGGATGCGGTGGTAATATCCTTTTGTTCACTATGAGAGTTTGGTTTTCGGGACACATTTCTGTTCAATCACCTACAAGGTAGGCAAATCTATACTGAATTTTGCCGACGCACAGTCTCTGACTTTGTCGGTTTGTTATTATTTGCTGATGGTGTATAAAAAGGGGGAAACTGGTAACAGTGGAAAAAAATTTCAATGTTGATATTGTTATTTGTTGTCATAAAATCAGACTGGGTATTGTCGAGTGTCGATTTGAAAAGCCGCTGATTTGGTTTAAAAATTGTAATAGAAGGATTTGCAAAAAATTGTGTGCATGTGTGTGTATTTAAGAGAAAGAGAGAGAGAGAGAGAGAGAGAGAGAGTATGCAAGTGTATATGATTGCGAATGTGTGTAGGTAGCTCTCTGTGTGTGGGTGTATGTGGTGGTAATCTCCTTTTGTTCACTATGTGAGTTTAGTTCTGGACACATTTTTGTTCAATCACCTACAAGGTAGGCAAATGTATGCTGAAGTTTACCGACACACAGTCTCTGACTTTGTCGGTTTATTATTATTTGTTGATCGTGGAAAAAATGTCAATATTAATTCTGTTATATTGGTGTATTGTTTGTTAAAAGTCAGACTGTATATTATCAGTAAATAAACTATTATTATATTATTATTTGTTGTGTTGCATTTACATTTTTCACCAATTTTATTTGGTGTTTATTTAATTATTTACGTTTGAGTTTCAGAGAATGTATTTTTGTTGCAATATATTTCACATTAATTTAAGCTTGATTACAGTTTGCTTATTAACCAATATTAAATAATGTTTTTAACAGTAAAACTTTGTGATTTGATTTTTGTATTGATTTGCGACATATATTATTTAAATGAATATGTTCTTTTGTAGAGCCTTTGAAGAAATTACAAGATTATAAGATAGTTGACTTAGTATTCCTCCACTACAGATTTTTGACTCTGTGTAAGTCCCCTATAGAACAGCCAATTATAACAGTCCATATAAATAAATCTTCATGTTCATCTGTAATAACAACTAACACATAGTTCGCTTAATTTTTGTATATCGTAGATGATTGTAACTAAATCTAACAGTATCCTTGAAACTCTCCACCAAAAATTATTTTATATAAGTGGCCCATCAAAAACTACACAAGTGGGTTCTTGAGTATTGAAGTTATATAGTGAATGATTGGTGCCGGAGGGAACAGATGTCTGTGAACCCCCGCAAAACGATCATTGTTCCATTTGCCAGAAGAAGGTTGGACAAATTAAAACCACCTATTCTTATGGGAGAAACGATTCCATTTTCGGAACAAGCAAAATATCTGGGGGTCACCCTAGATAAGAAGCTCAACTGGAACATACAGTTAGAGAATGTAATCCGCAGGGCTAAACTGTCCCTGTGGACATGCCGGAGAATCTGTGGAAACAACTGGGGAACAAACCCCCAACAGATGTACTGGCTCTATGTAGTGGTTATCAGACCAATGATAACATATGGAGCCATAGTTTGGTGGCCTAAGGCACTTCGTGGTATCGTGAGGGCCAAACTGGCTCATCTACAGAGGCAAGCTTGTCTGATGATAACGGGAGCGATAAGCACCGCACCATCAGTCGCTCTGGAGGTCCTCCTTAATATTCCACCTTTTCACATATGGTTGGAGAGTGTGGCGAGGTGGACAACGTACAGATTAAAACAAACGGCCGACAGCATGCCGAAGGAAATCAGTCTGGGAGGGTCCGGACTCCTCGATGACATTGAGGGTCACGGGATTCTGGGAACGGTCTCAGACTTGATGCCTACAAAGATCAGTAGATATCTGTCTTTCAAGACCATCCTCCTGGAAAGGGAGGACTGGGAACGAAATCAAACGACCCTATTAAGAGCCGATTTCTACTAGTACTCTGATGGCTCCAAAACCAATATGGGAGTAGGAGTCGGCGCATATGGGGGCAACACCGATGCTAGACTATCAGCTAGCCTCGGCAAGTACGCAACCATACACCAGGCAGAAGTGTATGCCATCGAGATGTGTGCAAGGGAAAGTATAAAAAACCAGTGCAAACACAAATCGATAAAGATATATGCAGATAGCCAAGCTGCAATAAAGGCTCTTGGTTCCTACCGGTGTAATTCAAAAACGGTATGGAGTTGTAAATCTGCCCTTAACGAACTGGGCAGCAGTAATGAGGTGTCGCTGGTCTGGATACCGGGTCACTCGGACCATGATGGCAATGTTGCGGCCGACGCGCTTGCCAGGAGTGGTGCCCAGAGAGACTTTGTCGGGCCAGAACCGGTGCTGGGGATAACTTCTGGCACAGCAAAACGCACCTTAAAGACCTGGACAGAAAGAACGACGATCCAATATTGGCAAAATCTTCCAGGATTAGCTCACTCTAAGGCCTTCATAAATGGCCTGTCTGAGTCAAGGGCTAAAACTTCTAGAGTTAAACAGTATACAGGACACTGCCGCTTGCGGCACCACATGCACCGTATTGGGATCGGTCAGGAGACCGAGTGCCGGCTGTGTATGGAGAGCGACGAGACGGCAGAGCACATGCTGTGTTCCTGTCCGGCAGCGGACAGGACTAGATACCTGCTCTTTGGCAAGATAAAGCTTGCTCCGGAGGATCTGGATCAACTTTCGCCCACGAAGATTATCGACCTCTGCAGGAGGCTGGCTTTGTTGGGCGAAATATAAACTATTAGGCAAACCTAACCTAACCTAACCTATATCTTTGAAAAACGCTCGGACAGATCGATTTTATTTTTAAGGGCGGACAGATTTTGGGTGAATTTCAAAACTGCAACTTTATTCGCCTAAACGGGGTAGCTACTCTCTTCAATATTTCAAACAGCAAGTGGGGTCGAGTGACGTTTCCAAAATGCTTACAGTACAACTTATGTTACACCTAATTATTGTTAGTCATGCTTTATTAATTCCCCGTCACATATTTAATTTTTACTCGCCGCTTGTTTAATTTTTACCTCACGCATTTACCACGCTGGCATCTGAATATTATTAACTGCAGGCTTATCACATTTATGGTACACTGACCGCCATCTATTAGCGGGTAGCGAAATAACCCAGAAAGGCTATAATTGTAAAAACTATTGACCTACATGTGTGTGTGTTTTGGTTTCTTTAACGTCGGTCTATTTCTGCGACTGTGGTCAATCACCGACGCCAAAGAGCAGTTTCACCTACTACCCTGGAAAGTTTGCTGAACCCCTGCCTTTCTGTAAGGAGGGTAGATATATTTAAAGTGCCCAATATGGACACGGAACCGACAGTTTTACGCCCCCTCTGAAGGGCGGAACGTGCAGACATTCAACTTGCTCAAATACAATGCCACAACGGTTGATGTTAATGTTACAGCATGCACTGAAAAAGTGGAAGGAGATCCCTTCGGTTCAGAGTCACACGTTCTTACCACTGAACCACCGAGTCTCTTATATTGAACTACATAAATATGTAGAAAGTTGTAATTTCTTTGCAGAAATTTTTGGTATAAAAATTAGGCTGCAATGTTTGAGATAATTTGGCATTCCATGCATCCATTTGAATTCATTCAAAATTGTATATTTGAAAAGTAATGACGTGAAACCGAACAGAGTGACACATAAAACAGTTAAATTTGATACTTAAATACAGGTGGCCCATTGAAAACGAGCTGGCTGTCATAATTGCCAGGAAAAGATTTTATCGAAAAAAACCTGAAACACATCAAGTTTGTTTCTGAAGGGGGCAACTTTTGACGCAAAAAGTATAATTCTAACTTTACCCTCCTAAGCGGGGGTGTCATCTCTCAATTTTTTTCAAATGGTAATAGGGGTCTTGTGACAGCTCGTTGAAAGGCGCTTTTGATTCCCTATACATTGCTTTTTTATTTTTGAAATTCGGTCTATTCGTTTAGTAGATATGGAGTTTTGAAATATCACTAATGAATTTCCTGAGAAATTAAAAACTAAATCGTTTCACTTAAAAACTGAGCATAGTATTGAAGTAAATGTTGAAAATAGTTGGGACCAATCATGCTATTAAACCAACATACCAACGAATTAAACTTTAATCCAATAAATGTTCAAATTGAGCAACACCAACTTCCATACAATTGTATAAATTTCAGAAGTAATTCTGCGATATTCATCACTAATTTGCTGACGTCACTTTTCGCACTCGGTAGCATAAAGTTTTGATTTTAAATGCCCCCACAAAAAATTCTAAAGGGGGCATGTCTGGAGATCGGACTGGTCATTCTACAGCACCTCTTCGACCTATCCATTGACCGGGAAAGTGTGGATCTAAAGCCTCCCTGACAGTAACGCGACAATGCGGTGGAGCCGTATCTTGTTGGAAAAATAAATGTTCCTAGTATCTCATCGTTCTCAACAATGTCAATTAGCATAGGGTAAACCAAGTCTTGCAATATTGACAAATACCGTTCCCCTGTCACAGTGTCGGCTATGAAGATTGGTCCAATGTGATCACCAAAAATACTCGCCCAAATATTGATTTTTTGTGGAGTTTGAGTTTGGAGCTCATGGAAAACACGAGAGTTTTCATCTCACCAGAACCGGAAATTGTGATGAATTACAGTGCCATTCAGAAAGAAAGAACTTTCGGCAGAAAAACAAGCTTTAAAAAAGAAATTGCCTGTTGGCAGACATACGTTCGCAAAATTCCAAGCACGGTCATATCTTCATTTAATTGCTGAACTAGCTAGATTTTATATGGATGAAACTTAATTTTTTTTTCAGAAACCGTTGAATTGTTGTTCTATTTAGATTAGTAACCTCAACTGAATTTCGTGTACTTAAAGTTGGATCTGCATTAACTTGACCTATCACTTCCAGGGTTGTGGCTTCATTTACCATAGGAAATTCACATTTACAGGATTTCATTTCTTATTAGCCACTGACCCAGTTTCATGGAACTTGTGTGGCAACTCTAGCATGTACTTGTGACGAACACGCATATCACGATGCAGGTTATTGAATACACGTGGGTTCCTCGATTATTGACTTCCCAAGTCTGAGCCCTGGACAGTCTGCCCAGTACACCGTATGTTCGTTTCTGACCCAGTATCCCCCTGGCAGTGCCTTTCGTCACGTCCAGGACCGGTTCTGGTCTCATAAATGGTTCTGCTGACCCTCTCTTTGCGAGACTGTCAGCTTCTTCATTGCCTTTGACCCCCGAGTGACCCGGCACCCAGATGAGGGTCACCTCATTCTGCCCAGACAGGTCGCTCGTCTCGTCTCGGCATTCACTTACCAGCCTGGAATTTACCCGTGAGCTACTTAGGGCCGTAAGGGCTGTCTGTGGCTATGACGATCCGCTTGTTCGTGTAGCTCGTCGTCTTGTTCTTTCGCACGCAGTGCAAGATGGCGTACATTTTGGCCTGAAAACTGTTGCATGAACTCCGAGGGAAATACTGTGACATACTCTCCGTCCTTCCGAATAAACGCCTGCCTCCGCCGGATCCGTCCGTGAACCAGACGAGCGTGTCCGTGGTAGTACCGGCGTCTCCCCCTCGCCATGCCTCGCGGTCGTGGATTCACGTGACGCCTATTCCCATTTGAAAAAAAGTTGTGGAATGACACCCCCGCTTAGGAGGGTAAAGTTTGGGCTATACTTTTTGCGTCAAAAGTTATCCCCCTCACAAGCAAACTTGACGTGTTTCGGTTTTTTTTCGACAAGATCTTTTCCTGGCAGTTATGGCTGCCAGCTGTTTTCAATGGGCCAGCCTGTATAATAAATTAGCTTGTTTCATTTTTACCCTGCTCGATTCTATTATGTTTAAATTGTATTTTTACAAGCACCAGCTTAATCCTTCATTATACAACATACTGTACAATTCTACGCTAAGTACTTATTATACAGGGTGCTGCATTGAAAACGAAACAGACCGATTTGCGTCCAGACAGATTTTTTTTAAGAAACGCTGAAACACGGCGGTATTGAGGGGAACATGTTTTGACATAAAACTCAACTTTGTCACATCAACCCCTTGGATGGTGATAACAACCCTTATATTTTAAATAGGGAACATGGGTCGAGTGTTACATCATTTGAAAGCTCATTCTTTTCTGAATTCAACACACAAATTTTTTTGGAAGTTTTATCAACTCGCTTAAAAATTATTCACAGTTGGAAATGCAAGAACGTATTTCATTCATTGTGATAAGAAATGCACTAATTTCTCGTTAAAAAAACAACTAAAAAGCAAAACCAAACGTTTAAAAATGTTTATTCAGTTAAGTAAGTGTTCAAATTGTTGACCACCAGCTTCCATACAAAAGTACAAATTTTGTTCAAAACGAGCTCTGACATTCTGGAGTATTTGTGGAGTTATTAGACGGCATCCTTCAACAGTCGTAATTCTTCCAGAGACTCCGGTTTTGTTGCGAAAATTCTACTCTTTAAATGGCCCCATGGAAAGAAGTCTAAAGGAGTTACGTCCAATCCATTGCTCTAGAAACTCTCTGTTCAAAAACTCCCTAACACGTGGTGAAAAATGCGGAGGAGCTCCATCTTGTTGAAACACTAATTGATTTTCTTGATAGCGATCATCATTTTCAACAATGTCAATTAGTAGAGGATAAACGATATCTTCTAGTAACTCCAACTACGTTTTGCCACTCAAATTGCCATCAAGAAAAATTGGTCCGATTAAACGGTCTTCAAAAATCTCAGTCCAGACATTCAATTTCTGTAGAGTTTGAGTGTGGACTTCGTGAAAATTATGACGATTGACTGTAGAGTTTAATAAAAACGTACACTCGTCTGAAAAACATATATTGTACAGAAAGTTCCCGTTATCAGCTATTCATAACAATGCAGTCATAACTTTACAAAACTCCAGCCGCCGATCAAAATCATCTTCATTCGGTTGTTGTACAAGATGAATTTTATACGGGTGAAATTTATGATGCTTCAATATTCGCTGAATAGTTCTTCTTTTGATGTTTGAAACAGTGGCCAATTTTCTCGTGCTCAAAGTTGGGTCTGCAGCAATTTGTCCTAAAACTTCAATCTCAGTAGTCTCATTTCTAACCGGAAATTCACGTTCAGGATCCCGTTTTTTGTTGGCTACTGAACCACTTTGTCGAAACTTTGCAACTAACTCCAAAATTTATTTTCTGTTAACATGTCTGTTCGGATGTCGTTCATTAAACAAATTTGCGGTACGGTGGGCACAGTCATCGTTTTTGAAAAAAAAGAGTAATTATTTCAACTCTTTCTTCTACAGAATACACCACTGTGAAATTAATTTTCGGTAGTACTATCAAGTATCAAACCGACCGATAAACTGAAATAATAAACCGCATTTTACCTCATTCCGATAAGAAATGTTCTGATAGTCAATTTTTTGTTTACAAACCAACAAAACATTGACTATCAGCACATTTCTTATCGGAATGAGCGAAATGCGTTTTTGCATCTTCAACTGTGAATAATTTTTAAACGAGTTGATAAAACTTCCAAAAAAATTAGTGTGCTGAATTCAGAAAAGAAAGAGCTTTCAAATGATATAACACTCGACCCATGTTCCCTATTTAAAATATAAGGGTTGTTATCACCACCCTTAAGGAGTTGATGTGAGAAAGTTGAGTTTTATGTCAAAACATGTCCTCCTCAATACTAAAATTGACGTGTTTCAGTGTTTCTAAATAAAAAAAACCGCAAATCGGTGTGTTTCGTTTTCAATGCGCCACCGTATAAACAATACTTGAAATACATAATTTCAATAGTAATGTTGAATTTTTATGTATGTTTACTTTGTAGCTTCTTTAAGTCTGCCTAGAAATGTAACTTACGGTGTATAATATTTTATTGTCATACCTCAATCATAGTTTTGTCTACCACATAAGGAGTGTCAGTTGAGGAGACTTTTTTGGGAGTAAATTGGGCATTAGAAAGTAAATCAATATCAAATATCAAACTAAAAGTTGTGATGTTTATTTTGAATTAATCGTTTACATGGTACATTTTAGATTTCTGTTTCATAATCAAAGTAGTAATTTTAAAGAAATTTGTAACCAATGGTGTTTGCTCAATATAAGCTCTATATATTTATAATTTGTGATAACATTTATTTTACAGAGTCAGCGGTATCAGCACTATATATTCGACCAGTGGGATGTTAATACAACATCGAATCCTCCTACAGTTCCGGCCAGGGGTATAAAAAGAAGTACCCCCAGTGAAGTTCTACGTCCATACGAGGATCCCGCATGGGTAAATAACTTTGGATAAACTAAATTTTTAAATATAAGTAAATAATACACGGTACACACCACCCATAACCCATAAAAAATACCTTTTTAGTGAATTTTCTTTAAAAAAATTCACTAATGAGGAGATCTCGACTTTTAAATTTTGAAAAAATTTCTTAGAACACATATCCGGGGTCAGTTTCAATATATATATATATATATATATATATATATATATATATATATATATATATATATATATATATATATATATATATATATATATATATATATATATATATATATATATATATATATATATATATATATATATATATATATATATATATATATATACAGGCTGGCGCATTGAAAACGAAATAGACCGATTTGCGTCCAGATATTTTATTTTTTAAGAAACGCTGAAACACGTCAATTTTAATATTGAGGGGGAAATGTTTTGACATAAAACTCAACTTTGTCACATCAACCCCTTAAGGGTGGTGATAAGAACCCTTATATTTTAAATAGGGAACATGGGCCGAGTGTTACATCATTTGAAAGCTCTTTCTTTTCTGAATTCAACACACTAATTTTTTTGGAAGTTTTATTAACTCGTTTAAAAATTATTCACAGTTGGAATTGCAAGAACATATTTCATTCATTGTGATAAGAAATGCACTAATTAGTCAATTTTTCGTTAAAAAAAAAAACAAAACCAAACGTTGAAAAATGTTTATTCAGTTAAGTAAGTGTTCAAATTGTTGACCACCAGCTTCCATACAAAAGTACAAATTTTGTTCAAAATGAGCTCTGACATTCTGGAGCATTTGTGGAGTTATTAGACGGCATTCTTCAACAATGCGTCGTTGTAATTCTTCCAGAGACTCCGGTTCTGTTGCGTAAATTCTAAAGGAGTTAAATCCGGTGATCTAGGGGGGCACTCAATAGCACCTCTATGCCCAATCCATTGCTCTGGAAACTCTCTGTTCAAAAGCTCCCTAACACGTTGTGAAAAATTCGGAGGAGCTCCATCTTGTTGAAACACTAATTGATTTTTTTATTGCGATCATTATTTTCAACAATGTCAATTAGTAGAGGGTAAACGATATCTTCTAGTAACTCCAAATACGTTTCGCCACTCAAATTGCCATCAAGAAAAATTGGTCCGATTAAACTGTCTCCAAAAATGCCAGTCCAGACATTAAATTCCTGTGGAGTAGTAGTTGTGTCTGTAGTTTCAAAATAACCTGAAATAACTGGCTAACTGGAAGAAAAATTACTATATTATTTGCACACTATTGAATGTTGATATAATATATTTCAATTTTTATTTCCTGCTTACTTTTTTCATCTTACTTCTAAACGTCAAACAGTCTGGGATGGACATAATTAAACACTCAATGAAAAGGCTTCTTTTCCAAAAAGAAGCCTTTTCATTGACTGTTTAATTACTTTTTTCATTGTAAGTGTAATGTAACGTTTCTTTCTCATAAAATTTTAATTATTTTTTATTATAATGGATTTTAGAAAGTCTTGCTGAAATGTAAACGTTTTGTTTGTTTTAGGTCCCCCCTCAGGACGTAACACAACAAATAGATAACAATGTGATGCATGATGGCAATATCCTACTAAAACCACAGAATAATATGAACATAAGCCCTGACACTAGTAATTTTAGAAACCAAATAGGCAACAGTGAACACGATGTTAATGTTAATAGGGTTCAGAGTCCGTTAAAATCAAACTGTAAATTTAGCAATACTCCGTAAGTATATTTGTGTTCAGATCTACTACAGTTGAGCTTCTTACCTTTTCCAGTTTGAAATTTTCTTCAACTTGAACATTTTACTATCCGCATACATTTCACGTTAAAATTGTATGCATTTGATTATCCTTAACTCGAATCTTTCTTTGACTAAAACAAGAATAAGCCATATTTTAAATTCAGAATTTCCCCAACCCAAAATTTCTGGTATTCTGTGAGTCCAGGGACTAACTAAAAGAATAGGCCCATGGTAACTCCTGCCTGTCGTACAAGGCGACTATTCGGAGTCAAGCAGGTGGTAGTGGAATTTTCCTTTACGTGATAGTGAAGGATTTTTTCACGCCCTAGGAGGTACCACCCCATACATCAAGCGGCCGGTGAAGTGCCAACGGACGTTTCCGGTTCTGGTGTATGAGTCGGTTTCCCTTATAAGCAAAAATGATTATGGCTCCTCCTTGTACAAAAGATTCCGAATGTAAAATACCCCTCCATTCGGATCTCCGGGAGAGGGGTGTACAGTGGGCGCCAGCATCAAGATTTAACATATCCTTCTCGAATATATACGGCGTAAATTCTAACCTGAACTCCGTCCACCATTTCCTCCAGACTAATAGGCCCCAGGTCCTCTTCCTCACCGAAACCCAAATCAGTGCCAAAACAGCCACTAATCACCTTAATTTCCCGGGGTATGAGCTCCTTACTTCCTTTAGATTGCATGGAGGCGTGTGCGCATATGTCCGTAGCAATCTACCCTGCACCAGACTCCCCAATTTAGAAGCCCGAAGAGAAGACATACTATGGATAAAACTCTCTCTCAGGGCTGCAACTACATTCATCTGTTGCATTTACCGGTCACCTTCTGACAACAACTTTGTCCAGCTCTTTGACTACCTTTCTGAAAAAAACCGACCATCTGATTTCTGAATATCCTTCCTCCGAGGTCACTATTCTTGGTGACTTCAATGTCCATAATAAGGAATGGCTGGGATCTTCAAAAACCGATCGACAAGAAAGAGCAGCGGATGCCTTTGCAGTCAGCAATTCTTTAGCCAATATGGTTCAGCAACCTACTTAATTTCCTTGCATCCCAACATAGCTCAAATCCCTTGGATCTCCTTCTTACTACAAAACCTGATTGCTATAAGATATCAGTCACCGCCCCCCTTGGTCACTCAGACCACGGCATGGTCACTGCTTCCTGCGGAATGCAACCCGAGGTCACACAGTCATCACACCCACGTTTCGTTTGGCACTACAACTCCACAAACTGGGACGAAATGCGGCACTACTTTTCCTCATTTCCAAGGGCGTTTGTCTGCTTCTCTCATTCTGACCCCTCTGATATCACACAAAACGTCACCGAAACTATCCAAGCTGGCATGGAATTATTTATTCCACGTACACAGAAAACCTCTTCAACCACTCAAAAGCCCTGGTTCTCTAAATCCTGTGACAAAGCCAGACTTGAAAAGGTCAAAGCTCACAAAACGTTTCTACACAATCTCAGTCAAGAAAACCGTCAAGCATTTAACGACACAAGAAACCGCTATGTCCGCATTCTTTCTGCGGAAAAACACTCATTTAATCACCACATCAAAAACAAAGTCCTCTTAAGCTCCAACGGCAGCAAACCCTTATGGACTTTTGCTAAATATATTGGGAATAATTTCTGCAAAAGCACGTTCCCACCTCTTGTCTTGGGATGAAATTGTTTCTACTGCCCTGGGCAAGGCTGAACTTTTTGCCTCGTCTCAATCGGTGACTCTACTCTCACCCAAAGGCCACCATCCCTTGCCCACCGACGTGCCATTGGTGACCTCTCTCTCTTTTATAGATGCATGCACAGGCACTGCTCAGAGGAGCAGAGCCGTTGGCTTATTGTGCATGCCCTTTGTCTTTTCTACTCTACCCATTCCAAAATCACTGTGCTTTGAACTAGTCTGCACAGCAATTGGTAGGGTAAAGTTTTATATTGCTCTGTCTCTGGTCTAGGCTGTCCGTAGATCAGTTGTCTTTTGCTGTCCAGAGCTTTACACTCGCACAAGATGTGCTGGGCTGATTTCTCCCCTTCGCCACAGAGTCTGCATGCCAGGTCCCCCTCGAACTGCTCCATTTTATGGAGGTGTTTCTTAACGGCCATGTGTCCCGTCAAGAGTCCTGTTATGTTCCTGAGCTGTCCTCTGCTAAGATTTAGCAGCTCCTTAGCTCTCTTTGAACTGGGTTTCTCAGTTACTGACTTCCCATGTCGTGAGCCCTGGACAGTTTGCCGAGTATCCAGACAACACTGGCATACTCTAGTTTTGATCTAAGAAACTCCATGTATAGCATGCCTACTGTCTTTAAATTATCAAAACATCGAGTATTTCGTAAGACAAAGCGAAGGCTCTTTAACCCAAATGGAACAATTGATTCAACGTGGTGGTTAAATGACAGCTGCTCATTTAAAATAACCCCCAGATTCTTCATTGTACATTGCGTTTACTGTGATGTTTTTTATTTCACAGGGAAAAATAATCTTATTTATTTTCCTTGTATAAGAAACGACCCTAAACTTAACAGGATTTAGGTCCAGATGATTTTGCAGATGGCGGCAATCAATATCAGAGTTCACTCTACAAAAAATCTGTAAATCATCTGGGTAAAGGAGACATTCAGTGCTTACCTCCTGCGTGATATCATTAATTAAAATATTGAAAACAGTGGTCCTAGTATGGAACCCTGAGGTACTTCAGCAATTTTTAAAAATCACCCACAATTAATAAATCTGACACATAAAGAAAATAAAGACATAAGAGACTCAAATAGCAATTCAAATTCAGCATGCTTCGCATCTGTAACGTAAACAACAAGAATTGTATTGACCTAAATTTGTTGAAATCCACTGTAAACTTAAAAAATGGTAAAAAATCTTAGACCATCAAACAACCTACACTCATCCTGAGTGTTAACTTTAGTGGCGGAATATCGTTTATCTACCGCGAGAAGACCAATCCTTATTATCACAGGCTGTCAATGAAAATGGTCAGACCTGAAAACAATATTATGTCTTGAAATGCTCCGAGTCAAAAACACTTTCATTAAGCCACAAGTGAGCCCACCAGACAGTGGCGTATCATCAAACATATTTATTTATTTATACATACACCATCCAACAGCTTAAAAGCCAAATTAAGGATACACAAAATATAATAACAAACAATGATCAAACAAATTACACAAAAGAGAGTCACAAATTGCATCGCATTGTAAAACATTTTTATCTCTGATATATAACATGAGCAGATATCTAGGCGGTCTTGCAGTACAGAGTAATCATTGCACATCTGGTAAATTGGAGACGATCGCAGCAATCGCATACGAGCAGTCGGGAGATAGAATGTGCCTCGAAAACGTGCTGCAACACGAGGCATATTGAAATTAAGTTGCTAAAGCAGATCAGGGCAATCAAACACAGAACTAACCAGTTTGTATAAAAATATAACTAAACTGCACTGCCTGCGCATCGACTAAAGCGAAGAAGTAAACTTTCCTGAGGAAAACCAATAGAAGGATATTGACCATCCTCATGAAAGCTAAGAAATTTTATAAATTTCCTTTGCACAGATTCCAGACTTGCCACATGTATCTCATAAGTAGGAGCCCACACAACTGAGCCATATTCAAGTTGGGACCTAACCAGACAACAAAAGAGCAGGGAGAGGGTGTCGGTCAGTGAGAAATTTTTGCTGTTATCAGAAACCCAAGAGTTTTGTAAGCAAAACTGACGGTCTGCTCATAGTGTGGTTTAAAAGATAGAGTACCATCAAAAACGATTCCAAGGCCCCTAACTGTCCTGGGGCGATCAAGCGAGAGCCCCCTTATATTATATCTGAAAGTAACTGAGTGCTTATTTCGAGTAAAGGACATCACACAACACTTCTAAACATTCATAGAAAGACCACTCTGACAGCACCATTCATCAAGCATCTGAAGACAGTTCTGAAGCTGCAAACAGTCATCAACACTCGAAATATTTGCAAAAATCTTAATATCGTCTGCATACATAAGGAACATGTAAAACATGTTTAACTGGATCAATAAATATATTAAATAGTAGTGGACCGATTATGGAACCCTGCGGCACTCCTGAAGTAATGAGATAGGTGTTAGATTTGAAGCCCCCAACCTCAACAAATTGCATCCTTCCATCCAGGTAAGATCTGAATAAGCCAAGCAAGCCCTCTGACAATCTGATAGCCCTCATCCTGTCAATTAGAACAGAATGATTTAGACAATCGAAGGCCTTAGATAGATCAGTATACACAACATCAACCTGTGAAGAGCAGTCGAGAGCGGACGCAATGAACTGTGTAACATCAACTAAATTCGTCACAGTCGATCTCCCTGGAATGAAACCATGCTGATAAATATAGAGTCTGTTTTTGATGTCAAACAGTATTCGCTGAAAAAGGCATATTTTGGTCTGGCGAAGGATTGTCTGTCTGTTGCTATTGTCCACTGAAAAATTTACTTTTGAACCTCGCTACTGCCTCTTTATACACAGTGCAAATAAAAAAGATGTAAAAATAATTTCTCTGCATTACTCTTTTGGTAAAAATGGACTATAAACATTAATGTACATATATTCTATTCAGATCTTACGTGAATGGAAGGAAGCAATTTGTTGAAGTCAGGGGTTTCAAATCTGACATCTATAACATAACTTCGAGAGTGCCGCAGGGTTCCATACTCAGCTCACTAGTGTTTAATATATTTATCAACCCTGCGATTCACAGTTAAACATGTTTTACATGTTCCTTTTTAATGTATGCAGATGATATTAAGATTTTTGCAAGTATTTTGAGTGTTGATGACTGTTTGCAGCTCCAGAAGTGTCTTGAAGTTCTTGATGAATGGTGTGCGAGTAATCTTTTTATGAATGTTCCTAAGTGTTGTGTGATCTCCTTTACTCGAAATAAGCACCCAATTACTTTCAGTTACAATTTAAGAGGGCTTTCACTTAGTCACCCCAAGACAGTTAGGGACCTTGGAATTGTTTTTTGATGGTACTCCATCTTTTAAACCACACCATGAACAAACTGTTAGTTCTGTTTACAAAACTCTTGTGTTTCTAATAAGAAATAGCAAAAATTTCTTCATGACTGACACTATTTCTCTCCTCTTGTTGTCTGGTTAGGTCCCGACTTGGATTTTTTATCTTTGCTCCTACTTATGAGATACATGTGGCAAACTTTCAATCAGTACAAAGTAAGTTTTTAAAATCTCCTAGCTTTAAAGATGGTCAATATCCTTCTATTGGTTTTCCTCAGAAAAGTTTACTTCTTCGCTTTAATCTGCAGAGTCTGGAGATGCACAGGCAGTGATTATCGTTTTGTGTATCAGCCCGTTCTTAATTTAGCTTTTAAGCTAATAAATAAAATAAACAAATGAATATTCACATTATCCTAATTTTTGTTTATCTGAGGTAGGTGTTTCTCACATTACTGGGACTTACTTATAACTATTGTTTGGGACTCTACTATAATTATTGTTTATACCAGGTGTTTATTAAGTTTTAGATTTTAGAGATTAATTGCCTCGTGTGGAATAAAAAATGTGACAAAATTGATTAATCATGACGTTAGCTTGGCTGACTTGTATTTTTTTTGTAGATGGTTTCATGGCAAAATTTCCCGTGATGAGGCTGAAAACCTATTAAAGCCTCGTACAGATGGTTTGTTCCTTGTAAGAGAATCAACAAATTTCCCTGGTGATTACACATTATGTGTTTGTTTTCAAAATAAGGTGGAGCATTATAGAGTCAAATCTCATGATGGAAAACATACGATTGACGATGAAGAGTTTTTTAGCAATCTGGAGGAACTCATAGAACATTATAAGAAAGATGCTGATGGGTTGTGTACAAAATTGGTTAAACCATTATCAAAGGAAAATGATGATCTGTGTGTTATTCCAGAACATGAGCTGGAAGTAAGTACCTTTAGATACTAACATCCTGATTTAGTTTTAATGGAATATTTTTGTTAGTTGCACAATTGTCATGACATATATATATATATATATATATATATATATATATATATATATATATATATATATATATATATATATATATATATATATATATATATATATATATATATATATATATATATATATAGTGTGTCCCAAACTGGATGGGAATGTATTGCTATCTCCGTTATTATTAGAGATAGGGAGACAATGTTTTGTAGAAGTTCATGCTCGTTCCAAATATGACTTGTATTTTGCCCTGCGTCTTTTCGTTTTTGAGTTATTTTAAAAAAACCAAAATTTGACGATTTCTTTTTTCTTCAATATCTAAGTAGGCGTTGATCTGACATGTCTAAGACTTGCACACTATCAGGACACTTTTTACAGAGTAATCGTTTTGTGCTATTCTCAACTTTGGATTGTCATTTGTTTTTGAGCTACAGGTATCAACGTTTCTTTTTATTGTGGCATTGGATTTTTTGCTTATGTGATAGCCTGTGAAAAGAGCTTTCCAATGATGTACAATATGGTTGAGAAATCTTGTAATTGCACCGACAATTTTGAGAAAAACCGTTTTGAGGATAGTAGGCTATGATCCAATACCAGAAAACAAATGACAAAAAAAATGTTCAAAAAGCAGTAGGTCTATGGAGTCTAACAATATACTTCTACTTTTAACATAATTTTGCCTAATGATTCACGATAAAAAAATAGGAACTTTCAGCACACCAATGAATCGGCCCATTATTACAAATGATATTTTACATTACAACATTATCCCAAAAAATTGTTATAATTGAATTAAATAGGTAAACCTAGTAAATAACTAAATTTACTAACAATAAAATGCAGATTGATGATTTACGAAGACGCCTTTGAAAATTGTTTGATTTTTAAACGTTAAGTCAACTGAAAAACAACAGAAGAAAGGTTGCTATGGATATAACACTATCGCGACAATTAAGAATACTGTCATTCTTAATTGTCTGAACAATTTGTGGTGTATTTAACACGTTGTTTAAAATTTTGTACTGAATACTTTGTTTTCTGTTTATTTTAAATATTATTCACCAATATGTTCAGTAATGAAGAATATTTTGGCATGTTGGAATGTTATATTCGTTCCAACTGAAATACTGAGCCAGCTGCAAATTCATATCAAAGCAACTACCCAGAAAGACGGCAACCAAACACCAAAATATCTCGCAGACAGTGGCCAATCTATTGAACGATGGTAGCTTCCACGCAAAGAAACTACCAATGCATAGAAATGAAGAAATAAATAATGCCGTCTTATAGGTTTCAAACGAAAACCCTCTGCAATCTGTTCAGTTTTATGGTGAACAAATTGACTTCCCGAAAAGTACGGTACACCGTGTATTGAAACAAAGTCATTACCATCCGTACAAACCTACAATCATACAAGGCTTAAATGTTGACGATTACCCTAAGCGACTTCAATTCTGCAGATGGTATCAAGGACAATGTCAGCGAGATGAAAATTTTCATTTGAAAATAATATGAGCTGATGAATCCAGATTTACAAATTGTGATGTGTATAATCGCCATAATAGGCATTATTGGGCAAATGACAATCCCGATCTAAATGAAATTTGAAAAGCTACTTCTGGTGTCCCACAAGTTTCCGTGCTGGGACCTTTACTTTCAATGGTTTTTTAATGCCTTTGACCACGTTATGGATATTCCATGGTTTTTTATGCCGATGCCTTAAAATTTTTTGCTCTGTTAAATCAAATGTAGACTGCACAAAAATACAGGAAAATGTTAATGCTATCCTCTCTTGGTGAAACTCTAATGAACTGTCTCTTAATGTGAACAAATATAAAGTAATGTTATTCACTAATAAGGTTAACTGGATTCAACATACTTATTTTATCGCCGACATGAACTTAATATGTGTTGACAGTTTCTGATATCGTGGTCTTGTATGATCCTAGTCTCCGTTTTAACCTTCAAGTAGCAAACATGCTGACTCCATGAAATTCCTAGGATTTATTATTAGAAACTCCGGAGACTTCGTATCCGTAAAATACTGAGGTTGGACACTGTGGCTCGAAACTGAAACAAAAAGCAGAATCATCCCAAAAACCACAAAAATAATAACAGAGAATTATGCATCAGGTGCTAAAATTGCAAGAAGAGCAACGAATGATAGACTTTCTTAAATCTAATTTAAGTGTTAGAAAATTGGATATTGGTGCAGAAAAATGAAAAAAAAAAAAAGGAAAAAATATGGTGCCAAATTACACAAATAATGGATTCTGCATTGGCTGCTATTGATATAGGGTTACCATAATTATTTTCAAAGATGCACTACAAAACAAAACAGAGGCTATTGTTTTCCTTATAGAAAAAGACATAATTTAGAAAACCCAGACTACAAAATCCTAACGCTGAAGAAGTCAACAATATCGCATTTGCTCTTCTGCATAATACATAGTCTTACATAAATTTGCATGCACATTTCTTATATCTATTGTTCAATATATTAATGTTTGTAACTAGTTGCTGGTTTTTACAATTTTTGAACTCCCGTGCGCTCTAAGAGTTATGTGCAAGTCCGGAGCCAGGGAACCTAAGTTGCATTTGTATCTGTAGACATTAGTAGGACTATCCACTAAACATCCCCTTTCTCTTCGTAGCTGTTCAGCAAAATCACCTTTCAGTACAGCTTCATTGCGCCCCACTTAAGGCTTGCTCTAACTTGCCAACATCTCTCCTTTTCTGTTATCTGTATCTTTTTATTTCTGTTCTTTAGCATACACTTTACTCTTTTCTCAGCAGATCCATCGCACTTTTGCGCATATCTAGATTTACTTGTACGATTTTCACTTTGAAGTTGTAAGTGTTTCCCTTTCCTTCTTCTTTTGTGCCTTCACAAGTTTCCTAAGTATACAGGAGATTGTGTCCATTGGCATTGGACAAGAGCATTTCTCTTCATTTGAACATTCCTCTTCTTGGCGGTTTGCTTTTGCTTATTTAGTTGTGTAATAGTTGATAGCTGTATGTCCAACCCTATGTTGTTCATCAGTAGCTATCACGTGTAGTTTCGTTTCTGTCATCCGACTTCAAATCTCCAAAATCACCACACCTTATTGTGTACCATTACAATTTCTAAAACATGGATTATACTGAGAATCTATTTTTTAATTTTTATCAAAAACCTCCATATTTTAAAACTTGAAATTACTTTTTCTAACATCAATTTTAATTTGACATAAGAGTGACAGTATGTTTAAGATTTGTAGGGTATCTTAAGCAGTTCTCTAGAACAAATTGAGAATTAATTATCTATTATCACTATGAAAAACCTATTTGTACCAATAGAAAATGATGTGAAATCCTAATAAATGTATTTTTTGTAGATATGTGAACCTATTGGAAAAGGAGAATTCTGTGAAGTGATGTTAGGAAAATGGAAGAAAAATAAAGTGGCTGTTAAGGTACTAAAAGATTCTAGTGAAGCGGAAGCAATATTAATGAAGTAAGTTGGATTTTACAGTTATATATATACAGTGTGGAACAGCCAAATGGAATAAATTCGATAACGGATAAATGAGGGCGTGTTGGGAAAAACGCTTGGACACGTCGATTTGTATTTTTAACTGCGCATCTTTTTCAAGAAAAAAAAATTATATAGGGTGCGTCATGTGACAGTGGCCAATACCAACTTTCTTATTTTAAATACAAGCCCCTGTATATTATTAATTTTTTGGATTCTTCAGAAAATTCTAGACATAATTCATGTACAATGTTCTATACCTATCTTCAACTGTTTCGGAAATATTAAGTATTTTCAGATTTATTACAAAAATTAACATTAAAAATAGAAAATTATTTTATTTCACAAATTCGCTACATTGCATTCAATACTTATTTCCCATTCAGCTCTTGATAATGAGAAAGTAAACAAAAACCATTCCTGCGTTTCTTTTTACTGATATGAAATGAAACAAAAACAAAAACAGTTTTCTTTCTGTTCGTATAAAACTCGTAGCCTTAGCAACTTGTTGTCTGCCTGCATGACAGTAGTGATTAGTGTCAGTGCTATTGTCGTTTGAATTTCGTTAACTGTACGTAATAATATCAGAAAAATGGTTCATTTAACAGAAATGCACAAAATAACCATTCTACAAATGATTGGTTATGGAGATAACACACAGACACAGATGGAAGTGTCTCGCTTATTTCACGAAAAATTTCCAAATTTGCCGCCTGTATCCCAAGGAACAATTAGCAAAATAGAAAAGCAGTTTCGCGAGCTTGGTCATGTGAGACAGATAAAAAAAGTAGCTGCCAATGCAGTAAGTGATGATACGAAATTGGATATTACGCTTGAGTTTCAAGAAAACCCACATACTTCTGGTCGACAAGCAGCCCAACTATTCAACGTTAGCCACACAGCAATTTTTCGAACATTAAAGGAAAGTAAAATGCATCCCTATAAAATGATACCAACTCAGGAGCTCATGGAGGACGATTTCGATAGGAGAACGTATTTTTGTGAACAAATGATGGCAATGTTAGATAACAATGTGATCCAATTAGAAGATGTTTTGTTTTCTGATGAGAGCACATTTACACTTCACGGTCATGTTAATCGTCAAAATTGCCGCTATTGGTCTAATGAGAATCCTCATTGGATGAGAGAGGAACATACGCAATATCCTGAAAAAGTTAATGTTTGGGCAGGAATTGTTGGAAATCATATCGTAGGTCCCTTTTTCATTGATGGCAACTTGAATGGGGATAAATATTTAGAACTGCTCCAAAATAATGTCGTGCCAACTTTGACAAACTTATATCCAGATCCAGCAAACCCACAAGTTCCTGCCAATAAAATATGGTTTCAGCAAGATGGAGCACCGCCCCATTACCAAATCAATGTCCGGCAGTACCTGAACCAAATTTTTCCAAATCAGTGGATAGGGAGGCGCAGATCGATAGAATGGCCAGCACGATCTCCTGATCTGTCGCTATTAGACTACTTTTTGTGGGGATATGTCAAAAGTATTGTATACAAAACTAAGCCCCTCAACTTAGATGACTTAAAAAGACGAATCACGCTTGCGATTAGATCAGTCACGCCTGAGATATTGAGTAATGTTAGAAGACATTTCTATACCAGATTAGCATGTTGCCAAGATGTTCGTGGCGAGCATTTTGAACATTTACTACATTGACATTAATTTTTTTTTGTTTTTTTAAATTATTAAGAAATAATCAGTATTTCTTATTAGAATTTGTGAAATAAAATAATTTTCTATTTTTAATGTTAATTTTTGTAATAAATCTGAAAATACTTAATATTTCCGAAACAGTTGAAGATAGGTATAGGACATTGTACATGAATTATGTCTAGAATTTTCTGAAGAATCCAAAAAATTAATAATATACAGGGGCTTGTATTTAAAATAAGAAAGTTGGTATTGGCCACTGTCACATGACGCACCCTAAATAATTTTTTTTTCTTGAAAAAGATGCGCAGTTAAAAATACAAATCGACGTGTCCAAGCGTTTTTCCCAACACGTCCTCATTTATCCGTTATCAAATTTATTCCATTTGGCTGTTCCACACTGTATATATATATATATATATATATATATATATATATATATATATATATATATATATATATATATATATATATATATATATATATATATATATATATATTTATTTAAAAAGAAATCCTGCTTCAATCTTAAAGATTATTAGCAGGTCCTTGTGAGATCAAAGTAAATTTACTGCATAATTCAATGACAAAAATAAATATTAAAGTATATTAGCACTAGATCCGGTTACAGTTATATAACGTAATTTTTCCCAAACTACTTGTTAAATTTTAATTTTACTTTTAATAAAGTTCTATAACTTGATTTTTGCTGTTAATTTTTTTAGATGAGATTTTGTGATATAATGTAATCAAAACTTATAAGTTTTGAGTTTTATGCTAAGAAGTTTAAGGTAATAAATTCTTTCAACTGACTGGAAAATAGTAATAAATAGCAACACAATGTTTGAAAAATTGCCATTAAATGAATTAAAAAAGAATATAAAGTAAAAGATGCAGAAAAGCAAAAAAAGTAGATTGTATTTCATTCCCTGAACTAATTTTGTGAGCAAAATGATAGGTGTAGTGGATTTTACCAGTGTACCTATTAGTGCCGGCCACAGGCTCCAAAAGAAGATAAAGTTTTATTTATGGTAGATTGAATTAAATCATACAAAAAACAAAGAGTTATAGTGTTGATTGCTGTTATTGTGCTGTTTTTGGCTGCCTTCAGTGTTGTAAAATTACCGTATTTTCCATATTTAGTGAATTTTCTTTAAAAAATTCGCTTATGAGGAGATCCTGACTTTTTAATTAAAAAAAAAATTCTTCAAATGAGCGCGAACTAGGCCCCCTAGACCCATATCCAGGGTCAGTTTCAATTTTTATATGATTATATATATATATATATATATATATATATATATATATATATATATATATATATATATATATATATATATATATATATATATATATATATATATATATATATATATATATATATATAGATGGATCACACCGATAACTCAAAAAATAATGGGCCGATTTTGGTTAAATTTTCTGAGTACCTTCCTTTTGCAAGTGGCTTGGAGTAGTTCGTTATCCAGGAAAATCAGCTCAGGTTTTCCCGGAAAATGTTGTGTTTTCTTTCGGAAAAAACATTATCTCCGGAAATAACAAAGTAAGGGCAACCAAATTTGTTACGCGTGTTTGTACTATAAAGAGTGATCCATGTACCAAAGTTTAGGTCTGTAAGTTTAATGACAAACAAGTTATGGGCATCTAAAGAAAAAAAAAGTTCGGGACGTAGCAAGCGCGAGATGGTAGTGAATTTTCATTAGATACTTCAAATTTGAATAACTCAATTTTCCTAATAAAGTAACAAAAACTTGTGAATGTTTTTGATTTTATCATTATTTTTCTTTTCAGGTCATTACACCATGAAAACTTAGTTAACTTATTGGGTATAGTCAGGAAAAAAGATCAAATATATTTGATTACGGAATATATGAGTAAAGGTAGTTTAGTTGATTATTTAAGGTCTCGAGGCAGGTTACATGTGACAAAAAAAGATCAAATTAACTTCGCTTTTGATACTAGTTCTGGTATGGAATACTTAGAGAGAATGCATGTAGTTCATAGGGATTTAGCAGCTAGGAATGTTTTGATTGCTGAAAATGGTGTGGCAAAGGTTTCTGATTTTGGGCTTGCAAGAAATGAGAAAAATGCTACATCAGAATCTGCGAAGCTACCAATCAAATGGACTGCTCCAGAAGCGTTAAAACAAAATGTAAGTTGAAAATATTATTTCTATAAAATTTCTTGATTGTCACATCAACCCCTTAAGGGTGGTGATAACAACCCTTATATTTTAAATAGGGAACATGGGTCGAGTGTTATATCATTTGAAAGCTCTTTCCTTTCTAAATTCCGCACACTAATTTTTTTGGAAGTTTTATCAACTCGTTTAAAAATTATTCACAGTTGGAGTTGCAAGAACATATTTCATTCATTGTGATAAGAAATGCACTAATTAGTCAATTTTTCGTTAAAAAAAACTAAAAAACAAAACCAAACGTTCAAAAATGTTTATTCAGTTAAGTAAGTGTTCAAATTGTTGACCACCAGCTTCCATACAAAAGTACAAATTCTGTTCAAAACGAGCTGCGACATTCTGGAGCATTTGTAGAGTTATTAGATGGCATTCTTCAACAATGCGTCGTCGTAATTCATCCAGAGACTCCGGTTCTGTTGCGAAAATTCTACTCTTTAAATAGCCCCATAGAAAAAAGTCTAAAGGAGTTAAATCCGGTGATCTAGGGGGCCACTCAATAGCACCTCTACGCCCAATCCATTCCTCTGGAAACTCTGTTCAAAAACTCCCTAACACATTGTGAAAAATGCGGAGGAGTTCCATCTTGTTGAAACACTAATTGATTTTCTTGATAGCGATCATCATTTTCAACAATGTCGATTAGTAGGCGATAAACTATATCTTCTAGTAACTCCAAATACGTTTCGCCACTTAAATTGCCATTGGCTCATTGTGAAACAAGGTATGTTTAATTTAGTGCTTCTGGAAGACAATCTGAAATTAGCTTCATGAATTCTGAAAATTCACTTTACCGATCAGTTTTGAACACTGCCGTTTTAACGTTTTAACCAAAAAGGCATTGGGATGCTAGGATATATCAAAAATAATAATTCTGTGATTGTTAAATGACTGTTATGTCTCAGTGTCCCCGAAATACGCATGAGAAATCTCCTGAAATTAAGTTACCGACTCAATGGGACCGATACCGAGTTTAAAGCGCCGCTACTGGGTTAACAGGGCCGCTACAGAGTTTCAACTTCGCTATCTTTGGCAGCATAGAATGCCTGTAAAGTTCAATTTCGAAGTATTTTTGGGCAACGAACTTCGAACTATTTTGGAGAATTACGTATTTCGAACTTCGAACTATTTAACATCGCCTAAGGCGGACAATTTTTCGAACCGAAGGTTCGGTTCGAGTTCGGGTTCGGATTGAAATTTCGAAAATTCACACACCCCTAGTTTTAACTGTTAAGCAAAAAAACTTTTTTTAAGTAGTAAGAAGTGAATTTTCATAGTCTAATTATACTTTTTATTTTGATAACAAAAACTAAAATTATCATTCTCACATGCTTAAGTTTCATTGTTAACATCAAAAATGTATTTGTGAAAAGGTTGTTTAATTGAGTAAATCAATGTCTTTGTTTCAGAAATTTTCAAACAAGTCTGATATGTGGAGTTTTGGAATCTTACTATGGGAAATCTATTCTTTTGGACGAGTTCCATATCCTCGAATAGTAAGTGTGGTAATATTAGTTTCACTCTCCCTACCGGCCAGATTCTTGCGCACACGAATTTCTGTGTATGAAATTTTCAAAATGTTTTCCTCTTCTTTATCGACTTAATAACGTATAATACATATTATTTTATAACAGTGAACTATATATAATTCACTGTGTTTGTGTGGTTACTCGATTATTCCCCTTTATAAAAAAGAACATTGACGCAGCAAGTGTGTCATGGTAACGAATAAAGGACACAAATTCATGTCCATGAGAATCTGGCTGGTAGGAAGAGTTAAATTGTAGGATTACCAGAAGTGTATTAAAACTTCTTTAAGATCCTTTCAATTTATACTGTTTGTAAGCGGGATGCTGGCCTGTTTAAGTATTTATTTATATTGAGACAAAATTTTCCTACAGATAAATTTTGTCTTCAAGTTGGGGTCAGATGTAAGCGGGGTGCTTACAGTTGAGTATCTAGACTTATGATATTTCTACATACAAAAAAAAAATGTTTGATTTGATCTCAGAAAAGTTTATGAAAAGTCGCCATAGAGCTAAATATTTTAGGCGTAAATATATCCAGCATAATATGCATACAATTATATAGACCGCGAGCAATGTTGAAATTGTGTAGTATTTAATTTGATAAATAAAAAAACCAGCTGAGCCAGCTAAAGTGTGAGGTACAATGGTCAATTGAGTGCAAAAAAATGAAAGGAAAGGTAATTCTAAACAGCACCGGCAACGATAGGGCGGGTAAGTAACCGCTAAATAGGCCACTTGAGTTGCAATAGAAAATTTCCGCAAACTAAGTGGTTTTGGGGACTCGCGAGCGTGAAGAAATAATTATACTAGGGGACAGTGTTCAAGCAGCCGTCCTCCGGGCTAGGCAGTTTTGCCGCCGCGAGATAATCGTCAAGGCTTTCTGTTAAGTAAATTAAGGAGTAAGTGAGATTTCAGTGAGAGAATTAGCTTTTGGTTTGAAAGGGCGGTTATCGCGAAAGATCGTGGTTCAACGGCCATAGGGGCTGATAAGGCAGCGTACAGAGCTGGTGTATCGCGTAGGATTTTTCTGGGTGACTTCGTTCCAATTGATATTTTTGTTAAATGTTCCCTAATTCTTTTTATTAAGAATGGGTCAGCTGTCTCGAGTACCGAATTAATTCTTAAAACTAAGATTGTATGTATATTTTGAATCATCTGGGCTGTAAGCTAAATTAGTATAGATAATTGGGCCGTAGGGCGCCGGACTTATAATCAGAAAGAATGAAATCAGATTAAAATTCAGGTGTTGTTTTATGATAGGAATTTTAATGGATGGGAAAATAATTGTGAAATTTTATAATACGAGGGAGAGATAGGGCTTTGAGTCATGAGAGTTTAGCTGGCACCAATAAGGGGTAGATAAGTGAGAGCTATAATTAAGCTAAGAAAGAGTCAATTATTAGACTAGGAAAATGATACCGGGGTCAAGAACAATGTAGTTTTACCGGTATCAACTTTGTATAACATTTAATTCATTCTCAGGTTTGAAGAAACCTCTACACCCACCTGTTTAAATGAACTTTAGGATTTATACTATTAGAATTTCGAGTTTTTAGTATAATTTCAATCCGACCGAAACCTTTGGAATTAAGGAATTTTATTAAAAAAATATTGAAAGTTTTCTTTTGTTTAATTTTAATCATACCAAAACCTTTGAAATCAAAAGGTGTATTAAAATTTATTGAGCTGTTTAAAATGTTATCTGTATAAATTTTATCTTTTGTATTAAAGTAATTTTAAAAACTAGATGCTGGGTTTCATTATTAGCTTAGGAAGCCCTAAACTAGAGTTCATATTAACAGTTTCTTATAGGGTGACTCTGGTGTACTGGGGTCACTAGGTATACGCTAAGACTGAATATATAGTAAAATTCTGGGAATTTAACCCAGATGCTCAGTTTTAGTGTTCCAAATAAATTTAGGCAAGACCTCCCTTGAAGGTCGTAAAACTTAAATATTAGTTTCAAGGTTACAAAGGGTGGAAAAATGGATACGCGTTCTGCCGCTTTAACGTTGCCGACCCTACAATATACTTAAATGAATAATTACTCAAATTTTAATAATAATAATAATTAGATTTTACAGTCATTGAAAAACTTTTGTTCTAAAGAGAAGTAAAAGGCACGTAACCCCCCGCCCCCATTACACTGTTATTTAAAAAATAAATGAAGTTTTACGCCTTCCTGACTTTCATGACAAATCGACCTAAGTCTCTAGGTTTCGCTACAAAACAATTTAATTTAAATAAGGTGGCTTCTAAATTTTAATGATAAATAAGCAATAATATACAAAAAAATAACGGTGAACTTAACAAATTATTGTTGTTTACATAACTGTTTTTTGTTTTCGGTGGTAATTCAAATTATGTAACAGTTTATTTATCACCTATAATTTTTTTAAATTTCAGCCATTGGCAGATGTTGTGAAGCACGTGGAAAAAGGCTATAAAATGGAAGCCCCCGAAGGTTGTCCTCCTGAAGTGTATGAAATTATGAGACAGGTAATTTTCCTGTGGTTTATTATTTATCTTTTTAATGTCTACATTTTACTTCATATATATATATATATATATATATATATATATATATATATATATATATATATATATATATATATATATATATATATATATATATTCAGTAGTATTTGAGGTTAGCTAGTGTGCAGTGTTGGCAAGTTTGTCTGTTAGAAATACATGGAAAATAGCTTGATTATGCATTAATCGATGGTAGCAAAATCTCTGATGATCAAGAAATGGCCGATAAGTTAAATAACAATTTTATAGATGTGTGGTACAAGATTGGCCAAGAAGTTTAAAAGGAAAAAAACTGGTAAAAGTGTACAATTTGATAATAAGATCGAAGAAAAAACTATATATCTTAAACCTTGTGATGAGGAAGAAATACTTAGAATTATAAATGACCTAAATGATAATACAGCTCCTGGGATAGATAATATTACTAGAAGAGATTTAAAATGTATTTTAGAATTTACATTATCATTCATTTCATGATACTGCCTCGAGTCAAACACTGACGGATGTCTGGCCCAGACGAACTCGAGACAGAGATTATCTCTCTTTGAGCTTCAAAACGGGCAAGCGACTTCACTCTGATGGTAGTAGACCTGTGAAACCAACTTTCACCCTCAAAAATATCGTCTCCTGGGGGGAGCTCGATTTGTTGGGTGAAGTTTAAGCAAACACTGGCGGGTATCAGGTCTAGACGAACCTGGAGGAGGACTGAGATCCCTGGGGGTGGATTACACCTGGAGATTGAATCCTACTCTGTGAGCTTCGAAGCAGGCTAACGACCCTGCTTGGATACTGTTTGAGGGCGGGACTTCATGATACCTCCTCGACTCAATGTAAACACTGGTGGGGGTCTGGTCCAGGTGATACTGGAGGGAGGCGGATATCTCTGGAGAGTGATATGCACCTGGATTTTGACGCACCACTCTGCGTTTAGAAATGGAAAATTGGCCTCGCTTGGTTGTTACTCGAGAGCGGGGTTCCAGATGATGCTGTCCTGGGTTGAGCGCTGGTGGGTGTGGTGTGTCCAGACGACCCGAACGGGGTTGAGATCTCTGATGAGTGGTATCCACTCAGAGTTTGAGGCCCCCACTTTGTGCTTCAAAACGGATGGAAGGCCTCACTTGGGTGACAGTCGGGTGCGGGACTCAATGGGATGTCGCCTTGAGTCTAGCACTGGTGGGTGCCGGGTTTAGAAGAACCCAGAGGAGAGCTGATATCTCTAGGGCTGGATTACAACTGGAGATTGGATGCTGCTTGAGAGCGGGACTTCATGATACCACCTCGAGTCAAACACTTGACAGATGTTGGGACCAGATGAGCTCGGAGAAAGGATATCCCTCTTTGAGCTTCAAAACGGATCAGCGACTTCACTCAGATGGCAGTACACCTGTCAAACAAACTTTCACCCTGAAGAATTGACTCCCACGGGGAACTGGATTTTATAGGTAAATTTTAAGCAATTAGACATGAGCCACAATACACCTAAGGTTGTGGTGGAAGGACTGAAATAGCCCACTTACAATTAATCTAATCTAATGCAATCTACCTCTGGTTCTATTTAGCTCAGAAGAACAAGACTACTGTACTGTATTGTTTACATGATTAATCTAATGTTCTTTTTTCTAACTCCAGGCATGGGATTTGAATCCAGAGAAACGGCCGACCTTCCATGACGTCAAAGTGAAACTTTGCCAATTGAAACAACAAACTTCCTTGTGAAATACGGTTTTAGTCTATAGATGTAGATGGGTAATCTCATATGGGAATGAATGTAAATGTGTATGTGACGTGGATGTGGTTGCACTATATGTATGGCTATACTGTAAGCTAATGTCAGTCATATTCACTCTCTCTCTCACTGCATTGCAGCGCTGACAGCTATGATAATCTTCCCAATACACCAATCATTGCAATCATTATAGTGGTCAATAATAATTAAATAGTCTGTTTTTTGGATGAAAGGTGTCAATATTAGATTTCCAGTGCTAGTTTATTCATTATTCAGTACAAATTGATTGGTTTTTGTTTATAAAAATAGTCACAGTCAAACTTCTAGTGGAACAGATGTATTTCCTGTGCTTTCTTCATTTGATTCTAGCATATTTTAGAATTAATTTAATGAGGAGTCCATCCATGATGTTAACAGTTAAGTATATGTATAGAAACGATTGTCTTATACAAAGGGCTTTAACATCAAATAAGAAATAAAGATCACCTTTCTTACATTAAGTATGAACTTAATGTTATATTATTTTTATTATTGCCAGTATTAATTAGGTATTGCATGTAAATGAGTCAACACATAGACTGGGAAGAGAATTTTTAAGTTATATGATTCTTACAACCATATTTAGGTGAACTAAACAGATAAGACATGTGTCTGAGTCAATTTGATATTAAAAGAAAAAGCTTATTTTAGACCAGTTGCTTGTCATGATTTTGTCAGGAACATTAGGAAGCTCTTAGCCTTCTCGATATTAATTATTAAATAAAAAACTATTAAACAAAAAGCGAGTTGAATGTCAGTTACTTAAAGGAAAGCATTAATTAACATTGCATATGAGTTTTTTCTGGTTTCCTTTAAATTCTATTAAATTACTTGTGCAATTAAAACAACGAAGCACTTTCTTACATCTAAAATCAAAAGTTTAGTTGAAAACTTGCTAGTTTTGTAAGAACCCTTGTATTTTTGGGGAGACAAGTTTATCATATTCATGAACAGACTGTAGTCCCTGCTTGGGCGCCATTTGTAGCTGTCCTACTTCGTGCTGGATAAATACTGCTCTGGCACCATTTGTAACGTTCTTTCTTCATGCCCGGGCACCTTTGGTAAACTACTTTCTTTGAGTGCCTAGTTAGCTCAGTGAAGAGATTTTTCTGTTCTTTCTTTATTGAGAATTCCCAAAAATATAAAGTTATTTACACTATTTACACTTTGTACAATCTACACGGTTTTTCCTACATCACGATGGAACCCTGGATAGTTCTTCTGAATGGGACTCATTTTTAGTGTTCTCTGACTAGCCAGTTGATGGTGATCCTTCGGTTACCTTTTTGTGGGGAAATTAAGGGGATCATGTGGAACGAGCCTCCCTTGTTTACCACACAGGACTCAGCATCTGTTGCTAAACAATTTTGGCTTCTTGGCCGGACTAGTGGGTTATAGTCGAGAATTAGCGCCGTTTAGAGATGCGTTGGTCATAAAAAAAAAGATGGAGAACAGGGCGGCGGTGTGGTTCAGTCTTCAGCGCTCACACATAGGAATAAACTCAGGTCAGGTCAGGTCAGGTCACTAGTCTAGTCACGATGAATTTTGGAGTTACGACTGGTTTAGAGAGCTGCTGTTGCTCGTTCCAGTTTTATAATTTAAAACGTTCCTGAACTGGAATAAATGGTCTTACTGGAGTGGTGGCAAACAGAAAAGTAGTTGTATTAAACGAAATTTTTTTCTTATAAATTCAGAATGTCCCCTGTAAGGAACTTTGGTCCTTAAGGTGTTAGAAGCTAAATAATAAATTGACTCAAACAAAAAGTATATATATATATATATATATATATATATATATATATATATATATATATATATATATATATATATATATATATATATATATATATATATATATATACAGGGTGTTTAAAAAATTATGATCTATATTACAGGTGCACATTCAGCACAAAAAATAAGACTATTTTTTCATATAAACATGGGTCCGCAAATACTTAGTTTTTTAATTACATCCTGTTGAAATTATTTTTTTTTGTCAGTTTTTCACAAATAAGTCTTGAGTCAAATTAAAATTTTGGCGGGAAAGTTGGCATGCCGGGGTTTTTGAGGGCAAGAAATTTAAATATGTTATTGTTAATAACATTGCTGGTAGGGGGCGCCACCTGTAAGACTATGCTTGCATTCAATTGGCTATAATTTTTTGACACCCAGTAACATCGACCTACCGTATAGCTACTTCAGCCCTTATCAATTGTAAGCAAAAAATGTATACTTGATTTAAATATCTCAGACACACCATTTTCGAGATATTTCAATTTTTGTATGTCGATGTCGCTCGAAAATTAATTCTGCGACAAATCATAGGAATACATTTTTCACCTTTTAATTGCTATCAGTTTGTATAAACTTAATTTTCTTATTCTCTAGTTAAAAATTTATATCTTACCAGAAAAAATACCTGACTACAATAATGTTCAAAATGACCACCCGCCACTTCAATACACTTTCGTATTCTGTGGAGCATACAAAGCCCTACTCTGTGAAATATATCTGGTGTATTTTTAATTTGTTCGCATCCAAGTACAATTATTTGCTGCAGATCATCAACATTTTCAACATTTGCTTCATAAACAATACTTTTGAGATGCCTGCATAAATAAAAGTCCATAGGATTTAAATCGGGGGATCGAGCCGACTATGGCTGAGATCCACTGCGTCTGATCCATCTGCATCCAAAAGTATTGCTTAGGTAATTTCTGACATTTAGGGCGAAATGTGGGGGGGGGGGCTCCGTCATCCATAAACCACAGGTTATGTCTTATATTAAGAGGTACATTTTCTAATAACCCATTTAGTTGGTTTGGCAGGAATTCAAGATAAGTTGTAGCATTAAGTCTGTGAGGTAAAAAAATTGGTCCTATCAAATTACACCCTACAATTCCAGCCCATACATTTAAGGAAAATTGCTGTTGATGATGCCTTTCAAAAACTGCGTGGGGATTTTCGTCAGCCCAAATATGGCTGTTATGAAAATTGACGATCCCGTCGCGTCTAAATCCAGACTCGTCAGTGAACAATACACAATTCAACAAGTTCTCTACATAATCATGTTGAAGAAACCATTGGCAAAATTGTAGGCGAGGTATAAAATCTCTTTCAGGCGATAGTGTCTGCACACGTTGGATGTGATATGGACGCAATTGTTGCTCATGAAGAACTCGCTATATCGTTGCATTGGATGCTCCCAGATGATTGGCCATTTCCCTAGTACTTATTTTTGGATTTTGTTCAATTTCATCCAGAACAGCCTCTTCAAAATCAGGATTCCGTGCACTTCATGGTCTGCCTCGATCAGCAGTAACTTTATTAAGGGTACCTGGTAAAAAATATATATATTTGAAAGAGACAGATCGATGTATTAGATAATGTAAGTATGTACCTGTTTCTCGCAGATGGATGTCAATCCGTTGAAACATCCTTCTGTCTGGAATTCTCCGATTTGAGAAGGCTTCTTCATACAGTTGTTTCGCCTCATAACAGTTACCAAAAGCCCGTGAATACATAACATGCATGTCTGTTAGTTCATTGTTCGTAAAGACTTCCATATTTATTTAGAAAAATTACGGACAATACAATTAATTACTTCAAAATAGTGAGTAGTCTCAAACGTAAAAGTCAAATGTAGTATATGTCAGGACGAAAACGCAAAAGTCAAGTCCCGTAACGATGGAAACCACTTTGTTAAATGGTTTGTTCAAAGTTTGTTATCATGGCTTTTTATTTTATCTTCATGATTGTGCCTTGTCAGCTCTTTTTTCTGGTAAGATTTTAATTTTTAACTAGAGAATAAGAAAATTAAGTTTATACATACTGATACCAATTAAAAGGTGAAAAATGATTTGAAAGATGATTTGTCGCAGAATTAATTTTTGAGCGACATCGACATAGAAAAATTGAAATATCTCGAAAATGGTGTGTGAGAGATTTAAATCAAATATATATTTTTTGCTTACAACTGATAAGGGCTGCAATGTAGCTATACGGTAGGTCGATATTACTGGGTGTCAAAAATTATAGCCAATTTAATGCAAGCCATGTCTTAACAGGTGGCGCCCTCTGCCAGCAGTGTTATTAACAATAACATATTTAAATTTCCGAGGCAGAAAAAAGTTATTGAGCTTTAAATATAGACAAAGGGCTGCTGGTTGCGCCTTCTGCAAGGTACATCCAAATGCACAATAGGCCAAGGGCTGCAGTGCTATCGAGGCGGCAAAGCCGTGGACGAGGCCTGAGAGAGAAAAAAAAGGTACATCCAAACTATGATCAAACATGGATTGCTCATCCTGAAAAACCTCTAAGTGCTAAATTTCATGCAAATCGTATTATTACTAAGATAGATATTTGAAAAGGAGTTTCAACAAATAATAACTTCGACACCCTGTATTTAAAAAACTATCAACTTTTGGACTAAGGTAAATTGGGCTAGATCCTCATATTTTAGGCTAAGGAATCTGTCATTATATATATATATATATATATATATATATATATATATATATATATATATATATATATATATATATATATATATATATATATATATTGTGTCAGTTTATTGAATATAAAGTATATTGTTTTATTATGAGTGACATTGTATTTCACAACATTTTTTTTAAGTGGAAATATACTAGCAATGTCGGTTTACAAAGCATTTGAATTGGTAATATTTTGTGTCTTTTCAAAATGTTATAGTTTGTTCTTTTTTTGTCGTTGTTATGCTTTATACTGATATCTTAAGCATTCGAAAACAATCGCAGCTTGTTTCAATAGGTTACTAGGACAGGAAATCTTGTATTAGAAATCAATGTTTCAGTTCAAAATTCCCATGATGGGTATTATTTTTATTGTTGGCGAAAGGTGTAAGCATTTATTTAATTGCTAGTATATTAGAAATGTGATATGATAAAACTGCATTGCCTTATTAAGCAATATGGTTGACTTTTAAAGCAGTGTTTAGTTTAGAGGTGGGAATACACTGGCATAATATTTTATTTTGGTAGGTTTTATCAATCTCGATTTTGTTTGTATAAATAAATTTATATCGTTTTGTGTTCTTCAATTATTTTTTGTCATGTAGTATTCTCTAATTTGATAACTTTCTACTGTTTTATTACTATACTGCTAGCTTGTTTAAGTACTAAAAAATAAATTAAGGAAAACTAAAGATTGATTCTACAGTTTTCGAAAATCAGCAATGTGATATTCAGTTTACAGAAGCTGGCCGCTCGGCAGTATTTATTGAACTGACAAAATTATATGCATTTCTAGCTAAATAACATGGTACCTAACTAATTAGTTTTCAGTTTGTACATGTACTGAATCTATTTAGGAATTCAATTTACATGTAAAGAAGAATCCTGTTAAAATAGATGTTAAGTTGGAACATTTTGGTATATCTGTTTCTGATGTGTTGGCTCACAGTTTTATGGGTTGACTATATTTTAGACTGTAATGACACATGGATGGGCTCTATACAGTAGTGATGGGGATCATCGTTACTTTTTAATACTCATGTAATCGGTACTTTTGGATCCAGTATTCGTTACTTAGTTATTGTTAGCGATACATACATAGGTTGTGTGCACCGGATAGGATAGTTAAGTGTCTACTATTTATGCAAACATTGACTTATTGGCCTAGCCACTGTACAGATTTCTTATTTACCATAAACTAACCATAAAGTATACATAAGATGCAGTGACCTTATAATTAGTCAATAATTAAGTACTAAATGTTAACAAAGAATGTTTTCTCCAAAGTGTACTTACAAGTGCTCGTCATGGGCTACACTCTTCACTCTGTGAATTCCTTGTTTCACAGCACCAATATATGATATAGGTAATCGTATTCCTTTTATTTAGCGAATTGGATCTCTTATTTAAAGAAAATCCTACAAAGAAATACAATCGGAGAAGCATTGTATTACTATTTCAGAATTCACATCGCTTTGGTCATTTTTATTTATCAAGAAATTGTGTGACGTGTATTCATATGACGTCATTATTTAAAGGGCACTTGTCAATTTTGGTCAAAAAGAAGAAGATATTAAATTTTGAACCATGAACCGTGCGAACGATGAATGGTGTGAACCATTTGCATTTGAGCGTTGCACCTGTTGATTGTGTGATATCACGTCCCAAAAATTTTATTAAGTTATTTTATTGGTATACCTAGTTATTTTTGTTTATCTAGCTATGTAATTAGGGAGATTTTATTATTTTTATAAGTAGTCCATATGGTTTATATTTTCATGTACCCAATATCTGTTGGCATTCGTTTTCTTAGCTTGATTCCTTCAGATTCTTCATGTACCCAATATCTGTTGGCATTCGTTTTTTTTTAGCTTGATTCCTTCAGATTCTTCATGTACCCAATATCTGTTGGCATTGGTTTTTTTAGCTTGATTCCTTCAGATTCTTCATGTACCCAATATCTGTTGGCATTCGTTTTCTTAGCTTGATTCCTTCAGATTCTTCATGTACCCAATATCTGTTGGCATTCGTTTTTTTTTAGCTTGATTCCTTCAGATTCTTCATGTACCCAATATCTGTTGGCATTGGTTTTTTTAGCTTGATTCCTTCAGATTCTTCATGTACCCAATATCTGTTGGCATTCGTTTTCTTAGCTTGATTCCTTCAGATTCTTCATGTACCCAATATCTGTTGGCATTCGTTTTTTTAGCTTGATTCCTTCAGATTCTTCATGTACCCAATATCTGTTGGCATTCGTTTTTTTAGCTTGATTCCTTCAGATTCTTCATGTACCCAATATCTGTTGGCATTCGTTTTCTTAGCTTGATTCCTTCAGATTCTTCATGTACCCAATATCTGTTGGCATTCGTTTTTTTTAGCTTGATTCCTTCAGATTCTTCATGTACCCAATATCTGTTGGCATTCCTTTTTTTTAGCTTAATTCCTTCAGATTCTTCATGTACCCAATATCTGTTGGCATTCGTTTTTTTAGCTTGATTCCTTCAGATTCTTCATGTACCCAATATCTGTTGGCATTCGTTTTCTTAGCTTGATTCCTTCAGATTCTTCATGTACCCAATATCTGTTGGCATTCGTTTTTTTTTTAGCTTGATTCCTTCAGATTCTTCATGTACCCAATATCTGTTGGCATTGGTTTTTTTAGCTTGATTCCTTCAGATTCTTCATGTACCCAATATCTGTTGGCATTCGTTTTCTTAGCTTGATTCCTTCAGATTCTTCATGTACCCAATATCTGTTGGCATTCGTTTTTTTAGCTTGATTCCTTCAGATTCTTCATGTACCCAATATCTGTTGGCATTCGTTTTCTTAGCTTGATTCCTTCAGATTCTTCATGTACCCAATATCTGTTGGCATTCGTTTTTTTTTAGCTTGATTCCTTCAGATTCTTCATGTACCCAATATCTGTTGGCATTGGTTTTTTTAGCTTGATTCCTTCAGATTCTTCATGTACCCAATATCTGTTGGCATTCGTTTTCTTAGCTTGATTCCTTCAGATTCTTCATGTACCCAATATCTGTTGGCATTCGTTTTTTTAGCTTGATTCCTTCAGATTCTTCATGTACCCAATATCTGTTGGCATTCGTTTTTTTAGCTTGATTCCTTCAGATTCTTCATGTACCCAATATCTGTTGGCATTCGTTTTCTTAGCTTGATTCCTTCAGATTCTTCATGTACCCAATATCTGTTGGCATTCGTTTTTTTTAGCTTGATTCCTTCAGATTCTTCATGTACCCAATATCTGTTGGCATTCCTTTTTTTTAGCTTAATTCCTTCAGATTCTTCATGTACCCAATATCTGTTGGCATTCGTTTTTTTTAGCTTGATTCCTTCAGATTCTTCATGTACCCAATATCTGTTGGCATTCGTTTTCTTAGCTTGATTCCTTCAGATTCTTCATGTACCCAATATCTGTTGGCATTCGTTTTTTTTTAGCTTGATTCCTTCAGATTCTTCATGTACCCAATATCTGTTGGCATTGGTTTTTTTAGCTTGATTCCTTCAGATTCTTCATGTACCCAATATCTGTTGGCATTCGTTTTCTTAGCTTGATTCCTTCAGATTCTTCATGTACCCAATATCTGTTGGCATTCGTTTTTTTAGCTTGATTCCTTCAGATTCTTCATGTACCCAATATCTGTTGGCATTCGTTTTTTTAGCTTGATTCCTTCAGATTCTTCATGTACCCAATATCTGTTGGCATTCGTTTTCTTAGCTTGATTCCTTCAGATTCTTCATGTACCCAATATCTGTTGGCATTCGTTTTTTTTAGCTTGATTCCTTCAGATTCTTCATGTACCCAATATCTGTTGGCATTCCTTTTTTTTAGCTTAATTCCTTCAGATTCTTCATGTACCCAATATCTGTTGGCATTCGTTTTCTTAGCTTGATTCCTTCAGATTCTTCATGTACCCAATATCTGTTGGCATTCGTTTTTTTTTAGCTTGATTCCTTCAGATTCTTCATGTACCCAATATCTGTTGGCATTGGTTTTTTTAGCTTGATTCCTTCAGATTCTTCATGTACCCAATATCTGTTGGCATTCGTTTTCTTAGCTTGATTCCTTCAGATTCTTCATGTACCCAATATCTGTTGGCATTCGTTTTTTTAGCTTGATTCCTTCAGATTCTTCATGTACCCAATATCTGTTGGCATTCGTTTTTTTAGCTTGATTCCTTCAGATTCTTCATGTACCCAATATCTGTTGGCATTCGTTTTCTTAGCTTGATTCCTTCAGATTCTTCATGTACCCAATATCTGTTGGCATTCGTTTTTTTTTAGCTTGATTCCTTCAGATTCTTCATGTACCCAATATCTGTTGGCATTCCTTTTTTTTAGCTTAATTCCTTCAGATTCTTCATGTACCCAATATCTGTTGGCATTCGTTTTTTTAGCTTGATTCCTTCAGATTCTTCATGTACCCAATATCTGTTGGCATTCCTTTTCTTAGCTTGATTCCTTCAGATTCTTCATGTACCCAATATCTGTTGGCATTCGTTTTTTTAGCTTGATTCCTTCAGATTCTTCATGTACCCAATATCTGTTGGCATTCGTTTTTTTTAGCTTGATTCCTTCAGATTCTTCATGTACCCAATATCTGTTGGCATTGGTTTTTTTAGCTTGATTCCTTCAGATTCTTCATGTACCCAATATCTGTTGGCATTCGTTTTCTTAGCTTGATTCCTTCAGATTCTTCATGTACCCAATATCTGTTGGCATTCGTTTTTTTAGCTTGATTCCTTCAGATTCTTCATGTACCCAATATCTGTTGGCATTCGTTTTTTTAGCTTGATTCCTTCAGATTCTTCATGTACCCAATATCTGTTGGCATTCGTTTTCTTAGCTTGATTCCTTCAGATTCTTCATGTACCCAATATCTGTTGGCATTCGTTTTTTTTAGCTTGATTCCTTCAGATTCTTCATGTACCCAATATCTGTTGGCATTCCTTTTTTTTAGCTTAATTCCTTCAGATTCTTCATGTACCCAATATCTGTTGGCATTCGTTTTTTTAGCTTGATTCCTTCAGATTCTTCATGTACCCAATATCTGTTGGCATTCCTTTTCTTAGCTTGATTCCTTCAGATTCTTCATGTACCCAATATCTGTTGGCATTCGTTTTTTTAGCTTGATTCCTTCAGATTCTTCATGTACCCAATATCTGTTGGCATTCGTTTTTTTAGCTTGATTCCTTCAGATTCTTCATGTACCCAATATCTGTTAGCATTCGTTTTTTTTATAGCTTGATTCCTTCAGATTCTTCATGTACCCAATATCTGTTAGCATTCCTTTTTTTAGCTTGATTCCTTCAGATTCTTCATGTACCCAATATCTGTTGGCATTCCTTTTTTTAGCTTGATTCCTTCAGATTCTTCATGTACCAATATCTGTTGGCATTCGTTTTTTTAGCTTGATTCCTTCAGATTCTTCATGTACCCAATATCTGTTGGCATTCCTTTTTTTAGCTTGATTCCTTCAGATTCTTCATGTACCAATATCTGTTGGCATTCGTTTTTTTAGCTTGATTCCTTCAGATTCTTCATGTACCCAATATCTGTTGGCATTCCTTTTTTTAGCTTGATTCCTTCAGATTCTTCACGTACCCAATATCTGTTGGCATTCGTTTTTTTTTTAAAGCTTGAGTCCTTCAGATTCTATCTATTTAAGTTGAAGTAGGGTTCATTTTATTATCAAATAGGTTTGTTTTTGTAGGCAGTTTAATTCAGTGTAAATAGTAGATTTTTTTGTCCTTCAACGTCGGCTTATTTCCGCGACTATGACCAATCACTGACGCCAGGGAGCAGTTCCTTCTCACTGCCCTGGAAATTTTGCCGAACCCCTGCCTTTATGTAAGGAGAGTAAAGATCTTTAATGTGCCCAACATTGCATGGAGACGGGACCGACGGCTTTACTTCCTTACCGAAAAGCGGAACATGCAGACGTTCAACTTACTCAAATACGATGCCGCAAGATTTGTTGATGTTAATCTTACAGTATGTACTGAAAAGGGGAATCTTGGGAATCGAACCCAGTACCCTTCGGTTTAGAGGCACACGTTCTTACCTCCAGAAGAAAGAAAATTTAAACGCGAGTAACATTGAGCACTGACCATATTTTTGCTACTGCCAGTTTGCTTATCTTGAAAGTTTCACTCCATAACCTTTGTCGTTCTTTTCTGCGGTATCTTTCAAGGCAGCAGGCTATGCAAATGCTATTTTCGGCAGCATCTTGTTTTTTTTTAAATATTCACCTGTGTTTACTCGGGATAATGCACTTAGCCATAGTTCATCTTTGGTAAGGGACATAAAGCAGTGACTGCCACTTTATTTGCAGATAACAACATATATGTAAAAGTATACACACCCATTTGTCTAACTCTGTCTCCTGATTGTGAATATGTAACTGTTTTGGCTCATTGTGAAACCAGTGTCCCAAAGGCAATCTGCAATTATCCTCATAAATTCTGAAAATGTACGTTACCGAGCGCCTTCAAATGCCGCCATTATAATGTTGTTACTGAAAAAGGTGTTAGGAGGCTAGGATATATAAGAAAAATAATTCTGTGGTTGCTAAATGGGTCCGTCGTGTCTCAATGTGTTCCACCAACTGTCAAAAATATGCATGAGTGAAATATCCTAAAATTACGCTATCAACTCAATGAGACCGATAACGAGTTTAAAGCGCCACTACCGAGGTAACGGGGCCGTAACTTCGCTACCTTTGGCAGTATTCAATGCCTGTAAAGTTAAATTTCGAAGTATTTTTGAGCAACGAAGTTCGAACTATTTTGGAGAATTACATATTTCGAACTTCGAACTACCTCAACATCGCTAGTGTGAACATATTTTCGAACCGAAGGTTCGGTTCGAAATATCCAAGCTTCGCACATCTCTATTGGACGTGCAAAACCCGAATCCTACATTATATAACATAAATTCGAATTTTTGAAAACGCAAACACAACTAATTTTAAAATTAAACAGTTAAGTTTGAAACATCTAACCTTACAAAATAATGACCAGGAAATTTGACCAAGCTCAGAGTTCGGTCAAATTATTTGGTAAGAACAACAAGAAGCATTATGATAACTACACTTGGAGAACCCAAATCACCACATTTTAAAAGACCTGACGATCGTTCCACTAACCAAGTTAGCGTCATCATTCTAGAATGTTTCATCCTCTGATGAAACGATCGCCAGGTCTTTTAAAAGGTGTTGTGCTGATTTGGGTTCTCCAAGTGTACTTATCAGTGCTCATCACAGGTTCCAATCTTAGCTTAGTGAAGAAGCATTATGATTACAAACTGGTGTGACGCTATTACTTTGCACACGAATGACTGATCAAGATTTTGACCAATTGGTTTTGAAAAATAAAATGACCAAAGCCACTAAAATTCGGATTTTGTTTCTGTTTTATGATGAATAATTGAAACTTTTAAAGCGGAACTCACATTCAAAGATAATTTTTGATCTTTGAACTTTTTTTTTTCAAAACCTCGTAATTTCTTTATTTTATTCAAAAAAATGTGTTTGCTTTTTGTGCAATTCTGAACCATTTATTTAATAATATCTTTTTTCACAGAACCACAATTGTTTATTTTTATTTTGCAGTAATTGGTCACTTTGTATTTCAAATGGGGAAGCTTCCGCAATGAGGTGCAGACCTGCTGTTTTCTGTAGTAGTGTGTTACACATTTTGATGGGGTGGTTTTACGAGCTTTTTCCTTTCCTTTATGCAAAGATTTTAAATGACTGTAAACTCTAATTATTATTATTACTAAAATTTAAGTGATTATTTATTCAGGTACGTTTTTTAAACTCGACAACGTTCGAGCGGCAGAACGTGTATCAACAAACCACCCCATTTACCTTGAAAACAATGTTTAAGTTTTACGAGCTTCAAGGGAGGTCTTGCCTAAATTTATTTGGAACACTAAAACCGAGCATCGGATATCAAATTCCCAAAATTTTACTATATATTCAGCCTTAGTGTATACCGAGTGACAAACACGTCACAATCATTTTAAAAAGGACTGTTCAAATAACTCAAGTTTAGAGAGTCTTATGCTAAGAATAAAACCCCGCATCTAGTTTTAAAATGGCTTTAATACAACATAAAATTTAAACAGATAAACGTTTTAACAACACAATAAGTTTTATATAGATTCTTTAATTTCAAGATTTCCGTATGATTAAAATTATACTAAAAATTCTTAATCCCAATAATATAAATCCTAAAGGTTATTTAAACCGAAGCGTGTAGGAGGTTTTTCCAAACCGTAGAATGGATTAATTGTTATACAAAGTTGATACCGGTGAAAACTACATTTGTTCTCGTCCCTGGTATAATTTTTCTAAGCCCAACAATTAACTCCCTCTTAGCTTAATTACAGCTCTCAAACTTATCCAACCCCCTATAGCTCCCAGCTAAACTCTCATGGCTCAAAGCCCTATCTCTTCCTCGTATTATAAAATTTCACAAATATTCCCCCCATCCACTAAACTCCTATCATAAAACAACACCTAAATTTTAATCTGATTTCATTCACTCTGATTATAAGTCCAGCGCCCTACGGCTCAATCATCTATACTAATTTAGCTTACAGCCCATATGGTTCAAAATATCTATACAATCTTAGTTTTAAAATAACTTCTGTACTCGAGACAGCTGGCTCATTCTTAATAAAAAGGGAACATTTAACAAAATATTAAAATGGAACGGACTCACCCAGAAATCTGAGATAATACATCAGCTCTGTACCCTGCTCTACCCCCCCCCCCCCCCCCCGTGGGGCGTTCAACCACGCGCGTCCGCGATAATCGCGTTTTTTAAAACACTTCTAATTCACTCTCTGAAATTTTCACCTAAGCTTCTACATATTCTCTGATTATATAAAGAGAGAAAACCCTCGACATTTTTGTCGCGGCGGTACTCCCCAGCCCTTAGGCGGCCGAGTTCACACTAACTTTTTAGACACGTATTTTTCTACCGTACCCGTATCAAATTTCCTAGTTTGCATTTTTGTCTCTGTTGAAACCAACTGACCTCGTAGGCCGTAACCCTAAACTTGCAAATCCAGCATTCCTCTGTCCACGATGTTTCAAGTGACCCGGACTCGCAATTTTAGCAGTTGATTGTTTATAATTTCAACATGCCCAGCCTAGATAATTATGCATATTCCGATTATATTTATGATCGCTTGAAGTATTTGTAGTGATTTTTCATACATTTTTTTAGAGATCCAATCCAGTAATTCTATTTACTTCTTGCAATAAAAATATAGATACAAAATCAGGTAAGCACCTTGCTTACAATTGTAGAAGATCAAAGTCAGGGATATAGGTTTTGTATATCAGGAAAAAGGCAAGGAAATTGATGTTGTTTTTAGTGGGAACCCTGTATTTTGATTTTTTACATATAATACACTCAAAGTAAAAAATGCAAAAATCCTTAGATTTGAAAAATATAAAAACACTCAAATTTAAACAGGATTTATTTATACCTATATCAGAATATAACATATTTCTTTTGTATAGATTACAAGTTATTTAATAGTTATTTTATGCAGATAGGCATTCATTGTGGGCCTTAAACTAATGCATGTTGTAAGAGAAAGTTCTTATCTTTCTTTGTTCATCTCTCATCAAATGCATTTTGGATTTTTACATGTACGATGTAGTAAAATCAAAAATACGTACAATAATAGTTAGAATAGATAACAAACAATTTTCCCGTAAGTGTTAACACCAGTATTGTGTATAAAATTCTTTCGGCAGCAATGGCATGTCGTCGATCCGAATACAAGTTGCTTTGCGGGTATTCGTAATACGAAAATACGTAAAGTATTATCAGAAATGCGGGTATGTCTACTACTACTAGCATTTTCTACAGAATATAGATTACTGGATAGCTGTAAAAAAGTTGATACTAAGTAACTATTACTTTTCTAAACCAGTATTCGTTACTACAGGTATTCCAAAGTACTGAATACATAGTATTTGTTATTATATTACCCACCCATCATTACTATACCGACAAATGAGGTTATGGTAAACAAAAATTTGTAATGTGTAATTTTGTAGTTTTATTTTTTGTAGTCCTATTTTATATGTATATGTGTAATAGAGTAAAGCCTTTCCAACAGGTTACACGATCAAATCAGGGATAAAGATAATTTTTCTTACATTATGTATAGATACAGTAGAATTTGACTACATGAATTAATGTTACAGGCTTTTTGTGGATGCTATTTAATTATGACTTTTAATAGGTTGACTTATTATGGAATAAATAATTATTAGTCATAATTACTTAAAATTAAATCTATAAGACATCAAAAATGTCAGGTGCTTTTTATAATTATGTTAGGTAATTTGTCAATAGTGTTGGGTTGCTAACAACACTTGGGTTAAGAATTCCTGTGAATGGATTCGTAACACATTCTTTTTAATTGCGCTTTTCAAAAGTTTGTATGAATATGAGTCTTGACACGCCGGTTATTTTTCTTAAAAGTCATCTGATATCGCAGAAAAAAGTATCAAAGAATGTAATAAGTGAGTCTATAAATTTGAATTTAAAACTAAGGGTTATTACCTCACAAAATACACATAGTTTGCACTTGTGATATTAGATGGCGCTGGCAGCGAACAGTTTGTGCACTTCCTTGTCGACTGAAAGTTTTGCGAACATGATTATTATTTTTTTTGAACATGATCCACAAAACCAACTGTTAAAACTCATAATGGGTGCTTTTCATAATTGACCCGAACAATGGTTCGTGAACGCCGATTTGAACGTTTAAAAACTGTTCGAACGTTCACTCTCTTCCGTTTAATAACTGTTCTAACTGCTCGAACAAATGCTCGAATAGATTTTTCACGCCTCAGGTCAGGACTTGGTGCATTAAAACTGATTGCAATTCTTAACCTAGATTAGAGATTAGATTAGATTTTATTGTAAGTGGGCTATTTCAGTCCCTCCACCGGGACCTTAGGTCTATTGTGGCTCACGTCTAATTATTTAGATTTCACCCTTGAATTCCAGCTTCCTGAGGGAGTCGATCTATTCTTGAGGGTGAGAGTTTGTTTGGCAGGTGTACTGCCATCTGAGTAAAGTCGCTTGCCCGTTTCGAAGCGCAACGAGCGATAACCTTTCTACGAGTTCGTCTGGACCCGACATCCATCAGTGTTTGCCGCGAGGCGGTATCATGAAGTCCCACTCTCGAGCAGCATCTAATCTCCAGTTGTAATCCACCCCTAGAGATCTCAGCTTCCCTCAGGCTCTTCCAAACCTGACACCTAACAGTGTTAAGACTCAAGGCAACATCCCATCGAGTCCCGCTCCCGAGCATTACCCCAGCGAGGCCGTCTGTCCGTTTCGTAGTACACAGTATGGGCTCCAAGTTGCTACAGTTATTAAACACAGACAATGATACATGGAATGTGTTCCTGCTATTAGTCACTCCTCTGACAGCTGAGTGTCGCGATTTTAATTTCCATTAAAATACTAGAATGACTAATGACGTTTAGATGGTATTGCAGGGATTCTTTTTTTTTTTGTATTTCAACAACACACCACGAGGGCATACAGCCTAAATACTATCGTACCGTGGGTGTCGACAAGGAGGAAAGAGGCAACTTGTTAATTCTGGACTGAAGGTTTGGAGGTTCGGGGGAGAAGGAAAAACGTGCCGGCAAGGAATTCCACAACTTGGAAGTCCTAGGGACAAAAGAGCGGGCATAACAAGATGTTCTATGTCTGGTGATCTAGGCAGCAAAAGGGTGCATTCGCTTTGTTCCCCTGGTAGATCTGTTGGGGGCAGCAGGTGGAGAAACTATGAAAGAAAGCTCCTCTGAGCAGTAGCCGTGTAGATATCTATAAAAGAGAGAGAGGTCACCAACGGCATGTCGGTGGGCAAGGGATGGCAGCCTTTGGGTGAGGGTAGGGTCACCAATGAGACGTATAGCTCTCTTCTGCTGGTAATTCAGATTTATAATTTTAAGACGAAACCTGGACTAATGAGGTGCTTTGAAGCCAGTACGTTACAAGGAACGGGCTTTAAAACGAGCATTTTGGCAGGTGAATTTTCATTTCTTTATAAAAAATTTACTCTTTAACAAAAAAATTCAAAATTTTTCCATAGAGTTCTTTTATTACCACCAACAATTAATTTCTATACATTCAAATTGTGATTTTTAATTATGTGTTATGACCCTATTGAATAATAGCAACGTTATGTTATCATATTTACTTTATTTGAATTTCATATCCTGTTTTACATTAAAACATTAAAATTTTGTAACAGTAATTATTTTACAGGTATGATTTTTGCTAATAAAATGTCCGCTAATGTTTGAAATTTGATTAGTCAGTCAGATTTAGACTAGGTATATATTATTCTGAATTGTGTCAATTTCCAAGTGAATTGTTAACAACCCCAATGCTACCAGAAACATGTTACAAACAGAGCACAGTAATTGTAAAAATTAGTAGAGATATATAAATAAGGTTGTTACAACCGATACTTGATTTAAATTCACTTTCATCAATTAGGGATTTATTTTTCACAAGGTCGGTTGGAGGCTTTTTTTTAAATTTCGTAGCTTATGTTGTTTGGACAACAATCTCTATAGTGTGAAGCCCCGTGTTCGATTTAGCAAGAAGATCATCGCAAGTTAAACAGTTTTTATTAACAGAAACCCCATCTAATCGCAACACGTTAGTAATGGGGGTAAGGCAGTAAATAAATAAGTGTATAAAACCTATTTTCAAGAATTGTAAATATGCAAACATTAAAAATTATTTGTTGTTTGTAACTATTCTGGTTAATTCAAACTGGGAATTTTGTATAACATTGCACACATACTGTTTAATAAACAGTATGGGTTTTATAATACAAAAGAAGCTTATCAGGTGGTGTACCTCAAGGATCTTCTATTGGTCCATTAACTTTTAACTTGTTATTCAACACTATCATTCATGTTACTTCACACTTTTAGATTTTAATGTTTGCAAACCATTTTAGGTCCTATTTTAGAAATTCCTATATAAATTTTCTAAGTTGCAAACATGTAGTAAACTCAATTTCTTTGAAACATTTCTAACTATAGGTACACAAGGACAAGACGTTACATAGACTGTGCCTTTAGCATACTCGGTAATAAATGGAGATTGTTTCATAGTTTGATCGATTTTGATCCTGATTATAATATATATATATATATATATATATATATATATATATATATATATATATATATATATATATATATATATATATATATATATATATATATATATATATATATATATATTGTGAAGACATCATGCATTTTACATAATTTTGTAGCAAAAAAGACAGTTACATTGCACAAACCTATGAAGAAACAGTTTACAACCCACAAAGCTATGAAGAAACAGCTCGATATTATTCAAAAGTTATGGAACCCGATGCAACTTGGGGTGGCACACAAGATGCAGTAGCAAACACAGGAAAAAAGTTGGGTTGCCTGCGGGTGCAGTTTCATGCCAATATAAAAAAATTTGAAGCTCTATTTACTTAAAATATAAGTTTAAATAACAAATCTTTTTCATTCTTTTCTTTATTGTCCATGCTTGACCAATTTAGATACATAATTTCACATATTTCTTTCCTCAATCTACTTTTAATTTCACTATTGTCTTTGTTTGCTAAACTGTAGAGTGCTGGACATTGTTTAAGATCAAATGTTACGTCAATATTCAAATAATTTTTATATATATATATATATATATATATATATATATATATATATATATATATATATATATATATATATATATATATATATATAATATATATATAATATATATAATATATATATATATATATATATATATATATATATATATATATATATATATATATATATATATATATATATATATATATATTGTCCAGGTTAACTGAAAAACTGCCTTGAATTTTTGTTTGTTAATTGTTGTTGTCCTTACTTGGTGAAACTGTTCCATACCAGGTACAGCCGTGGAGACTATATCTCTGGCTTCACTAATATTATAAGGTCGCACAGGTTTCGGCTAGGACCCTAGCCGCTGCCCTCTGAACAAGCACAGTCCTTGATCGCAAGGAGCTCAGATGCTATCACCATAACAACTCCATTCTGGTGAGTTTAAGGCCTGCCATGCCGGACTCCTCAATGACATTGAGAGTCATGAGGTTCTGGGAATGGTCTCAGACATGATGTCTACAAAGATGAGCAGAGATCTGTCTTTCAAGACCATCCTTCCGGAAAGGGAGGACAGGGAACAAAACCAAACTACCCTATTGAGGGCAGATCTTTGCTGGTACACTCACGGCTCTATAACCGATCGGGGGGCAGGAGCAACACTGATGCAAGAATATCATCTAGTCTCTGAGAGTATGTAACCATACACCGAGGCAGGAGTCTATGCCATTGAGATGTGTGCAAGGGAAATTATACAAAACCATTGCACACACAAATCGATTGAAATATATTCAGATAACCAAGCTGCAATATAGGCACTTGGTTCCTACCATTGCAATTCAAAAACGGTATGGAGCTGTAAATCTGCTCGCAACAAACAAGGCAGCTGCAATTAGGTGTCACTGGTCTGAATACCGAGTCACTCGGACCTTGATGTCACTGTAGCAGCCGACACACTTGCCAAGGGTTTGGACTTTATCGGACCAGAACCTGTGCTGGGGATATCATCATGCACAGCAAAATGCATCTTAAAGACCTGGACAGATAGAAGGACAATCCAGCAATGGCAAAATCTGCCAGGATTAGCACATTCTAAGACCCTCATAAATGGCCTTTCCGAGTTAAGGGCGAAAAAGCTTCTAGAGCAACACAGATAACAACTGAGAATTCTGGTCGGCCTGACATTGCCGCTTGCGTCACCGCATGCACTGAATTGGTCTCGGTTAAGAGACCGAGTGCCGGCTGTGTATGGAGAGTGACGAAACGGCAGAGCACATGCTATGTTTCCGTCCGACTGCGGACAGGACAAGGCACAGCTTGCACCAGAAGATCTAGGTAAACTTTCGTCTACAAAAATTGTAGAAGCCTCTATAGGGGATTTGATGGGCCAAATATAAGACAATTAGGCGTGAGCCACAACGACGTTATGGTCGCAGTGGAGGGACCGTTATGGCCCACTCACAATTCAACTTAACCTAACCTAGGCCTACCATCGGCCCCCGACACGTCCACAAATCAATCGGGCTTGGGTACTATAGGCATGACACCTATCCTGCCTATTGATCGAATACCCACGTCAGGAGGGTTCAGGGCTTGGTCAGGCTCCTCCCTGTTAAGGACTACTGCATCAGATGCTACGCATCAACGAGAGCCCCCAAAGCGCCTGCTGCCCTTACGAAGCCGACACTAGTGATGGGAAAAACCGTTATTTTCCGTTAACAGTTGAAGCCGTTAACGTTATTTAATAATAACCGCTGAAAATAACGGCTTCAGTTATTTTAAACTGGATAGTCGATCGATAGTATCCTACATTCCCAAAGCTGTGAGCGATAGCGAGCACACTAGTATAAATGCATTGTATTTTTACCCCGTTATTTCACGTAGTGTATAAATCTCAAATTTTGTCGATATGAAAAGGAAACAAAGGGTTAAGAAATTATAATAAGCATGTCGTAAATCTTTTGCCACTCTGAAGTGAAACTTTTAGAAATCAGAAAGGAGTCTTCTATAAGAATTTACTTAGATGTTTTAGGAATTATAAACTAGTCATTTCTCACAAATTTATTTTATCAGGGTCTTTACGTAAATGTCAATGCCACAGCAAGAATCAATAAATATCATTATTTATCACGCCTTGGGACGTTAGACGTTAGAACTTTTATTGCTACACAGGGAGTGATTCTAAGAACTCCATAACATAACGCAGCTAATAAAATTTCGGTAAAGAAACAGTATAAAAAATTGAGTGAGTTTTAAAAAAAATTGGAAGATATATAGTATTAATTGTTTATTTACTTATTTTAATATTCGTTGTTTTAAAATTAGTTTCAAAAATTTCAAAGGGCTGTAACTTGGAGGAGAAGGGGTTTCAAGAAAAACTTAATAAAAAGACACCCCTTATTTTTCGCCAAAGAATCACCCTGTAAAATTTTTCGCATCAATTTGGAAACACCCTGTATATATATATATATATATATATATATATATATATATATATATATATATATATATATATATATATATATATATATATATATATTCATTTAATTTTTTATATTGAAATGTATATAGATATTAAAAAATGTTATATCATTATATTTTTTTAATCAATTTGATAACTATTATCAGACAAACGAAAATGACGTGTTATAAGTTTTCTTAGGTAATGTATATAAATTTAAATAAATAAGTACTTTAATTTCACGTGAAATAACCCTATTTTGCGTTGTCTATAGTGAAAGTAATAACACGTTTTTACAGAAATTCATCTTTTCACCCAACATTTTTGATTATTAAATATTTGGCTTTACATACTAGTGGGAAACTCAACTGTTCCAAAAATAACAGCTTCTCAGTTTAACAGAATAACTCTGTGTAGTAGTGTCCGTATGCCGTATCGCCATCAACAACTGATTAAAGTTAAAATTAAAATTACACCGTTTTATTGTACCGAAGATCGTACGTCCCTAAAGCTGTGAGCGAGAGCGAGCATTCCCAATCTCAATGCTATTCATCCCGTTAAATAGTTAAAAATAATAGTTGCCGATGAAAACCGAAGTTTATTCATCGAACCTAGTTGCAGTAGAACTGAAACAGACACGACTCCGAATTCTAGGTTAGTGTAAAAAGCGTTACTTTTTAAGCCGTTATTTTTATAAATCGATAACTGGTGGTTACCGTTACGGCTCGGTAACCGCTTAAAAATAGCTGACAGTTAAATAACGACCCATCACTAGCCGACACCATAGGTAGAGCACCTGAAGTTGACAGGTGGGGCTTCCTACCTCGCTTAGTACGTTCAGTTTATTAGCCCATCAGATTGAAACTAAAATTTAGTCGACTGATAACTGTTAGTTTTGGATACTGTATACAGTGCATAATCTCTATTCTTTTTTACTTTTACTGTACTTAAACAAGAAAAAACAACTAAAAACTTACTGCTCAATTTTTTTATAATAAAATTAAAAAAAAGTATTAACTTTTTTATCAAAAAAATAGACTATACTTTTGTTACTTTTGTGGATGTGGTGTGGATTGTATCCATATTAGCAGGTTTATTTTTTTCGTTCTGTATTGTTGTGAGATATTTATTTGGAATATATAAATTGTACTTAAATTAATTTAGAACTGCAACTTGAAAAGTTGCAACAAAAAATGTTGTAAGTTATCTTATATTGGGTAATGTTCTGTTATTGTATTAATTTTCTATTTAATATTTGTAATTATTCACTTGTATATTGTTTTGGTTTTTATATCTATAAATTTAGGAGTTAAAATAAATATTTTTCTTTCATCTACTTTGTTTTTTATCTAATGTAACTTTTTTATAACTCAGTAAATAAGTGAGTAATAATTTCACTGATGAAGTTTTCCCCAAGACCGTCATGTGCGGTGAAGAGTCGCATCCTGCACGAGGTGACCCTGCTGATAACTAAACATGACTGATCTAAACAAGGTCGAAATAAACACCCCCAATCTACGGTGTCACGTGACCTGTGCCTAGGGATGGATGGCACCAGGGTGATGGTGTCGTGAACGGAACCTCTGGAGTACCGGCCAACCCTTCAGAGTAACCCGCCTTGCACCACACAGGGGGTTCTGATGGTGTGGACAGTATTTCCCCCATTCTCGTGGGAACAACATGAAGATCATAAAAACCAATGTGGCTCGAGGAGTGGCTTCGGCTACAGACTCGTGCCGCCCACTAGGAAAGCAACCAGGGGTTGATGGGACTTAGGTTCCTTCAGGTCAACCTCCAGCACAGTAGGGCAGCCACGGCCGGACTACTGATGGCACTGAGGAACACGGATGTGGCCCTCATCTAGGAACCGTACTCCGATAAAGGAGAGATCAAGGTACTCAGCGGAGCTTCTGGAAAGCTCATCTACAGCAGATCCAGCGAGAACCTGAGGGCCTGCATTTTTATCAGGGAAGGGATATAGTCTCTGCCTTTAATGAATTTCACGTCCAGGGACCTAGCAATGATCAAAATCTGATGTGGAGGAGCGGATGGGCCGAGGGACATTACTGTCGGGTCAGCCTATCTGCCAGGGGACAGCACAGACCCTCCACCCAAGGAATTCGAGCAGCTGATGGTGGGTAGCAGAGCAGGTGGATGGTAGACCATCATCAGCATGGATGCGAACGCGCAACCATGAGTTGTGGGGAAGCTCTGACACAAACTCTAGGGGTGAGGCACTTTTACAATTCTTTATGAAATTTAATTTAGACATTGAATAGAGGTAATAAACCGCACTTCGTTACAACATGGCGTGTTTCCACCCAGTTTCTGGGTTACTTTGTTAGGAACTGGGCTGTGCCTGGGAAAGTGAGTAGCTTAGACCACAGATACATCCGCTTTGAAATCGCCAAAGTCGAAAACAAACGGTATGGTACCGGGACCCCCGCAAGGCGGACTGGGAAGTCTACAGGGCAGACCTAGCAGTGGAACTGCGGGGGTTTAGAGTACCATAGACAATTCAATAGACCTCGAGATTGCGGCAGCCCAATCACCTCGGCATATAACGCCAACTGCCCCCTAAAAATGAGGGCGTTCACCAGGAACGTCTTGTGGTAGAACGAGGTCCTCAGACAAAGGAGGACGCAGGTTCGTATGGTGTTTAACGTGGCGAAAAGGTCGGGAGCATCAGATGAATATAGACAGGCCCTAACGACCTATAACAAAAAACTGAGGGACGCCAAGAAGGAGTCGTGGAGGAGGCACTGTGAGGAAGTGGAGAACACGTCCGAGAGTGCTCGACTACACAAGATCCTGTCCAAGGGCACTCACACCTCCCTTAGAAGATCCACGGAAGGCTTTACAAGCTCGGGGGAGGAAACTATGATAGAGGCGCCTTATAGGCGGGCATCTAGAGTAGTCTGGACAGTCGCTAAAGAGGTGGTTACTTGGAGCAAAATAAGATGGACCATTAACAGCTTTAAGCCAAACAAATCCCCGGGATTTGATGGAATAATGTCCATCATGCTCCAACAGGGATAGATATACTGGCGCCGGCGCTTACCCTCATTGTGAGGGCCAGCCTGGCTCTGGGGTACATTCTGAGGGCATGGAGACTGGCCAAGGTTGTATTCATTCCTAAACCTGGGCGTCCAACAGACCAGGCAAAGTCCCTGAGGCCAATAAGTCCCATGTTCTTGCTAAAAACAGTGGAAAAACTGCTCGACCGGCACATTAGGGGCGGTGCACTGGAAGCATATCCCCTACACTGCAGACAATATGCATACAGAGCAGGAGTCTCAACAGAAACAGCACTGCACCAACTGGTGCTGAAACTGGAGAATACGCTGGAGAACAGGAAGGTGGCGCTGGGGGCCTTCAGCAACACCTTATTCGGATCGGTTCTGGCAGCTGTCAGGGAGCGGGGAATAGAGGCCTGCTGTAGGTGGATCAGTTCCGTGCTCAGGGACAGGGCGGTGTTCACCTCACTCGCGGGAGGGACTCTGCTAGCGGGGTGTCCATAAGGGAGCGTTCTGTCTCCCTTGCTCTGGTGCCTAGTCGTGGACGGCCTGCTGGGGAGGGGGGTATGAGGTACAGGGCTATGCGAACGACATTGTGTTTTTGTGAACAACATGGAAAACATACCCTACACCTCGTGCAAAATATGACTGATCGCAATTCTCTGAATCACAAAAGAAATACTGGGATATCTGCGTTTTCCATCGGTACAATCAACATTTGCTCCTCATATATTGCTTCATTAACTCCTCCACTTGGCATTTTTAATCAGTAAACCTGTTTTAGCTAAAAAATGCATGTCTTAGTCTTATTTATTTGTCAAGCAATTGGCTACAAATGTTCTTTTCTAGATCATGTTGGAATTTGGAATTCCCTATATTAGGACAGATAATCTCCAGCCATTCAAAAAGCGATTGAACACCCATTTCGCAGCACAACAAAGCTCATCATGTCTCCAAGACATATAGGCTTCACCTTTCATAAAGTATTTTATTAAAAATTAAATACAGGAGAAAAAAAAAACAAGTGAGATATACAGAGAGAATATATTTGCCGACACAAAAGCCACATTCACATTTACACACATTTAAATAATGTTATAATTATGACATAAAACTGTCTTTTGGAAATAATATTTGTACTAAAGCCTTCAGAAACACACTCTCTCTCCAAGCTGTCATTTACATTAGAAAAATAATAATATATATATTTTATAACATCAATAAGGCACCCTTAGGAACTAATTTAAGGTTAAGTCTATGTGTGACTATTGTAAATCGATCGGATTAGACACTTTTCCTGCAAATATCACACTTCCTGATGGTTTGTCGAAGATGAAATATATGAACGGTTTGTTAGCTTGGAATTTGGGTGATGGCATCTTATAACTCAGTTCGGCACCTGCAATTAAAGGAACAAATTACACTTGCTTAAATTCACGAGGAAATTGATAGAAACTACTAAAACATATTGCTATAATAATAATAATGCTTTATTTACACTGACGGCAGTTTACAATGAGAAATACAAAATCAGGTACAAGATCTGGAACATTTTTAAAATACCACATATACCAATCAAAATTCAACTAACCAGATTTCATCCTATCTCATACACCTTTTTCCTGAAACTATGCTAGCAAGGAGCATCAAATAAATCTACGCTATCACACACCATATTGACTTCTTCACTTATTCTGTTCTTTGGGCAATTTTGGAAGTAAATGGTATTGCATAAATGTATTCTAAGAAGTGGGGGCCTCCTCAAATATCTAGAAGGTACATTGAAATCGAATTCACTCAGAGCATCGGGAGAGTCGATCAAACCATTAACCAATTTGAAAAAAAAAACATCATGAACAATCTGCCTCGAAAGGTTAGGCAAGTCCATGAATTATTGTACTTGGTTGTGATTTAACATGAAACCATCCTTTGCAAGCAGATAGTTCACGTGTTTAGTGAGTCTGTTTTGTGCAGATTTTATGCCTTTCTTGTGTTTCAAAGTATGGAGGCAATATCGTAGAACCATATTCTAAGATCGACCTTATAAAAGATGCGTACAGTGTTCTGACTATGTCTTTACTCTCAAATTCACTACCAATTCTGAGAATCAGGTCCAGTGCCCTGCGAGCCCTTGCAATAACCTGTTCATAATGATGATGAAATCAGAGTCCGGCATCTAAGTGGATGCCTAGGTGCCTAACAAGTTCCAAACGTTTCAAGTTGGTACCCCTAATCATATACTGATGGTTCGTTGCATGACATGATCTCTAAAAATTATATACGGACAATTCTCTATATTTAGGTACAATTTATTTTGAGCACACCACTCTGATAAACGATTCAGGTCCGCCTGCAATTTGTGACAGTCATTAGTCTCAATAATTTGTTAAAAATTTTCAGGTCATCTGCAAATAATAAATATCCCGAATCGAACTTTAGCCGTATATCATTCACAAAGATGGTGAACAGCACAGGATCCAAATGAGGCCCCTGAGCACTCCTCAGGTTACACTGTAGATATTAGAAAAATATCGATTGGCCCTCACCTGCTGCGGGTGATTCCTCAGATATGATCCCATCCATGCCAGAATTAGTCCATGCAGACCATACTATGAGAGTGTGTCCAGTAGAATGTCTATGTTGAAAAGGGCAAAAGCCTTCTTGAAATCAGTATACACAGCATAAACCTTATGACCTTCATTCATGTATGTAATAATGAAATTTACATATCCAAAAAGATTGGTCACAGTGAGATTGGCCTCTAACAAATCCATGTTGTTGGTCGGCAATGATATTTTTAAATGCACTTGTAATGTAAGGGACGATAATTTATTCAAAAACCTTTGGCATTTCAGTCTGTGCAAACTTGTCGATAATTTATCATCTCCGATGCTGCTCCAGCCTTTATGAACATGGCTGACATAAGAATGCTTCAATTCCTGAAGAAACCTACCAACTTTTAACGACCTATTTCTTAAATAGGTTAATGGTTCACAAATAGAGACTACACATTCCCTTAGGTTAGGTATTAGATCGGGTCCTGGCTCAATTCGACAATCTAAAGTCATGATGTGAGATGAAGTCACAATCATTATTAAGTGTTGTTACATCAAAATTATCATAACGAGACCTCAAATAATCAGCAAACATATTGGCAGCAGAGATCTTCCGCAGTTTCACCATGCAAAGAGACAAAAACAGGAATGTTATGGTCCCTTTTTGTTATCACCACCCTTAAGGGGTTGATGTGAAAAAGTTGAGTTTTATATCAAAACATGTCCCCCTCAATATTAAAATTGACGTGTTTCAGCGTTTCTGAAAAAAAAATTCTCTGGATGCAAATCGGTCTGTTTCGTTTTCAATGCGCCACCCTATATACTATTTACCTGCAGCTGCTGAGGCTTCTGTTCCTTCCTCATTAACGTCTATTTCTGCTTTCTGTATCACTCGATGTACATATAAATACTCAGGGAACATTCCTAACAAGTCTGCTTTTGATTCACTAAAAACATCTTGTATACCCATCTGAAAAAGAAAACAGTTACATAATGTAGCATGTGTAAAATTTAAGGCCACCACTTAGATAATAAAATATTAAAATTACATTAAAATCATTGAAATTGAAAAAAAATACATACACAAAATTAATATCTAAAACTGAATGGCAAAAAAGTCACGTAGTATTATTTCTAATAACCGATAACTGACAAAAATCTGAAAAGTTCCCGGCGCTAGTAGGAAGGTAAGTTAGTTAATTAGTTGCAAGAATCACGGTCGTCTGTTTAATAGACACTGCTAATTGAAGAAAAAAAAAAAACACCAAATTGGTTAGTCTCGCCTTTGTTTAGTTGAATGTTACTTAATGTTCTACAAATCATCAGGGTTGTTTTTGTTAATGAATAGTTAGTAATAGCAGAGTTTAAAGCTTAACCGTTTCTATCTACCTGCTATTGTGTTACAATTATTATTTTTTAACTCATCTTTGAACTTGTCAAAATTAGTTAGTACAAACAGGAGTGGCATTAGGAAAAAATAAATCTAAAAAGTTAGATGTGACATACCTTAGTTAGAACAACATTCAGATTCAAATCTGAATTTGTCTTGAATTTAGGAAAGTAAACATTTACATCTTCACCAGGAAAATCTTGAGCTGACTTTGTTAAATCTTTCATAACTTGCGTCAACGAATACTTTCCCAGCTTTTTCAGTACATTAACGATTGTTTCTCCTTTGTATGGTAATAATACAATCATAGAGGCTCTGTCATCCTAAAAAATAAGTTAAATTAATCAGTTAAATTAACATAGTAAACATAATCATAAAAATACAAACATCTTGAAGAAAAAGTAGTATCATTTTGTCTAGAAATTATTAAGGTACTGAACTTTTTTGTTACTATTCCAAAAATAACAACTCGCGAAATTGAACCAGCACACAAATATATATATATATATATATATATATATATATATATATATATATATATATATATATATATATATATATATATATATATATATATATATATATATATATATATATATGCGAGATGTCTATTCTTTTTGCAAAAAGCAAACGTTCTACAAAATTTGCAGCTTGATGTGTGAAAATACCTTCCGGTGCTGATGTTAGTTGTGAAGATGGGTCAACATTGGATCAGAAACACAAAAAATATATTGAAAACTTTGTAACATTTCTACATCTATAGCTAAATCAAATTATAATTAAAAGGTTCGGGACGCAGCAAGTGCATTATGGCATTGAATTTTCATTAAAATGTTTTTAAATAGCAAATATGTGTTTGTTTTTAAAAAGCAGGCATCAAATTTGGTTACCAGTATAACCTACATAGTAGAAACAATGTGTCATATTTCATCAAAACAACTTTATTGTTCGAAAATGTACAAACATTTCCGAAAGAAAACTTAGTGTTCCTGAAAAAAAAAAGAAGAAAATTTATATCAACAACGACTTATGGGCCAGCCTGTGATTGTAGAAAGAATTTTCCGCAAATAAAGTTAAATGTTGGTTTCCTAACCAACAAAACTTACGTCAATAGCAAATTGAGTTATTGAAATTTGAAGGATTAAATGAAAATTCGCTACAAAAACGCACTTACTGCGTCCAGATTTTTTTCTTACAAACGTGCATCATATTTCGATAAAAAATGCAAAAATGCATTAACGAATTTGTTCTACGAAAATTAGTTAAAAATTATAGACCGTTAAACCATAAACTTCACCAATACAGCGAAAGCATCAACTTAACTAAACCGACAGCCAAAGCATCAGAGTAAGGGTCTATTTGAAATGAATTTTCTGTAAATATTTTAGTAAAATGAAGGGCAATGACGGTTGAATTTGAAACGTAAGGGTTCACAGAACACTATTCTTGCAACATTTTCTTTTCACAATCCGTATTTGTTTCACGTTCTTTGTCTAAACATTGGTAATTCTGACGTTTAAAGTTGCGAGTTTGACGTTTTGAGGAAAACTCCAAAATTTTTTTCTGTAGCTGCCCGTAACTTTGTTGTCTTTAAACTTAGAGACTTAAATTTTGGTACATGCTTCACTTTATAATAGAAATACGCTTACCAAATTTAGTTGCCCTTACTTTGTTATTTCCGGAGATATAAATTTTTTTAGGAAGAAAACACAACATTTTCCGGGAAAACCGGATCCGATTTTCCTGGCTAACGAGCGTATCCAAGCCACTTGCAAAAGGAAGGTACTCACCAAATTTTATCAAGATCGGTCCATTATTTTTTGAGTTATCGGTATGATATATATATATATATATATATATATATATATATATATATATATATATATATATATATATATATATAAACACGGATCTCCCTATTAGTGAATTTTTTAAGAAAATTCACTAAAAATGCTATAAAGCATTACTTTAAGCAAAACGCTATTCGGTCCGTGAGTACATGGATGCCTCCATAGTACTATAGTGTTTGTATTGTATATATGTCCGTGTGTATATACAGCTTTGTATTTTTGTTGTTTGTTCTTTTCGGTTTTATATGTCTTAGTCTGTATGTTTGCATGTAGTAGTTTGTATTTTGCAAAGTTCACTTATTGTATAGTTAATTTTAACTAATTTATATGGCTGTGTATTTTGCTCTGTACTTTTTAAAACTTGGATTTTTTACTAGTGTATTCCGACTTGCCACAATTATTGTATTTTTAAGTGTAAAAAGTGGTCAAATAAATGTGTTTATCTATCTATCTATCTATATATACTTTTTGTTGTTATGTATTATCTAGGCAATTTTAACAGTCTCTTAGATTGAGGGGGTTAAAATCCAGCATGATAGTTATATAATAAACACTTAAAATTTTTACTGTGTATTGATTAATATTTAATTTTGTTTCGGCTCATTGCGAAATGAAGCATGTTCAACTTAGTATTTCTGGAAGGCAATCTACAATTATCTTACCGATCTCTTTTGAACATTGCCATCATAATGTTGTAACCAAAGAAGACGTTGTGATGATAGGATATATAAAATAAATAAATCTGTGATTGTTAAATAGCCTAAATACTAAATTGGCAACATTTAGGCAAAGAACCTGAAACAAATACGGATTATGTAAAGAAAACTACACGGTGAATCCCAGATTGTCGCTCTAGACATATCAAAAGCATTTGACCAGGTGTGGTACGCAGCGCTGCTTAATAAACTTCCGGTCTATGGCCTACCACCAAAACTCTGTACCTGGACAGCAAATTTCCTCTCCAACCGGAGCATTTCTGTTGTCGTGGATGGCCATTCCTCTAAACTGTATCCAATTAATGCAGGAGTTCCTCAAGGTTCAGCTTTAGCCTCTACTTTGTTTCTTCTCCACATCAATAACCTCTTCTCTAGCACATCCAACCCAGTTGACAGTTACACGGACGACAACACCCTCCACTCAAATATACAATATTCTAAGCCCGTCTCTTTAGCCCAATTAGATGAGGATCGCAGACTCATGGAGGGTTCTGTCTCCGTAGATCTCCAAAAAATGTTAGACTGGGAGGTAGAAATCTTGTACAAGTCAACCCCACCAATCTTGCTTTCTTTCTCATAAGAGATACACCAGCCCTAGACCCATCACAATGAACAACCAAGTTATTCAAAGTAATGAGTCCTTTTCACTTGTTGGCATTTCTGTGGATCGAAATCTCAATTGGCACCAACATGGCACATCAATTGCAGAAGCGGCTGCTAAGAAATTAGGTTTCCTCATCCGGGCTCGCAAATACTTTTCACCAGCTATTACTTATACTTCACAAATAAGACCAAACCCCGAATACTGCTCCCACATCTGGGGTGCTGCTGCCGCTTCTACACTCGCTATCCTGGACTCCATTCAGAAGAAAGCTATACGTCTCATCGGTGACCCTACCCTCACCCAAAGGCTGCCATCCCTTGCCCACCGACGTGCCGTTGGTGACCTCTCTCTCTCTCTCTCTCTCTCTCTCTCTCTCTCTCTATATATATATATATATATATATATATATATATATATATATATATATATATATATATATATATATCTGCACAGGCACTGCTCAGAGGAGCTGTCTTCCATAGTTACTCCACCTGCTGCCCCCAACAGATCTACCAGGGGAACAGAGCGAATGCACCCTTTTACTGTCCAGGTCACCAGACATAGAACATCTTGTTATGCCCGCTCTTTTGTCCCGAGGACTTCCAAGTTGTGGAATTCCTTGCCGGCACATGTTTTTCCTGCTCCCACGGACCTCCAAACCTTCAAGTTCAGAATTAACAAGTTGCCTCTTTCCTCCTTGTCGACACCCACGCTACGATAGTATTTAGGCTGTAAGCCCTCGTGGTGTGTTGTTGAAATAAAAAAATTAAAAAAATGTGTCAAGAAGAGTGTTCTGCAAACCCTTAAGTTTCAGATTCAACTGTCATTGTCCTTCATTTTACTAAAATATTTCCAGAAAATTCATTTCAAATAGACCCTTACTCTGATGCTTTGGCAGTAGTTTTAGCTAACTTTATGGTTTAACTATCTAGTGTTTAGCTAATTTCCGTAGAAAAAATTCGTTAGAGGAGGCCGCGACTTTTGAATTTTAAAAAGATTTCTCCAAATGAGTGCAAACTAGGCCCCTTAGAATTCATAAGCGAGTTTAATTTCAGTTTTTATCTGCTTACATATATACAGGATGACGCATTTCTACGGGAAAGCTCAATATAGATGTTATTATACAATATACGAGAAAAAATTGTATACGTTAATTATAGGGTGTCTTAAGCTGCATCTTAGAAAATTATTTTGCAATCACAGGCTGGCCCAAAATTCGTTGGTGATGCCTACAATTTTTTTTCGAACACCTTATATTATTGCATTTTTGCATTTTTTTATCAAAATATGATGTATGTTTGTAAGAAAAAATCAAGACTCAGTAAATGCGTTTTGGTATGGAATTTTTATTAAATGCTTCCAATTTTAATAACTCAATTTGCTGTTAACTTAAGGTTTGTTGACTAGGAAACCAGTTTTCTCGGAAACACTTTAAGTTCATTTTCGGAAAAGTTTTGTACATTTTCAAACGATAAATTATTTTGATAAAATATGGTAGGTACATTCTTTCTACTATACATGTTATACTGGTAACCAGACTGATGCGTGCTTGCATAAGAGAGACATATTTGCTATTAAAAACATTTTAATGAAAATTCACTCCCATAACGCACTTGCTGCATCCAGATTTTTTTTTAATTAGTACTGATACCTGCAAAATCAGACTCACCTTTCCATAAGGTAATTCTACAGCAATTGCATTGAGATCTTCAATTCTTTTATATGGATAAGCTGCTGTTTGGTACATCATATTAACACTTCCAATCTTAACCCCCTTTTCGTCATAAAAGGCTTCTATTGTTGTTGCAGATTTGTTGAAAGGCGTCAGCCATTCTCCTTTAAAGTGCATTGTGCTAGTCAAAAATATTAAAGCATCCATAAGATCCGCTAAAATAGAATATATGTTACTGAAATTATTAATATTAAAATTGAAACACATTAAAAGTAATACCAAAATAACCAAAAACCATATATTTTACAGTTAGATAGTGTAATGAAATATAATAAGCAAACTTGTTTTATGAAGTAAATGACATTCTCGTTATTGACTAAAAAGTTTACAAATCCATTTTAAGTTTTATTGACAATTGTGATTAACTGAAAGCACAACCACCTATAATTTATTATAGGTGTCTTACAACTAACGATTCCCAATCAACAAAGCTAAAATTAGTTGACAATAAATTGAAATAAAAGGACAAAAGAAGTTGTACTGAATAATCCAAAATTAAAGCATTATATAAATTAAAGTATGCTTAGAAATATAATATATTCGTTTTTGTTTTCCATCCTACACCTTTTGCTTCTAATAAACTATTTACTTTACAATGAAGAGAAAGATTTTGAGGTATTATTAAGTTGCTTGAATGTCAGAATCATTTAGTGTAATTTATATATTGAAATACATAGGTAGTCATCTGAAAACAGAAATAATCCATATTTATATATATTGGTATTACCCTATTAAATATTGACACACACAAATATATATATATATATATATATATATATATATATATATATATATATATATATATATATATATATATATATATATATATATATATATATATACAGGGTGATTCATAAGTGGTGACCAAAAATGAAACCTCATGTTCTTTGAACAATTTTAGAGAGGGTATGTCCTATAAAATTGTTTCTTATAATGCTTCATTAAAAAGATACAGGGTGTTGAAGTTGAATTTCAAAAAATAAAATTTCCCAATTTTTTAAAAAGTAGCACATATATTTTGCTGAAACTTCGCATGTGTGGGCTGTTATGGAAGGCGCGTATTCTACCATAACAATTGAATCGGCTAATCCAGCAGTGGCGCGCATACCCACATGTCATTGGTTATCCCTCAAGAAAAAAAAAACGGGTACGCCAATGATATTTTTTTTATTTTTTGAATCTTACTTTCATTCGTGGACAAAATGACTCTCTTGATAATTTTCTGTACGACGCTTATTTTACGAGTAAGCAATCAAGCAGGTAAGTGTTTTAGAGCACAGTTCATGATTTTTAACCAGTCGTTGTTTGGTAGAAAATCGCAATGATACACTTTGATGCCTCCATTGGCCTGAATACACGCACGACATCTTTTTGATATGGAAAATTTAATGTCTTGATAATTTTTTGTACGACGATTATCTTTGTTGTATTTTAGTAAGTAGTAGTCTGGTTTGCCAAAGTTGTCATTAGGTGTCACTTGACGTTTAGATTAACAAGTTATTATTTTGAATAGGTAGGTGTAAGTGGTAAACTTTATAAAATTGCAAAATTTTCTACTCTTTTACTTCTTATAATGAAGTACACCTCAGAAGAGTATGCAGATATAATTTTTATCTGCGGATATGCTGATGGAAATGCTCTAGCTGCTTGTCGGAAATATCAACGTAGGTTTCCCACTCGCCGTCAACCTACACCAAGGCTTTTTTCTCGATCGTTTTCAAGACTTCGGCAGTGCGGTATTGGACAACGTCCTGACGCTAGAGCTAATGGTAGAAGACAACATCAACTTGAAGACGAAGAGAGAGTGGTGGATGCAGTCATGAATCAACCTTCTACAAGTACTCGGAGGATTGCCACGCAGTTACAATATTCTCAAAGCTTTGTTTGGAGAACTTTACATCGAGAAGCCTTTCATCCATATCATCGACAGAATGTTCATTGCCTTCTACCTGGAGATAATCTGCATCGACGAGTCTTTTGTGAATGGATGTTGGAAATGAACAATCAAAATATCTTATTCCCTAATCTAATCTTCTGGTCTGACGAATGAACATTTACAAGAAATGGTATTTATAATTCTCATAATGAGCATGTCTGGTCATTGGAAAATCCACATGCAACAAGGACTCGCACATTTCAACATAGATTTTCAGTTAATGTATGGTGTGGTATTTTTAACGGCTCACTGTTAATGGAAGTCCTGCCACAACGTTTAAATGGATCTTCGTACTTAGCGCTTCTAGAAAACCATGTAGAAAACATTCTAGATGACATTCCACTAGCAACAAGAGGTATAATGTGGTACCAGCATGACGGTGCACCAGCGCATCATAGTCGAAACGTTGTTACATGGCTACATGAACATTATAATGAAAGATGGATTGGCAGAACTGGATCAATACATTGGCCTACAAGATCACCGGACTTAAACCCACTTGACTTCTATCTTTGGGGTGATTTTAAGCGACTGGTCTACAGTGAACAAATAAATACACCAGAGCAGCTACAACAACTGATAAATAGTGCTTTTCGTCATCTTCAAGCAACAATGAATCCTCAAGACATTAAATTTTCCATATTAAAAAGATGTCGTGCGTGTATTCAGGCCAATGGAGGCATTTTTGAACATTTATTGTAAAAAATAAATTACTATAAGCCTGATCAAAGTGTATCATTGCGATTTTCTACCAAACAACGACTGGTTAAAAATCATGAACTGTCCTCTAAAACACTTACCTGATTCATTGCTTACTCGTAAAACAAGCGTCGTACAGAAAATTATCAAGAGAGTCATTTTGTTCACGAATGAAAGTAAGATTCAAAAAATAAAAAATAAAAAAAATATCATTGGCTTACCCGTTTTTTTCTTGAGGGATAACCAGTGACATGTGGGTACGCGCGCCACTGCTGGATTAGCCGATTCAATTGTTATGGTAGAATACGCGCCTCCCATAACAGCCTACACATGCGAAGTTTCAGCAAAATATATGTGCTACTTTTTAAAAAATTGGGAAATTTTATTTTTTGAAATTCAACTTCAACACCCTGTATCTTTTTAATGAAGCATTATAGGAAAATTTTTTATAGGACATACCCTCTCTAAAATTGTTCAAAGAACATGGGGTTTCATTTTTGGTCACCACTTATGAATCACCCTGTATACAGGTGACTGGTAAGTGGTTGCATTCCTTTGAGACACTGATAGTACATCTCTTTTGCAACATAATAAACCATATATCACATTATACAAAGTCCTCTAGTTTTCGAGTTATTTCACTTTAAATGATTTTTCGAAAATTCATCATGTGTTGCTACTAATATTCAAATTTTAGAAGAAGTGGTAAGCACTTCCTCAATTATTTTTTTCTTTCAGATAGTGTAGACATTAACTTACGCTGTGCAATCATTACTATTTTGAACAGGATAATCGTAAAGAAATGTTAGGGAAAAATTATCAGTATCGTGAAAAAATTCAAATCAATTTAACATTTCAAAGATGTTTATTTTGAAAATTTTATAACAAAAAATTTCAACAAACACTGTAAAAAACTTCGCCGGTCCTCTAGCTTTCTGATAATGTACGAATTGTTAATTGTCTTCCAGTTACATAGATATCTCACATGCAATGATGCGACATAGGTACATGTTATTCATTCGCCGTATAGTTTGCAAGTTATTTAAGGTTGCTATGGAAATAGTAGCAAAATGTCAATTATATTATTGATTGCACCCTATATATACTTCGGCTCTTGTTTCTATATTATTATATGCAGTGACAGTTGTAAAACTTGTCATTCAAAAAATTTTTATAAAACAAAACATTTTAAGTCTAACTAAATTTGACTATGCCTAAAAAACTATATATATATATATATATATATATATATATATATATATATATATATATATATATATATATATATATATATATATATATATATATATATATATATATATATATAAATACCATTAAAGGTACAAATAAAATGGTTTTTATCACTATTTTCATTTATTTTGAAAATAAATTCCTTTATTAGTTCGGAAAGCTTTTACAAGTTCTCATATAGTAAAGTACATTATTTTATTATCTATCATTCTAAAACAAATCTTAGGGAGAAGTTTAGCCGGATATCATAGTATCTGCTGTTCTACCACTTATAACCCTTTCAAGTTATTTATGCCAAGACATTTATATTTTTACAACGTTGATTTGTTTTGCACTAGTTGAGGAAAAAATTCAAACATTTAGCTCCATGAACCCAAACATATCCACAAACAAATTTAAACGTGGTCGTACACCTGCTTTTGATGAGGAGCGGCCAGGCCGTCCGGCAGTCGTGGTTATCGAGGAAATCGTTCAAAAGGCCCACGCCATGCTTCTGGCTGATGGCCGAACTAAAGTGTGCGAAGTAACGGCAATCAATACTTTACATGATAAGAAAGGTGTCGGCCTGATAGGTGCTGCGGTTGCTCCCGCCGCACCTAACAATGTCGATTCAGTGTTTGGACCCCTTTAAGCGAAATTTACATGAGTTTTTGCGTCAAGTCGTCACCATTAATAAAACCTGGATTATTATTATACGCCAGAGTCAACTGACAGTTAAAACAATATATTTTTCCAGGTGAATCTGTTCCAAAAAAAGCCAAGACGGTTACATTAGCTGCAAAGGTCATGTCTACGATTTTTTTTTCGAATTCGGAGGTAATAATCCTCATGGAGTTTTTGCAGATAGAAATAGCGATCATGGGGGAGTACTACAGTGATGTATTGGACCGATTCGATTAGAAATTGAAGGAGACACGGTCCAATTTGGCTATGAAAAAAGTGCTTTTTCACCGCGAGAACGCACCAGTACATTCATTCGAAATTGTTGCGACCAAATTGCATGAACTACGCGACGATTTGCTACCACACCTACCGTACTCGCCCGACCTGGCTCTTTGCGAATTATCCATCAGGAAAAAATAGCTCGGGTGAAAATAATTCAGCTCAAATTAGGAGGTTGTCGCCCAGACAGAAGTGTTTGACAAATCGTATTTTTGAAGGGGTTAAAGAAATTGTAGTTTTAGAGCTTCGAGTTCTAGAGCTGGTCAGCTCTTTAATAGTTGGCTGGTGTGGTATACTTGCAATATGGTAGGTGGTAGTGGAATTTTCCTTTACGTGATAATAAAGGATTTCTTTCACGCCCGAGGAGGTACCACCCCTTACATCAGCCCCAACGGACGTTTCCGGTTCTAGTGTATGAGCTCCTTCCTTTAGATTGCATGAAGGCGTGTGCGCGTACGTCCGTAGCCATCTACCCTGCACCAGACTCCCCAATTTAGAAGCTGGAAGAAAAGACATACTATGGATAAAACTCTCTCTCAGGGCTGCAACTAAATTCATCTGTTGTATTTACCGGTCACCTTCTGACAACAACTTTGTCCAGCTCTCTGACTACCTTTCTGAAAAACCGACCATCTGATTTCTGAATATCCTTCCTCCGAGGTCACTATTATTGGTGACTTCAATGTCCATAATAAGGAATGGCTAGGATCTTCAAAAACTGATCCACAAGGAAGAGCAGCGGAGGCCTTTGCAGTCAGCAATTCTTTAGTCAATATGGTTCAGCAACCTACTTACTTTCCTCGCATCCCAACATACAGCTCAAATCCCTTAGATCTCCTTCTTACTACAAATCCCAACTGTTATAAGATATCAGTCACCGCCCCCCTGGGTCACTTAGACCACGGCATGGTCACTGCTTCCTGTGCAATGCAACCCGAGGTCACACAGTCATCACACCCACGTATCATTTGGCACTACAACTCCGCGAACTGGGATGAAATGCGAGATTACTTTTCCTCATTCCCTCTGATATCTCACAAAACGTCACCGAAATTAGCTAAGCTGGCATGGAATTATTTATTCCACGTACACAGAAAACCTCTGCAGCCATTCAAAAGCCCTGGTTCTCTAAATCCTGTGACAAGGTCAGACTTGAAAAGGTCAAAGTTCACAAAAAGCTTCTACACAATCCCAGTCAAGAAAACCGTCAAGCATTTAACGACGCAAGAAACGGCTATGTCCGCATTCTTTCTGAGGCAAAAAACTCGTTTAATAACCACATCAAAAACAAACTCCTCTTAAGCTCCACCGGCAGCAAACCCTTCTGGACTCATGCTAAATCTATTGGGAATAATTTCTGCAAGAGCACGTTCCCACCTCTTGTCCCAGGGGATGAAATTGTTTCTACCGCCCTGGGCAAGGCTGAACTTTTTGTCTCGTTGTTCGCCGGCAATTCTACTCTCAACCTACCTCCAAATGTTCAACCACCAACAGTCCCCAATGTCGCGCATAAAATGACGGATATCACTTTCAAAACTAAAAAGGTATGAAGGTGCTCTCTTCTCTTAATACCAGGAAAGCCTGTGGCCTTGACGAGATCCCAGCAATTGTTCTCAAAAAATGCGCACCAGAACTTGCTCCTGTCCTGACTCGTCTGTTTCAGACATCTTACAATAGAGGCCTATTCCCTAGTAACTGGAAAACTGCTCGAGTACAACCCGTGCCCAAGAAAGGATCCAAAGCGCTTTCTAGCAACTACAGGCCTATTTCTCTCCTTTCAGTCGTCTCTAAAGTAATGGAAAAGTATATAAACACCGAATTACTAAAATTTCTTGAAAAACACAGTCTAATCCACGACAGGCAGTATGGATTCCGTCAGCGCAGATCAACTGCCGACCTCCTTTCCTTTGTCACCCATTCTTGGAACAAGTCTATGGAACTACATGGTAATTACCAGATTGTCGCCCTAGACATATCCAAAGCATTCTACCCGGTCTGGCACGCAGCGCTGCTTAATAAACTACTGGCCTATGGCCTACCACCAAAACGCTGTACGTGGACAGCAAATTTCCTCTCCAACCGGAGCATTTCTGTTGTCGTGGATGGCCATTTCTCTAAACTGTATCCAATTAATGCAGGAGTTCCTCAAAGTTCAGATTTAGCCACTACTTTGTTTCTTCTCCACCTCAAAGACCTCCTCTCTAGCACATCCAACCCAGTTCACAGTTACGCGGACGACAGCACCCTCCACTCAAATATACAATATTCTAAGCCTGTCTCTTTAGCCCAATTAGATGAGGATCGCAGACTCATGGAGGGTTCTGTCTCCGTGGATCTCCAAAAAATATATTAGACTGGGGAAGTATAAACCACCAACATGTCACATCAATTGCAGAAGAGGCTGCTAAGAAATTAGGTTTCCTCTTCCGGGCTCGCAAATACTTTTCACCAGCTAATCTCTATACCTTATATACTTCGCAAATAAGACCAAACCTCGAATACTGCTCCCACATCTGAGGTGCTGCTGCCGCTTCTACATTCGCTATCCTGGACTCCATTCAGAAGAGAGCTATCTCATCGGTGACCCTACTCTCACCCAAAGGCTGTCATCCCTTGCCCACCGACGTGCCGTTGGTGACATCTCTCTCTTTTATAGATATCTGCACGGGGACTGCTCAGAGGAGCTTTCTTCCATAGTTCCTCCACCTGCTGCCCCCAACAGATCTACCAGGGGAACAGAGCGAATGCAGCCTTTTACTGTCCAGGTCACCAGACATAGAACATCTTGTTATGCCCGCTCTTTTGTCCCGAGGACTTACAAGTTGTGGAATTCCTTGCCGGCACATGTTTTTCCTTCTCCTCCGAACCTCCAAACTTTAAGTCCAGAATTAACAAGATGCCTATTTCCTCCTTGTCGACACCCACGGTACGATAGTATTTACGCTGTAAGCCCTCGTGGTATGTTGTTGATATAATTAAAAAAAAGAAACATTGGAAAAGTGTATAGACCTAAAAGGATTACGTTAAAAAATAAAATAAAAAAAATGTGGAAAATTTGCGTCTTCATTCCTAACACAGGTACTTATTGATCGACCTTCGTAGGTACATATATTTGGTATGCTTGATTTATCTGAGCTATTATTCGTTTCAACAGTAATCTGAATGTTTTGTTTTTATAATTTTCGTACACGAAGGTTAGGAACTTCCAAACATTAGTATTAAAAAAAAAGATCGGTTAGCAATCTCGCTAATATAAATCATACCTTGTGATTGACGTCACAAACTGTAAACCGAGTCGCAAACTTGTATGTTATACGTATTTTTATTTTCTTTAACATCCGCCTATTTCCGTGGCTATCGCCATTCCGCGACGCTAGGGAGCAGTTTCGCCTCATTATCCTGGAAAATTTGCCGAACCGCTGTCTTTATCTAAGGATGGTAGGGATCTTTAACGGGCCCAACATAGCATGGTACACTAGACCGGCGGCTTTACGCCCCCTCCGAAAGGCTGAACATGCCGATATTCAACTGGTTCAAACACAATGTCGCAACCTCGGTTGGTGTTAATTCTACAGTATGTACTGAAAAAGTGAAATGTTCCACTATTGGGATCCGAATCCAGTACCCTATGAACACGTTTTTACCACTGGATTATCGAGACTGCTTTCTTTATTACTTCTAATGTTTTAAACACTTTGTGTTTACTTCTGACTGATTAATTAATTAATTAATTTACCTTAAGAGTGCATATTTCAAACATACTTACCAGGAGAAACGAAATTTTGTATTCTTCCTTTCGTTGCGCCAGAAACAAATGAGTTAATGGTATCCACAGCCTGCTTGGTGTTTGTGAAATTGGTTGGGGTTACATCAACGTTGTAGTATTTTTTCGCTATTTGTTGAAATGATGAATTCAATTTGTAGTCGAGTGTTGTAAATATGGCATTGGAAACGTCTAGTGAAACACCCGAAGAACTTTTCTGAGGAAAAAATTAAGCTAGATCAACAAGCATGTTAAAAACACTGCTTTATTATATTAATTAGGTATCAATAAATAATGTCCTAAAACATTAAAATTTAGTAGGTATCTAATGGAATACACGACGAACTTATTAACTAAATACTAAATAAATAAAATTAGTCATCTCTTGAAATTATAACATTCTTATACACAGGTCCAAAAGTAATGACACAAAACAGCAGCATCAAAAATTACGATTTAACCAAAATTATCTCCGTCCGAATGACTAGGATCGGGCAGAAGAATGTGTGTGTCTCGTTAGATTGGATTGGCTGCGGTATGAATATCATTCGCACATTTTAAACGGGTAGAAGACAACGACCCTTTTGAAGACAGCGAGTCCGAATATGAAATATCAATTTTCTCACTTGCAAATGATGCTTCAAGAGAAAGTGAATTACTTCTTGGCGAAATTTATAACCCACACAACTCCGCAGTTATGGAACAACTCGAGGTGTAAATAAAAACAAAGAAAGAGAGAAGAGAAGAGAAAAAACCAAGTTAACAAAGGTAATTGGAGTTGTAATGAAAATAAATAAAAAAGAATGAAAGGAGAAGCGCATATACCTCTACAAAAGTCAATAAGCAAGATGCACCCTACGAACCTGTAAAAAAAAGAGAAAGGAAAATGGACCCACCTTTTAATCGCAAAATGTCTGTCAAATCATCCAAGTTATTCTGTAGGAACTTGAGTGAAGAAAATCGAATGAAGAATTTTCCAGAAAAGTTTAAGTAGAGATGAGAATAGAACGTTTCAAGGTAAATTTGCAGCTTATCTCCCGAACGCTTTTCAAAATATTGTTTTCAGAAACATTACTAGGACCCCCACCCCTGGATTCACAAACCACAAGAAACATTTCTTGTTCACACACCCCCAAGGAAGTTACGGGACTAGGAGTGAATAGCGGTGCTGGGCGGGGTAGGTAGTAAAAAGGAAATATGAGCAGAAAATGCGAAGCAAACTGTTTGAAAGCTGTCTATTTGAAGCCATATCTCCATTAAACCCTCCCTACCCCGCACAGCACCCCTATTCTCCCCAGGTCCCGTAACTTCTTTGGGGGGTATGAACAAGAAATTTGGTGGTGGGTGCTTCGTCGTTGGAATTTTCCTTCCCCTCTCGCGTGCATACAGCCACCCTCATTGCATAAACCACAAGAAAAATTTCTTGTTCATACCCGCCAAGGAAGTTACGGCACCTGGGGGAATAGGGGTGCTGTGCGGGGTAGGCAGGGTTTAAGGGGGATATGGCTTCAAGATGTAAAAAACACAGCTTCCAAGCCCGTTTTCTTCGCATTTTCTGCTCATATTTCCTTTTTACTACCTACCCCGCCCAGCACCCCTATTCACGCCTCTGGTCCCGTAACTTCCTTGGGGGTGTGAACAAGAAATTTTTCTTGTGGTTAGTGCATCCAGGGGGGCCTAGGCAGGTTTCTGAAAACAGTTTTTTGATAAGCGTTCGGGAGCTAATTTGCAAATCTACTCGTTTCAATAAATGGTTTAGTTGATTTACAGCCTATAAAATGCCACAAAACAGGTAAATCCCATCAAACTGGATTTAACAGAAACTGGGAAGCTATGCGTCAAGTTGCTCGAAAAGTGTTCGAGGCAGCTTTTTTTCGAAACCAAGTACCGAAAAATCTAAAGAAGGGACATTTTTAGTTAACTTCTTATTTGTACGAAAGTTTACAAATATGGGAAGCCATTATATCGTAAAGGGTATAATCAAATTATATTTAAAGCCTACTCGGAAGAATATAAGCAATCTATACATCAGATTCTATGTTGAGAGTTGAGAGATTAGAATTTCAAATATTTTGTTAAAATTCGCTACTAAACGCACTTGCAACGTCCGTACTTTTAAGACTATTCAATTTTCAGGTCAGCGTTGTAATAATTATTTTAATAAACTTTAATAAAAAGCCGATGTACGCTACTGGTTTAGTATGAGGATTAGTTGGGATTTCCTTAAGTATAAGTGGGCTTTTGTTTTCTATTTAACCGCGATCTGGATCTTGACTACATGGGTACGTGGTATTATCGATCTTGTTCTTGAAAAATATACCATATAAGGTTGTGTTTCGGCAAAGAAGATTCTACAAGGAATTTTCTGTTACGCTATAATTTTCTTACATGGTTATGTAACCAAATAGAGAAAACCTTAATCGGTTGGGTAGTAAACTATACAATGCCAGGATAATTCGAATGAATAACCGCCGCAATGTAGACAAATTACACAGGCCAGCACTCAAAAAATTTGCGAACAAAACATATCTGGGATTTTGTAGATACTTTCACCCCTATTATCAGATAATTGTTATTTATACTGTCGAAATAGGCGGGAAGTTTTGATTTGAAAAGTGACAGTTTTCTCATGTACTAGAAGTTTACCTACTGCGCTCGCACCTATTAAGAAACATACTAATATACTAATAGCTGGGGTTAAATAAAAGCTTTAATATATATATATATATATATATATATATATATATATATACATATATATATATATATATATATATATATATATATATATATATATATATATATATATATATATATATATATATATATATATATACATACCAGTAAATTAATGGCCATGTCTTTGTTAACATTTCTAAGTAAATTTCTATCCTTTGGTAACATTAACGCAGTCTCTATTTGTTTCAGTGTATCCCCTCTTGCACCTTCTGAAATTATTGTCAGAAGAGTCCATACTGTATATGGCGACAGGGCTAAATTAAGGTTGTCACCGCCTAATTCTGCTGTTGTCTGTAAAAATAAAATACATTTAAAATCTACAAAATTGAAAGTAAATCGGGTGTATCTTACTTTGAGGAGGTTGACGGCAAAACCATTAATTGATTCAGACACTGCCGATTTATCGACTGTAGATTTATCGACTATTTGTGCCAAGATGTTGCTAATCAATGGAAGTATCAGCAGTATCCTGAAAACTAAAAAATGTCTAATTAATATTTGATAATTGTGGCGGTGGTTCCGACCGCAGTGTTTTCGTCAACACTACCCTATGTTTCTCTTGACAGCTAAACGTTGCGTTACGTTACTTGACAGCAAGCTGTCAAGAACTACTATATAAGAGACACCAGGGATCTCTCTCTCTCTCCTCGCTACCAACCGACTCAGTGAAGATACGTCTCTCCACGCTCGGTCAGTTATCTGTTGTGTACTGTCTGTGATTGTTTTATAGTTAATTGTATCGTATAGTTTATTCAATTAGTGAAACAATAAAGTATATTAAATGTTTACGTATGGATTTAATATCAACAAGTGCAATTAACATCCATATTGGTGACCCCGTGCCGCAAGCCGAAGATGCCGAACCTGATGTTCCAGCCGACGTCGCCTAACTTCCACGCACGTGCTCATGCCTACAGAAAACGAATATCTAAACAGGTCAGTCTTTTCTAATTTAAAAATTATCTGATTTTTTTCACAATGGCCGAAGATTCTTCAAGCAGCAATATCATGGCAAGGGTTGCAATAAAATTACCTCCTATATGGAGACGTAACGTGAAAATCTGGCAAATGCAGGTTGACGCCCAGTTTGATATATCGCAGATCAGTTCTGAAAAGACAAAATTCAGTCATGTACTCGCTATACTCGATCCTGATGTCGCAGAGTCAATTTCAGATTTTTTAACCCAACCGTTATCATCAACCCCCTATTCAGATCTAATGAAACGTCTTTTATTAGAATTTGAAGAGTCCGATAGTCGCAAACTAAATAAACTTTTAACAGAATTAGAATTAGGCGACAGAAAACCATCGCAACTTTTACGCGAAATGAAGTTTTTAGCCGGTAGTCAGATTGGAGAAAATTTCCTTAAAATTTTATTTCTACAACGTTTACCAGTCAACGTTCGTTCAATTTTGGCTTTAAGCAACGATTCTCTAGAAAATTTGTCGGTTACAGCAGACAAAATCGTGGAATTTTCCGGAGATAAATACAACGTGGCTGAAATTCAGTCACGCGAGCCCGACAAGCTAGCCAAGTTAGAAGCGCAATTAGAGAAGCTAACAGCATCAGTCAACGAATTGCGAACGCGTTCCCGATCTACCTCCCGAGAAAGACCCAAGCTTTCTCGAAATTCCATAACCGCAAATTCCTCAACCTCCACGTGTTGGTATCATCAACGATTTGGCAACAAGGCCAAACGTTGCATCCAACCTTGCAATTTCAAAGCAAAACATGTGTCGGAAAACTAATGAGGCACTCCCTCCACGCGGCAGGAGACGAGAGCCACCTAACACGCCGCCTTTTTATTTTTGATAGACGCTCCAATATGAAATTTCTAATCGACTCTGGAGCGGATATTTCAGTTATTCCACCCACTCACGACCAACGGAAATTTCAATCGAAACGTACCTTGTATGCTGCAAACGGGGCCCCTATTCATACCTATGGCGAACAACTATTAGATTTGGATCTAGGTTTACGCCGTAGGTTCTGCTGGCCCTTCACACTTGCCGATATCAAGCAACCAATTATAGGCGCTGATTTTCTAGCAGAGTTTGCTTTACTTGTGGATATGAAACATAGACGTTTAATCGATACAAAGACAAACTTCTCTAAGACCGGTGCTAACCCACCACCAGGAATTAATTCTAAAATTCATCTTGTAGACCCGACACACCAGTACTTCAAATTGCTACAACAATTTCCTGACCTTTTTAAGGAAACTTCTTCTAGCAACCTTCCAGAGGTTGAATTCTTCCATACTATAAGTACGGAAGGACCACCTGTCACTGCAAAAGCTAGAAGATTGCCCCCAGAAAAGCTAGCTCAAGCAAAGCTAGAATTTCAGCACATGATGGACTTGGGAATTTGTAGACCCTCCAAAAGTCCATGGTCAAGCCCCCTCCACATGGTGCAAAAAAAGGATGGCTCATGGAGACCATGTGGGGATTACCGAGCACTAAACGCTAAAACTATCCCAGACAACAGCTACGTGATCAAACACTAGAACCCCTAGGTTTCTACTCTAAAAAGCTTACTTCAGCCCAAAAATCTTACAGCACCTACGATCGCGAACTTCTAGCTGCTTATCAGGCAGTTAAATACTTTAGATATACCCTAGAAGGTCGCCATTTCACCATTTATACGGACCACAAACCTTTGACATACGCTTTTGAACAACGCGTCGATAAAGCATCTCCAAGGCAACTACGACATTTAGACTTCCTAGGTCAATTTACCACAGACATTCGCTACATACCAGGTCCTACAAACATTCCCGCAGACTATTGTTCTCGCATTGAAACAATTTCACTTTCTTCCACTGTGTCACTCCAAGAAATTGCGCAAGCTCAGTCATCTTGTGAGGAACTCAAACACCTTCTGCAGTCTAAATCTTCCTCATACAAATTTCAAAACATGCCTCTTGACAACGGAATGAATCTTATTTGCGATTCTTCTTCAAAGAAACTTCGCCCCTTCATTCCGCTCAAATTTCGCCGAAAGATTTTCGATTCTATCCACAATTTATCTCACCCAGGCATATCAGCTTCAGTCGATCTGGTCCAGGATAGATTTTGTTGGCCCAAATTGAAACGCGATGTATCTCTTTGGTCTAAAACTTGCATTCCCTGCCAGAAAGTCAAGATATGGAGACACACTTCCAGTGCCATTGGACAATACACCCCAGCCATGAGAAGATTCTCGCATATAAATGTTGACATTGTGGGACCATTACCAGCATCACAAGGTCAACGCTATCTGTTAACAATAATAGACAGATTTTCTCGATGACCCGAAGCAATTCCATTGTCAGATATTACAGCAGAAACAGTAGCGAACACTATTTTATCATGCTGGATCTCTCGTTTCGGTGTTCCGCAATACATCACCACAGACAGAGGTAAACAATTCGATTGCCACCTTTTCACACACCTCACTAAAACACTAGGTGCAGACCACATCAAGACCACAGCTTACCACCCAGCAGCAAATGGTGTAGACGAGAGATGGCATAGAGTTCTGAAACAGGCCTTGAAAGCCCATATGGACGAAAACTGGGTCGCTAAATTGCCAATTGTGTTACTAGGACTCAGATCGTACATAATTCCAGAATATCGCTCAACACCCGCTGAAATAGTCTACGGAGAATCAATCAAACTTCCCACCGACTTTTTCAACAGCACACAAGCTCATGATGTTCCACCACTTATATCTCAGCTGAAAGAAGACATAAGGAAACTTCGACCAGTACCTTTTAAACATCATACTGCAAAAAAGGTATTTGTCCATCCTAAGCTTATGGAAGCTCCTTTTGTTTTTGTTCGCATTGATATTCCGCGAAAAACTCTCGAACCAGTTTATGACGGCCCCTTTGAAGTGTTATCCCGAACTGACAAAGTCTTCAAAATCAAGAAATCACACGGAGAAGAGACAATTTCTGTTGACCGTCTTAAACCCGCATTCATTCTTTGTGATAACGAACAGACAACTTTCCAGCCTCAGAGACATCCTAGTGAAACTGAAAGTGACAGTGAAAGTCCAACACCTAGTGAAACTGAAAGTGACAGTGAAAGTCCAACACCTAGTGAAACTGAAAGTGACAGTGAAGTTCCCGTTCCCGTACACGCCATGGATTAACAATAACAATTAACATCCATAATAATCAAATAAGAAAAAAATACTGCAGTAAATGTTGTTGAATATTCCAATGAAACAGATTTTGATACTTTTAATTCAAAATTGTTTTTTTTTCTTCTTCATTTGCTGACAATCTACAAAATGATTATTTGGTTGTATACAGTCTCTATTTGATAACATTCTGTGTTATTTGGAGCTGTCGTGACAACATACTACCTGGTTCCGCACCGAGATGGCGACCCTGTCGTATCTCACAATGTTCTAGGGGGCTGGCTTTTTTTGATACAGGAGTGGAGAAATGCATCATGCAGACTTCATTCACGACACCCTAGTGTGTAGGATATAGAGGGACCGTGAGCTTACTCACTAAAACTCCGTTCCCTGGAGTACCGGACCTTAGTCCGTACCTCCGTCGGAAAGATTTCACACAATGACGTTTGGGTTTAGATGTTTCCATTCTGTTTTTGCTGCGGAGGCGTTAGCGGGTAAGTATAAGCTTTGGACGCTTATGCCTATATGGAAGCTGCTCAGCGTAATCGGTGGCATTACAAAGAAGAGCCTTTGGGTGAGAAGCGGCTTTTGCGAACTGAGTTGTGGTTAGTTGAGTTGTAAACTCAAGTATCGAAGGCATTTCCATATCAGACTGAATCTGACTATTTCTGACAAACCATGGCGCTCCGGTAACCATTCTCATAATTGTATTCTGGATGATTTGAAGGTTTTGATGTGTGTGTCGGCCCATGCAGGGGCTGCATAGATCAATGCTGGCGGGATTATGACTTTGTACATGAGCATTTTATTGTTCACGGACAATTTGGAATGGAGGCTGGCTACCCTAGCCGTATTAATTTATAGGTGTATTCTCGTTGTAGTTAGTATACCGTACTGAACTGATGAGCTCTAATTAGAGCGAAACCGGTTTGCGGTTCTAATTATGGTGAGAATACATCTAGCCTTACATCTTCTTTATTTGATTTATTGTTAGTAACCGTTATTTTATCAATATTGAGCGTTAGGTTATGCACGCTGTGAATAACCTAACACAACATATCTGGGATAGTAGCCACCACATTGATAAAGACAATCCGAAACTTATCAAAATAATGGCCAGACAGCCAGCAAAATACGATGCGTACGAAAGTAGTTATATTTATAGGGCAATAAAAAACAAAATTTCCTTAAAACGAGCCCCGCCACTGGATTGCAGTCCTCTGTTTGCGCTCTGTCGTTGAAGCAGATAAACATTCCGAAAGTAAAGTGATAAAGGAAGTTCAAAAAGCTCGTCCGGTAATTAAAAGTCTGGACGCAGCAAGTGCGTTATGGTAGTGAATTTTCATTGAAATGATCTAGCACAAAATATTTTATTATAACTTTTTTCTTGTAACATAAAAATCTAAATTTTGGTGTATAGTTTACTTTTTATATCGTAAACCTACTTACCAAATTTGGTTATTATAGCTTTTTTATTTTTTGATAATTTTTTTTTCGAATGAAAACTTAAAATTTCCCCAGAAAACCTCGTCCGATGATTAATAAACTTATCCAAGCCATTTAGGAAAGGAAGGTACATGCCAAATTTTTCCAAAATCGGCCCATTATTTTTTGAGATAAAAATGTTTTTCGAATGAAAACTCAAAATTTTCCCGCAAAACCTCATCCGATTTTCCTGACTAACAAACTTATCCAAGCCATTTACAAAAGGAAGGTACATGCCAAATTTGATCAAAATCGGTCCATTATTTTTTGAGTTATCGGTGTGATACATACATACATACATATATATATATATATATATATATATATATATATATATATATATATATATATATATATATATATATATATATATATATATATATATATATGGGTTCTAGGGGGCCTAGTTCGCGCTCATTTGCAAAAATTTTTTCAAAATTCAAAAGTCGGGATCTCCCCATTAGTGAATTTTTTCTACGAAAATTCACTAAAATACGATACACAGAAAATTTGCCTGCGATTTAATCTCCCTCTCGGTATCGTTCTTTACCGAAGACTCAGTAGAAAAGGTGGTGTAGAAAGTAGGTAGAATTGTTCATCCTCTGATGACGCTAACTTTGTTAGTGAAACGATCGTCAGGTCTTTAAAAAGATGTGTTGTGGTGATTTGGGTTTTCCAAGTGTACTTATTCAATATGTTGCCTTTGTTAAATTTCTTTTATAAAACTGCGAAAAAGGTACGCATCTCAAAAAATTATAATCCGTCCTAAAATGGTTAAACCAGCCTTTTTATTAAATTGACATGTGTAATTTTGACACAATCTTAATAATCGTATTGCATGGTGAACATGTTGGCTCTATGAAAATATGTTGATAGTGCTATATACTGTATACAGTGGCGGATTAGCAGTCTTGGCCGCCCTAGGCCCCAGGCCATGTACTAAGTACCAGCCGCCCCTTTCTCAGCACCCATCATATAGACTACATAATGAATTTACTTTATTGCCAACATTATATACATATGTATCATATCTATATTTTATACATAAAATGTGCGATAGTGATTTAGGAAGATTATTGTTATACGATGCGGTGCAGACTGTACCGTGCAGTGCGGCCGCCATATGCCATAATGTGTTTTTTGTCACGATTGGCCGCCCCTAATATCTGGCCGCCATAGGCCCGGGCCTACTGGGCCTTAGGGCAAATCCGCCACTGACTGTATATAAGTGTATAAATGTAGTAAAACCACAAATATATTTATATGTAAATCATAATTTAACTCTAATGGTTTTTCCTGAAATATTTGCAATTGTACGCCCATGTTGGTATCTTATGTAATTCATTATAAACCGCGATAGTTATTTGGAAATAATCTCTAAAAAGCTTACCGCAAATCTTTGGTTGCTAGAATAGGATGTACGGGTACGTACGATGAGGTAATCATGACATTTTAAATAATAATTACAGGTGTGTCTTCAATAATAATAATAATAATTGTTTCAGGGTTCTTGACTTGTACAAAAAATTTAGTTTTCGTCATTACATTCTAGCAGTGCATTTAACTCCAAACACTGAGGCTACACATTCGGTAAATGCGCAAACTAAAAACTTCTAGTTTAGTTTAAAAAGTCTGGACGCAGCAAGTGCGTTATGGTAGTGAATTTACATTAAAATGTTTTAATAAAAATATGTGTTTTTTTAAGAAAGCAGGCATCAAATTTGACTACCGGTATAACCTATATAGTAGAGACAATGTGTCATGACTCATCAAAATAACTTTATTGTTTGAAAATGTACACAAATTTTCGAAAGTAAACTTAAAGTGTTCCCGAAAAAAACTGGGTTCTTGGTCAACCTTATAGGTTAATAATTGAGCTATTCAAATTTGAAGCATTTAATGAAAATTCGCTACCATTAACGTAGTTGCTGCGTCCCGAATTTCATTTCTTACAAACATGCATTATATTTCGATGGAAATGCAAAAATGCAATAACATAAGCCGTGTCCGATTAAAAAAAAAGAAAATTTGTATCACCAACTTATGGGCCAGCCTGTAATTGTAGACATAATTTTTTAAGGTGTAGCTCAAGACACTCTATAATTAATGTATAATTTTTTTATCGTATCTTGTATAATAACGGATATATTGAGCTTTATTGATTTATTACGAAAATTCGACAAAAATTATATACCACTAACGATAAACTCTATAGCTAAGACAACTACCAAAGCATCAGAGAAATAGTCTATTTGAAATGAATTTTCTAAAAATCTTTTAGTAAAATGAAGGACAATGACGGTTGAAGCTAAGACTTCAGGGTTTGTAAAACATTCTTCTTGAGACATTTTTTCCATAGCCCGTATTAGTTTCAGGTTCTTTGCCTAAATGTTCCCAATTTTGACGTTTTAAATCGCGACTTTGACGTTTTGAGGAAAACCCCAATTAATTTGTCTTTAAACTTATAGCTTTTTTGTCTTTTAACTTACAGAACTATATAAGTACGTTATTTACCTATAATGATATAAACTCGCGCACCACATTTGGTTGCCCTTACTTTGTTATTTCCGGAGATATAATTTTTTTTCGAAAGAAAACACAACATTTTCCGGGAAAGGCTGAGGCGATTTTCCTGTCTAACGAACTCATCCAAGCCACTTGCAAAAGGAAAGTATTCACCAACTTTAATCAAAATCGGCCCATTATTTTTTGAGTTATCGGTGTGATACATACATACATACATATATATATATATATATATATATATATATATATATATATATATATATATATATATATATATATATATATATATATATATATATATAAACATATAAAAATTGAAATTAACCCCGGATATGTGTGCTAGGGGGCCTAATTAGCGTTCATTTGATTTTTTTTTTCAAAATTCAAAGGTCGGGATCTCCTTATTTAGTGATTTTTTTAAAGAAAATTCACTAAAAAACCATGAACGCAGCAAGTGCGTTATGGTAAAGGATTGTCATAAAAAAGTGTTTCTAACTAAAAAATTTACTAACTATAAACTGTAAACTGGCAACACCGTTTCTTCCTAAACACGTCATCTCTCTCTCTCTCTCTCTCTCTCTCTCTCTCTCTCTCTCCCTCTATATATATATATATATATATATATATATATATATATATATATATATATATATATATATATATAATATAATATAATATAATATAATATAATATAATATAATATGATCTGTACTAACCGCAGAAATTCCCTCTGAATTTTATTAACTAACCAAACAGCATTATAAGTTTTTGGGTATTCGTTGAAAGAACGAATTCCAATCATCAATAAATAAAATTCAATCACTTACAATTAATTTTGTCTGCAGTTCATTAGCATTTAATAGTTCAATTCTTTATAAGCGGCAAGAAAAAAAAAGCCTGGACGCAGCAGGTGCGTTATGGTAGTAAATTTTCATAAAAATTATCTGGCACAAAATATTTTATTGTAACTTTTTTGTAAGAAAAAAATTTAAATTTCGGTGTATAGTTTACTTTTTTTTATCGTAAACCTACTTACCATATTTGGTTAGCATAGCTTTTTTATTTTTTGAGATAAAATTTTTTTTCGAATGAAAACTCAAAATTTTCCCGGAAAACCTCGTCCGATTTTCCTAACTAACGAACTTATCCAAGCCAATTACAAAAGGAAGGCACATGCTAAATTTGATCAAAATCGGCCCATTATTTTTTGAGTTATCGGTGCGATACATATGTATATATATATATATATATATATATATATATATATATATATATATATATATATATATATATATATATATATATATATATGTGACAACAAACAAAACATTTGAAATTATATAATGCTAACCTATATAGGTTTAGCTGTTTATAAATATATAAATTAATAGACGAGTAAATGAACATATAAATAAATATAATAAAATTGAAAAGATACGTGAAGTATAAAATGACAAATATCACATATTGTCATGTCTTTATGTCAAACAACACATTTAAAATTATATAGTTAGTTAGTACTTATCAAAGCAAAGGACTTTTTAACTACTATAACGTATAACTAACTAGAGGAAAACTTGGTAAGTAGTTAATAATTATTAAGTTTAGTAGGTAGGTTTTTTTATAATACATTTTCGGGGAAAAAGAGGGGAGCCCTTAATTTTTTTTCTTGCGCACCCCCAGTGCATTAAGGCACGAGCCGCTACTGTTTCGGAGATACTTTTTTTTTAACTTTAATTTTTATGGGATTTTCTGTATTTGTAAGATTTTGATGAATAACTCACTTGATGCGTCTAGGCTTTTTAAAATATTTTACGAAAATTTTTTTCAAAGAGAATAATCATTTACACTGTTTTCCAATGATAATGTTTAAACATCGGAACCAAACTGCGCACGTTGGTTTGGTTGTTGTGTCATTGACATTACTTTACGACTTTCATCCATAACAAATTTTACTGTTGTCAACAGCTTCCATTAACTGTCAGATTATTAAACGGAAGTCTTTTATATTTTTAGGTTTTAATAGCATCCATTTTAAATGTATTTTCATTATAAATATTTACTGGTTTTGAACAGGTCGTGTATAATTTCCAGTTTTATTGTATTTTGATTCATAAACAAATAGATTAAAATTAGATAATTGTTTAGATCATTTATTTAGCAATACGTTACGGTCAACGAATATATTTAATTTATGTTAATTGAAGGCATATTAGAAATTTGAATAATGGCTCAAATAATCATAAAAAATACAATTTTCATTCAAAAGATAAATATTATTCTAGTTATTAGTGAATTAATGTTCTGACTTTAACATTTTAATTGTTAATAATGTAAAAATTATAATTTTAGGTTTGATTAAGTTAGATAGATATATAGATATTTATTGTACCAAAGCTATATAAATTGAAACTGACCCTGGATATGGGTTCTAGGGGGCCTAGTTCGCGCTCATTTGAAGAAATTTTAAAAAAATTTCAAAGTCTCCTTATTAGTGATTTTTTTTCAAGAAAATTCACTAAAACAAGCACTTGTGAAGCACTTGTGGAGCTACGGGAAAAGTCTACGACTGTACTAAATATGGAACGGTTTCAATAAGCTAGGGTAAGAACAATAACAACCATATATGCTATATATAATGGAAATAAGTCTTAAAAGTTTTCATCTTTATTAAATTATTTTTGATACAAAAACTCGCTAAAAAATTTATCGGAATAACAACAATCTAATCAGATAATGGTAAAGTGAAATGAGACTAAAAAAATGATAAAAAGTGAAGTCACTAACTAGGATTAGAGCTCGTCATCTGGACTCGATTATCCGATTTCCATGGCTTAGCCCACTTGGCCACGGTCGACATGTATGTAGTAGCAAGTATATCCGGTAGTATGTTAATTGTCTAACATCTACTATTTACACCAAAAAATTTTTATTTACAATGGATTTTTTGCTTATATTTTAACGAATTGAAGGAACGTCACGATGTAGACATAGATCTAGGAGCTTGTTAGTCATTTCTTGTAGTATTTTTCACTCACATTCGTACTCAATTAATTTGGACGTTTTAACTTTCTTGAATCAGATTTAATTAATTAAAAATTGATTTACCCCTAACTTTTTTCTCTTTTAAGATAGAGACCTGAATTGGTACATAGGATATTCTTTATGACAGAAACCAGCGTACCGAATTTGGTTGCGCTTACTTTGTTATTTACGGAGATATATTTTTTTCTACAGAAAACATAAAATTTTCCATGAAAACCTGGGCCGATTTTCCTGGCTAATGAACTTTTCCAAGCTACTTTCAAAAGGAAGGTATGTACCAAATCTGATCAAAATCGGTCCATTATTTTTTGAGTTATCGGTGTGATACCTACATATATATATATATATATATATATATATATATATATATATATATATATATATATATATATATATATATATATATATATATATATATATATATATATATATATATATATATATATATAAACATATAAAAATTGAAACTGACCCTGGATATGGGTTCGAGGGGGCCTAGTTCGCGCTCATTTGAAGAAATTTTGTCAAAATTCAAAACTCAGGGTCTCCTCATTAGTGATTTTTTTAAAAGAAAATTCACTAAAAACACAAGTGATAAAAAAGAGGCAAAACGATATCTACACATAGTAACAAATTAAAATATAAATCGCTGGTGTTGAAATTTAACAGATGCACCATCTTAAACTTAAGATACGATTGCAAAAGACACTACAGATTAAAAGTTAAATATTCCTTTCTAGAATGAAAACAAATCCTTAATAGAAGTTTTTTAAGTTGACGTTTAAACTGGTTAACATTGACTATCTGCCCAATGATTATAGGCAAGTGATTATATAAACGGGTAGCAGTATAGTAATGTGACCGCTCATATAGAGTGACGCATTGAAAACGAAACAGATTTGCGTCCAGAGATTTTTTTTTTTAATAAACACGTCAATTTTAATACAGAGGGGGACATGTTTTGACATAAAACTCAACTTTGTCACATCAACCCCTTAAGGGTGGTGATAACAACCCTTATATTTTAAATAGGGAACATGGGTGGAGTGTTACGTCATTTGAAAACTCCTTCTTTTCTGAATTCAGTAGTGTGGGTTTTGGAAGTTTTATCAACTTGTTTAAAAATTATTCACAGTTGGAGTTGCAAGAACGTATTTCATTAATTGTGATAAGAAATTCACTAATTAGTCAATTTTTCGTTAAAAAAAATTAAAAAACAAAATCAAATGTTAAAAAATGTTTATTCAGTTAAGTAAGTAGTCAAATTTTTGACCACCAGCTTCCATACAAAAGTACAAATTTTGTTCAAAACGAGTTCTGACATTCTGGAGCATTTGTGGAGTTATTAGATGGCATTCTTCAACAGTGCGTCGTCGTAATTCTTCCAGAGACTCCGGTTCTGTTGCGTAAATTCTTCTCTTTAAATGGCCCCATAGAAAGAAGTCTAAAGGAGTTAAATCCGGTGATCTAGGGGGCCACCCAATTGCACCTCTACGCTCAATCCATTGTCCTGGAAACTCTCTGTTCAAAAACTCCCTAACATGTTGTGAAAAATGCGGAGGAGCTCTATCTTGTTGAAAAACTAATTGATTTTCTTGATAGCGATCATCATTTTCAACAATGTCAATTAGTAGAGGGTAAACGATATTTTCTAGTAACTCCAAATACGTTTCGCCACTCAAATTGCCATCACGAAAAATTGGTCCGATTAAATGGTCTCCAAAAATGCCAGTCCAGACATTCAATTTCTGTGGAGTTTGAGTGTGAACATCGCGAAAATTTTTTGGATTATTATCTGCCCAATAACGACAATTATGACGATTGACTGTAGAGTTTAATAAAAACGTACACTCGTCTGAAAAACAGATATTGAACAGAAAGTTCCCGCTATTCGTGCTGTCACAAAACTCCAGCCGCCGTTCAAAATCATCTCCATTCAGTTGTTGTACAAGATGAATTTTATACGGGTGAAATTTATGATGCTTCAATATTCGCTGAATAGTTCTTCTTTTGATGTTTGAAACATTGGCCCATTTTCTCGTGCTCAAAGTTGGGTCTGCAGCAATTTGTCCTAAAACTTCAATCTCAGTAGTCTTATTTCTAAACGGAAATCCACGTTCAGGATCCTGTTTTTTGTTGGCTACTGAACCACTTTGTCGAAACTTTGCAACTAACTCCAAAATGTATTTTCTGTTAACATCTCTGTTCGGATGTCGTTCATTAAACAAATTTGAGGTACGGTTGGCACAGTCATCGTTTTTGAAAAAAGAGTAATTATTTCAACTCTTTCTTCTACAGAATACACAATTGTGAAATTAATTTTCGGTAGTACTATCAAGTATGAAACCGACCGATAAACTGAAATAATAAACCACATTTCTCTCATTCCGATAATAAATGTTCTGATAGTCAATTTTTTGTTTACAAACCAACAAAACATTGACTATCAGCAAATGTCTTATCGGAATGAGTGAAATGCGTTTTTGCTTCTTCAACTGTGAATAATTTTTAAACGAGTAGATAAAACTTCAAAAAAAAAAGTTTGCTGAATTCAGAAAAGAAAGAGCTTTCAAATGATGTAACACTCGACCCATGTTCCCTATTTAAAATATAATGGTTGTTATCACCACCCTTAAGGGGTTGATGTGACAAAGTTGAGTTTCATGTCAAAACATGTCCCCCTCAATATTAAAATTGGCGTGTTTCAGCGTTTCTAAAAAAAATTTTTCTGGACGCAAATCGGTCTGTTTCGTTTTCAATGCGCCACCCTATATTAACCCCTTACCGCATACTGTGCTATATATGGCACAAAGCAGTTTGCACTTGCTTATAATTTGTTCATGCTATTGAACATACTCTGTGGCTCACAAACTACTAACATACAGAAACTCTATCGCTATGTATCGCATTTGCGATATCTAGTATCGAATTTCTAAAGTTACAATACAATTCTCCAATGGCCAACAATAACTGACAACTGATATACAACCTGACATTTGCATGCTCTGAGTTCGTCTGGAACAGACATCAGTCAGTGTTTGACTCGAGGCAGTATCATCATATATTTAGAAGCTCACAGAAGAGGCCTTAATCTCTAGTTGTAATCCACCCCTAAAGATCTCAGCTCTCCTCCGGGTTCGTCTAGACTCGACACCCACCAGTGTTAGATTCAAGGCGACATCCCATCAAGTCCCGCTCCCGAGCATCACCCAAGCGAGGCTGTACGTCCGTTTCGAAGCACACAGTGGGGGCCTCAAACTCCGGGTGTATACCACTCATCAGAGATCTCAACCCACTCCGGGTCGTCGGGACCCACGACACCCGCCAGCACTCAACCCAAGGCGGTATCATCTGGAACCCCGCTCCCGAGTAACAAGCATGCGAGGTCAATTGTTCATTTCTAAGCCCAGAGTGGAGGTCTCAAAATCCGGATGCACATCACTCCCCGGAGATATCCGCCTCCTTCCAGGCCCATCTGGACAAGACACCCGCCAGTGTTTGACTCCGATTATTCGCCTCTTACGACAGGCAGGAGTTACCTTGGGCCTATTCTGTTAGTTAGTCCCTGGAACCACAGGGATTATACTTTTAACTGTTTCATTTTTGTAATAATCTATCATATGAAAATTGCAACTGACTCAGAATTTCTATTCTAGATGAGCTAGTTCCCGCTCACTTGAAGAAAATTTTTCAAAATTCTAAAGCCGCACAATTTTTTCCACGAAAATTAACTGAACGAAGTAAACTAAAGGGACTGCGAAAATGGATATAAAAATAGACAGGCAAGTAGAAATGTTTACTTAACTTGGATGGATTAGTATCATTACAGGGGTTGGTAAATGTGGCAAATAAATAAGGAGGAACGCAATCGCAAAGCAAGCATTCAAAAAACAAATAATCTTCTTACTAACAAACATTTTAACGTGAATCCGAAGAAAAGTTCAACAAGTCATACATATGGAGTCTGGTTGTGTAAGGAGACAAAGCGAGAGAAAGACACACACACACACAGGCAGAAAGAGAGAGAGAGAGAGAGAGAGAGATCTTGTCACGTACCAAAAATTCAAGATTCTAGGTTCATGGAAAGTTGAGTGATTTATATTTGATATTTTTAAATAAAAATGCTCTACCACAAAGAATTTGCTGCTTTAAGAGGTTATTTAAATGATAATGAATTGTAAAGTAAATTGTTTTGAAATCAATTGAAAACGAATAGGTGCATTTGGTATTGAACGTTTTGCATGTTTTAAAAACGTGGAATATCATATCCTGAATCTAAAAACAATACTGTTTTTTTTATAATTAGAATTCCCATTAAACACGATCTTCGATTAGATCGATATCATAATGTGTACAAGACGTTGTAATTTTTATTGTGATGCAATTTCTCGGTTATATATTTGATGATTCGACCGGATATTCCGGATTTAAATAAGCGTTAATCATAAAAATAATCGCTATTCTGAGATTAAAGGTGGCCTCGATTCTTTAAAAGTTGTTTTCACTTGGGAATTTGCAAATATGCAGGTAGCCCGCATTGACGTTAGTGTACTGTTTTAATTGTTTCTGATGAAGTAAGACTAATTGGATATTGTGATCAGCTTTATGCAATTTGCATGTATTATGATTAGTTAAGTGCATCTAACAAAACCTTTGGTTAAATATTCGTAGCTCTTAGCATTTGAAGGATAACAAGGTCACGATCCGCAGTGAAAAGCAATTAGGAAGCTAAATACATTAGAATACTAATAGCGCTATTCACTTTCAAAACGGATTTAATTTCAATTCCGATTTACATAAATTCTGCAGCAGATTTTAAATATAACATTGAATACTTATATCTAAAGCATGAACAAACTTGGCTTTCACATATTTTTTTTATATTTCAAGAACACACCACGAGAGCGTACAGCCTAAATACTATCGTACCGTGGGTGTCGACAAGGAGGAAAGAGGCAACTTGTTAATTCTGGACTTGAAGGTTTGGAGGTTCGGAGGAGAAGGAAAACATGTGCCGGCAAGGAATTCCACAACTTGGAAGTCCTAGGGACAAAAGAACGGGCATAACAAGATTTTCTGTCTGGTGCCCTGGACAGTAAAAGGGTGCATTCGCTCTGTTCCCCTGGTAGATCTGTTGGGGGCAGCAGGTGGAGGAACTATGGAAGAAAGCTCCTCTGAGCAGTGGTCGTGTAGATATCTATAAAAGAGAGAGAGGTCACCAACGGCACGTCGGTGGGCAAGGGATGGCAGCCTATGGGTGAGGGTAGGGTCACCGATGAGACGTATAGTTCTCTTCCGAATGGAGTTCAGGATAGCGAGTGTAGAAGCGGCAGCGGAACCCCAGATGTGGGAGCAGTATTCGAGGTTTGGCCTTATTTGTGAAGTATATAAGGTATAGAGATTAGCTGGTGAAAAGTATTTGCGAACCCGGAAGAGGTCACCTAATTTCTTAGCAGCCGCTTCTGCAATTGATGTGACATGATGTTGCCAATTGAGATTTCGATCCACAAGTGAAAAGGACTAATTACTTTGAATAACTTGGTTGTTCATTGTGCTGGGTCTCTGGCTGTTGTATCTCTTATGAGATAGAAAGCAAGACTGAGATTTGGTGGAGTTGAATTGTACAAGATTTCTACTTTCCCAGTCTAATATTTTTTGGCGATCCACATAGACAGAACCCTCCATGAGCTTGCGATCCTCATCTATTTGGGCTAAAGAGACAGGCTTAGAATATTGTATATTCAAGTGGAGGGTGCTGTTCTCCACGTAACTGTGAACTGGATTGGATGTGCTAGAGAGGAGGTCATTAATGTGGAGAAGAAACAAAGTAGGGGCTGAAGCTGAACCTTGAGGGACTCCTGCATTAATTAGATACAGTTTAGTGAAATGGCCACCCACGACAACAGAAATGCTCCGATTGGAAAGGAAATTTGCTGTCCAGGTACAGAGTTTTGGTGGTAGGCCATAGGCCGGAAGTTTATTAAGCAGCGCTGCCTGCGAAACCTGGTCGAATGCTTTGAACATGTCTAGAGCGACAATCTGGGATTCACCGTGTAGTTTCATATACTTGTTCCAAGAATGGGTGACAAAGGAAAGGAGGTCGGTAGTTGATCTGCGCTGACGGAATCCATACTGCCTGTCGTGGATTAGACTTCAAGAAATTTTAGTAATTCGGTGCTTATATGCTTTTCCATTACTTTAGAGACGACTGAAAGGAGATAAATAGGCCTGTAGTTGCTAGGAATCGCTTTGTATCCTTTCTTGGGGACGGGTTGTACTCTAGCAGTTTTCCAGTTACTAGGGAATATACCTCTATTGTAAGATGTCTCAAACAGACGAGTCAGGTCAGGTCAAGCTGTGGAACATAACCTTATGAAAAAACCATTATATTTAGAAATAGACCCAACAGCATATACACCATAATATGAAATTGCATATAAACAATATTACTCTGACTTTTGTTCAACAAGCGAAAAATTTAGGCATGATATTAGACGAAGATTTAAGATTCAAAGAGTATATTAAATATATTAATAGGAAAGCATTTACGTCACTAAAATTATTCCAGTAGTAACAGACAGTTTCTTTCTAAACTGTCATTTAAAAAATACTATGTAACTCATTAGTTTTATTCCACTACGTATATTGCGACATCTCTGATAAACAGAGAAACCAGACAACCCAGAACTCATCATTTAATTAATATTTGGCGCTGGAAAATAGGATCATGTTTCGCAGACTAGGAAATGTGACAGGTTACGTATAGAAAATGGCAGGTCCTTTAGTCTCGGTATATTTATCCATAATTGCTGTAAATACGAGACTCTTATTTATAACTCAAAAACAAGTTAGTGGTTTGTTCGGAGTTACATGATTGACATATTGGGTTACAAATTCGATTTTCTATACCTCGTTACAGAGCCTCGCATTTCAGAAGTTTCGAATATAGTAAAGTGCGATTATTCAAGCCATAATCGAATTACTTGACGGCCTGTAGTCTCGAATGTCTTTAGACGAACATTTTAATAAACTCTGCTAGGAGTTGTGTGTTGTGTTAATATGTATGTATGTGTTTTGTATGTGCTAGTCAGATGACTTTTTAACGCATTTGTGTTGTAAATATACTGGTCCAAAAGTAATGATACACAGATCAACAGTAGATTCTTCGATCTAAATATTACAATTTAGCCGAATTTACCTTGGTCCAAAAGTATACTGGTAAAGTAAGAACAAGAATTTCGAGTTTCTTAGATATCTAGAAAAGTCTAGCGTATTGTGTTGAAGGTTTGTACAGAAGAGTGTCTCATAGTGATAAAACATAATGCATTCCTAATTTGGCTCTAGCAATAGAACACGCTGCTTGCGGTACTTGTCCAATCTTTAAAATACCCACACTTTTTTGTTAACGTTGCTAGGAGACTTTGAGTAGAAAATAATATTCTTTGTAACAAAAAGGTATACTTGTTGAATGATGCTAAAAAAACGCTTTCGAAATATTTGCTGCAACACATTTTTCGTAATAGTTTCAGTGCGTATTTTATTTATCGAATGGTAGGCGTCTAAACAAATTTATGACTCTGTTCTTGCCAAAATCGTGTTATCGTCGCAGAATATTTCTTATGCCGTGTCTTGGTGTCATTAGTTGCTATTATCAGAATTTATACAAGATATGCAGTGACATAATTGTTTTTCTAATGGAAAAATGCGTGACATGGTTTGCTTTTATACGCAAGGAGATTTCAATGGACGTAAATGTTATATATTGTTTGTAAAGAATAAGGTTTTCTAATTATTAAACATTTACAGATCTGATAAAAAGTTTTTATTATTTTCACTCTGCCACATTGGACATGTCTAACCATAGAGCCATACTCTCATATTAAGTATCTGACAGTCAGTATTAGTATAAACATAAAACTAACTAATGACATCTCCGTTCAAAATATAAATAATGACAAAAAGAAAACAGTTATTCTATTCTAATACATATGAAAATCTGAATACTTAGCTGGTAGCTTAAACCCTTGTTTAGGTCTGTTAGTAGTAAGCTCATTTTCAGTCCTATCAGATATTTTCAGTCCTTGTTCAGGTAAATTAGTCAATAACCTATTATTGGGTAGGTCTTGATGGAGCTGGCCATCGTCATGTTGCTAAGTCATGGTTGGGGAGGGATTAAGGGAAGGCCATAGATCTTTAAGGTTTCTTCTATATTCTTGTGATTCCGTTTGGACTATGTAAGATCTTGGCGCTTCATGATTTTTTGTCACTTTAGATGGTTCCTATTCTCTTCCTTTCCTTATTATTATGTCATCTCTTTCTTGTAGGTTAGGTAATGTGTGTGTTTAACGGTTGTAATAACCATCTCTTTCAATCCACGCTAGGATTTCCTTTAATTTTGAGTTGCGGGGGTTTGTTCTTGTTCTCCATTATTTGAGGTTACTTTCACCTTTCCTTCTAAATAACTGGCCACTCAACATAACAAAGCTATTCGGCGGCTTCGACACAAACTTCTGCCACCATGATATATATTGTTTGTAAAGAATAATGTTTTCTAATTAAACATTTATAGGCTTGATAATAAGTTTTATTATTTTCACTCTCCCACATTTCACATATCTAACTATACAGCTATACTCTCATATTCAGCATCTGACAATCAGTATTACTATAAACATAAAAATAGCTAATCTATGACAGTAAGTGTGCTGATTGTATTCTGAAACTCATTCAAAAATTATTCAAATTTATTTATGACAGATTTCGTGAATCTAGGAGGGACAAGGTTGTCTTTAGGACAGCACCCCAGATATGAAAACAATATTACAGGTAAGCGTATCTTATTTATACAGCATCAGAAGCTGCTGTAATAAAAACAAACTGTTAACCCATTAACAGAAACACAAACATTTTTGCTGCTGCTTTTGCAATACTGGAAACACCTGAATGGGAGAAAAGTTCTTTTGCAACAGTTATACCCGATGTACAGAGGGTAGATTTTATAGGCAGTATCTTGCCCGCTATCTGAACGTCTGAGCCCTGTAGGCCCGTGTTCCTAGATAATACGAAATTCTGTATTTCTAAGGCAGTAAACATAACCAGATTTGCAGAGCCCCAGCTGAGAATCTTGAGACAGGTCATCACTTAGAGAGTTGGTTACTTTGAATATTATTGACAAGGAGCTAGAAGCAGACATTGGGCGAGTCGATAAGAACGTGTTGTTAACAAGCTATCAGCGAAGCTGGTGCATAAGATCGTTAGTTGTTAACAGAAGGTAATTTATATTCAAAAGATGTGGCGTTGGAACCAAAACGGAACCCTTTGGAACAACTATGTTAATTTATAATTTATCTGATATAACGGCATCGACAACAACATGCAAAAAGATGCAAAAGATGAAGTGTGGGAACCAAAACGGAACCCTTTCGAACACCTACATTAATTTCTAATTTATCTCATCAAACAGCATCGACAACAGCATGCAGGAAGCGCTGTTTTCGAAAATTCTATATAAAAAAATTCTATATAGACACTTAGGTTTCCTAAAATGTGTTGTGGTGATTTGGGTTCTCCAAGTGTACTTATCATAGGCATAAATGGTAGTATATTGAGGAGTGCCGAATGCCAGACCTCTTCAAACGCTTAAAAAATATGGAATGAAATTGTATGCCCTTCAAATTTTTCGTGAGCAGCGTATGTCAGAATATCGTCAATAGTTCGGTTAAGACATTTTCTGCAGATATTTTAGACAAATAAAGAACAATAGCTGTGGAAACAGAAATTTGAGACTCTATTAAACACACTTGCAATATTTATTGTTCATAACCCACTATTGCTTCAGAATATTTGTTTAAAAGTTAGTAATTTTGACATTTCAAATCGTCACTTTGACGTTTTTAAAAAACGTAACTACATTTGTAATATTTATTAGATTTTGTTAACCATAGAAAATATATTTTGATCTTGTGCATTGTTAGTGAATTTTTTGGATTCCAATGCAACTAAACTTTTTTAGATGCTTATAACTTTTACGTTTTACTTTAAAGGTCTGATTTTTTCCATATACCATACCTTAGCGCCTTGCGAACTAAATTGGGTTGCAATTAGAGGTGTGCGAACCCATGTTTTGTTCGAACCGAACTACGAACGAACCCAAGCAAATATGTTGCCTCGAACTTCGAACCTCTGAAATAGTATGTCTAAGGTTCACAGTCGAACTTCTAACTTCTTAGAAATTCAAAATCAAACATTGCACTACCCAAAATTCTTCAGTGTTCATATGTCATTTCCTTAAATACAAAATTTTGGAATATTGTAACATACAATATTTGATATGTAAAAGATTCCCACTCTTTTTACAAAAAGGAAGGATTCGACAAATTTGCAGGTTGATTGGGTGAAAATGCCTTCCGGTTCTAATCGTTGTGGAGATGGGTCAACGTTAAATCAAAAACACAAAATATTTGAAACTTTTTTAGATTTATAGATCTATAGATAAGCTCAATTATAAATATTTTGTTGTTTGGTATTGGCTAGGCAGTTTTAGCAAACAGATTGGGAGGGTTCAAAGTGAGCATGATAGGTATAAAATAACCAATTAAAATTGGAACTGTCTCCTGATTGTGAATATTTAACTGTTTTGGCTCACTGTGTAATAAAGCATGTTGAAACCAGTGTTTTCCAAAGGCAATCTGTAATTATCCACAAATTCTGAACATTTACGTTACCAATCGCCTTTGAACACTGCCATCATAACGTTGTTACTGAAATAGGTGTTGGAAGGCTAGGATATACAAGAAAAATAATTCTGTGACTGCCAAATGGCTCCGTTGTGTCTAAATGTATCCCATCTACTGTCAAAAATATGCATGAGTGAAATCTCCTGAAACTACGCTATCGACTCAATGAGTTTAAAGCGCCGCTACCGAGTTAAAGGGGCCGCAACTTCGCTACTTTTGGCAACATTCAATGCCTGTAAAGTTGAATTTCGAAGTATTTTTGAGCAACGAACTTCGAACTATTTTGAAGAATTACACATTTCGAACTTCGAACTATTTCAACATCGCTAGTACGAACATATTTTCGAACCGAAGGTTCGGTTCGAGTTCGGGTTCGGTTTGGAATTTCGAAGCTTCGCACACCTCTAGTTGCAATAGCTTTGTTATTTCCGAAGATACAAACATTTTCCCTGAAAACTTATCCATACCATTTAGTAACGAAGCTCGAGTGACACATTTCATAAAAATCGATCCATTATGTTTTGAGTTATCGCGTGGATATCTATATACATATTAAAATACCTCGAAGATGGGTTCCAGAGGGCTGAGTTCGCGACCATTTAAATACATTTTTAAAAATTCAAAAATCATGATCTCAACCAACTTTTTTTACGAAAATTCGCTTAAAAGGGTAATTGAAGTATTCGAACCCCAAAAGTGAAATTCGTAAAAATAAAATAAAATATTTACAAAATCACATTTAATACTCTTTGAATACAACTATGTAATTCCTAGGTAGAGTATACATTTTTAATGCTACTAGTAAAATATTCCATAAAATCCCAAATTTTTGTTGAATTACGAAACAAAAATATATTAACACTTTTCACTGAATAAAACAGATTTTCCCCAAAATCGCTTACATCATATCATTGCAAAAATATGACAAAATGTATTGAAAATAAAAATAAAGAGGACAAGGAACCCATATCCGTTTATTCCAAGCATATTAAACCGGTCTAACTATATATAAGTAACATTAACATTCTATGTACTTAATTAGGGTTTATCCAAAATTTCTGGTACCCTAATTTATCGTTAAAGTTTCCTGGTTTTTCCACTTATTCAGACGCTGACATGAAAAGATAATTTAATAATTACGGTGTAGATTATATTAAGGTAAAAAATATGTAACACCAAACCACAACATAAAATGCACATTAAACATTTTTTTATTCAAAACCAAACCAGAAATTAGCTTAATTTCCTAGTTTTTTTTGGGAAAGTGCAAAACAAACAAATGGTCAAATAATTAATTTGGTTTACAATATAGCACCCCTTTCTTCTTTAGATTTACACTTAAACTAGGGAAGATGAGCTGATGCTCAGAATAATAGGAGAAGGAAGACTTAGGTATAGTGCAAATACCCTTATGGCTTTTGTAGACATAGAAAAAGCATTTGATAATGTTGAAAATACCTTGCCCTTTCTTGGAACGTACGATACTATTGTAAAATTTTCTTGAAAACCAAAAACACTTTACTTTATTGGTCGATTTCAAACATTCAAAAATGTCGGAGGGATTTCCCTTTTATTTTTTCGAATTGTACCGACTAGTCAGATGATTTGTACGGAGCTTTTCAAATAGATCGTAACTTGTGTACCAATTGTCACACGTAATATTTCTGTGACTACCATCATATGGACTGACGATCCGTTCCACTATTGCAGTTGGAGTATTAATAAGAGCAAAGGGCCCATCAGTTTGCTTACTCACATAAACCTCCATGTTTACTAAATAATGCGTTCGGGCATCTACCAAAGCTTGAACCTTAATGCCGTACTTAGCCGGTTTATTCGGTATGTACTGGCGAAATGGACATCTGCCTCTAAAAGCTTCCAATTTCTCATCAATGGTTAAATATCTACCAGGCGAATAGGCATTTTTGCAATTATCAGTAAATTTTTCTGTTATGGCTCTAATAGGTGCCAGCTTATCTATTTCGCATCTTTGCGAGCGATTTTCTTTATAATCAAATCGCAAACATGTAAGCAAAAATTTAAACCGTCTTTGGGCCATAGTTACTCGAAATATTTCAAAACCGGTTCCGTCAGTTTTCCATAAATCCTTCAGTAAACGGTGGTTGTTTCGAAAAACTCCTGCTAAATATAGCAGTCCGAATAAAGCTTTTAGTTCTATATTATTTGTAGGTTGATAATAAGAAGATTTCTCCCATTCACGTGTTTTTTCCTCAATTCGTTGATTTGTCCACCGCGTAATATCGTCTATCATTTCTTCATCGCGAAAATAAGAAAACATTCAAGATGACTTTTTTTTAATCTCTAGCGGATCTTTTGACACCAGGCAATTGAGTTATCAGGTTCTCGCCTCGGGTTCTCACATTCCTGTTATAATATGTTTTTCTCCATTAAGTTCCATTTTTCGCTAAATAGTATTTTTCCCGATCTTGCACTATTTCAGATTCATTTTCGGTTACATCATTTTCGTGTGCGTTAGTGGTAACATCGGCAGCTTCCATAAGGTTACCTTGTCCATATTTATTATTTGCTTCCTGCTCAACATCTGGATAGTCACTGTTTATGGTTACATTGTCTATCTCACTCTCATCGTCTGATTTAATTATTTCTTCATCTTCACTTTGCACCTCCTTCCACAGATCCTGGAGGCGACGAATTTCCTTTTCGTAGTCTCCCATAGTTAACCTAATGATTTCAAGGGCTGGTGAATAATATCTACATTTAATAAGGAAACATACTTCAAAATTTGAAGCAAAGGCGCGTAAAGTGCGTTAGAAATTTATTTGAGAAATGTTCGAATTTTGTAACACAATCTGATACGTGGGGTTTGACAAACCCTAGGTAAACTAAACCGTTCATTGACACAAACTCTAGCAAAATGTTGTCAAAATGGCTCCGCACGCTAAGAGACTCGACAATTTCCGAAAGCTAACGAGAGGGATATGCATGTGAGCGCGGTATTTTTGAAATCGTCGGACATTTTAGTTCTCTCTGGGTTTGTCACACCCCACATGTCGGACGCCGGGTTAATAATCCATTTTTCCACCGCACTCTAACTACTGAATATGTCTTCTGATACACTGTCTTTGCTCTCTAGAAATCGTCTGAAAGTTTCAATTGAGGTATCAACCTCCTGCAAGGATGGTGGATCGTTAAGCTTGTTTTCGTCATACTCAGTACCTTCGTTTTCTTGGTCTTGTTCTGTTGTCGGGTGCAAAACACTTGTCACTATGCCATCACCACTGGGGTAACTTGCTTTTTCCACATCATCATCAACATGAACATAATCAACAACGTCAAACTCTTCACCATTAGTCATTTCGATTATTCACATAACTTTTAGTTGCCCTAAGGGAATGTCATTCCAAGTTTCAGCTTCACATGGCTCAGATTCTGCTCTAACGAATCCAGCCTTTCTGAAACAATTGGGAATGGTTTCTGACTTGACATCTATTGACCAAAAACTACTCAGTTCTCTAATTGCGCCAAGATTTGTAATTTTAACAGTTTGTCCACTTTACATACAAGATATGTAATACTTTAATCAATATTCTTCTCCTATAGTGCTGCTTAAAGTTTTGGATAACTCCCTGGTCCATAGGTTACAAAACCGAAATCATGTTGGGTGGAAAATACACAAGATCTATATGGGATAGACTGTTAATATTTACGGGATGAGCTGAACAGTTGTCAACAAATGCCAAAATGTTTCTATTCTGTTGAGCGAATTTTCTGTTTAGTTCGACAAGCCACTTCCTGTATAAGTCGCTAGTCATCCATGCCCTGCTGTTGCTTTCATAATTAACTTCTAACGATTTTATGCCCTTAAAACACCGTGGATTTTTGCTCTTCCCAATCACTAATAATTTAAATTTTTCAGACCACGTCATGTTTCAAGCAACCATTATTGTTAGTCGTTCTTTGCTACGCTTTCTACCGTGACACTTTTCATTTTTGAAAGCCAATGTTTTATCCGGTAAACACTTAAAAAATAGACCGGTTTCGTCAGCATTAAAAATGTCATTGGGATGGTAATTTACTAATTTGATTAGGTAAAACAGTATTCTTCCAGTAAGTCTCCGATTCTTCGTTAATATCACCACAAACAACCTTTTGAATAATATTATGACGTTGTTTAAACTTATCAAGCCATCCTATGCTCGCTGAAAAATTATTGTGTCCAAATCTCGTTGCAAATTCTTGAGATTTTTGTCGAATAATTGACCCAGATAACGGTAAATTTTGGTCGCGGGCAGCAGTGATCCACTTTAACATCGCTTCGTCAACACCAGCGTATACACAGGCCTTTAATCTTTTTTTCGGGAGGTAATTACATAATTTTCCTTCAAGTCATGTTCAAATTTGTCACGGTTCTTCAGAATTGTGGATAGTGTGTTTTGGTGGAATGCCAAATTTTTTACGATATCCTTTCTCTTAAAAAGAGCCTGATTTATTTTTAAAACGTTATATTAAAATCCCTTTTAACCCTGCTTCGTCGTTCGCATTTAGCTTACACCTGAGCTGCTCGGGTCATAAGTGACCCATGTATATAAAGTGACAAAAGTATTTGAAATAAATTAAAAATTATTGTAGTAAAAATTTATTTTGACAACATAATTTATTTTACCAGCAGTATTATAATGAAAAATAAAAAAGATTACTCATAGCACTGATTACATACTTGTAGTAGATGTTTTTTGCAACAATATTTTTTACACTTAGAACACACACTTGAACTTTTATTGTCAGTTTTTTGGCACAAATAGCATCTTCCTCGTTTTTTTGTTGTTGGTAACACTGACGTTGAAGCTTCATTTTCTTGAACGTTTACTTTGACTCCTCTTATAGTTTCTACTACGTCTTTGGCGGCTTTAGTTCTAGGCAAGTTGGTTCTTCTTTCAATATGTGGTTTTACCAGCGCCATGCCCAGACGTTCTAAAAACTGTCTGAGCCTTCGCAGACCTTTTGAGCCTTTTGTGTTACATATTTTTTCGCACAAAACGCAGGAGTTGTATGCGCTTATGTCAAGGATATTATAAAAGACTGTCAAAGGCCAGCGGTTTGTTTTGCGTTTTGTTGTGTAACACGCTACCGCCTTATCCATCGTATCTACTGATCCCTTAGTTTTATCGTAGTCTAAAATAATCAGGGGCTTATTGTCTTTTTCCACTGATATTACCTTATCTCAATGTAATGTACTTAGCACTTAGCAACACCACACATTTATTTGATTTCCTAGGGATATATGATACCAATGTTGTATTATTAGTAAATGCAAATCTATAAGTCATTTTCGGTACTTTCTTGCTAATCAATCCTGGTGGAATAAAAGTTTTGTTATTTCTTACGGTGCTAATCAATATAATATATAATCAATATAATATTTCGTTTTAGTAGCATCTGTCCAAGCTCGTAACTTGCAAAAAAAAATGTCGCAAGTGACGTTATGGCCTTTTAGACCTTGAGATAAATCTAAAACAACTCTCATACGTTGATTTTTTTTCCTTGGTGTCACCAGGGGGTTTGCCAATATAAGGTTGAATATTCCAGACATATGCAGTAACATTGTCACACAAAAGCCAGAACTTTATACCATACCGTGCCCGTTTACTCGGCATGTACTGTCTGAAAGGGCATCTGCCTCTGAATCCAACCAACTGCTCGTCAACCGTTACCTAAGCATCAGGATTGAACAGTTTTGGAAGAATTTCCACCCATTTGTCCCAGAGCTCTCTAATCGCTGCAAATTTATCACGTTCTCGTCTTTCTTGTCTGGTATTTTTATTATCAAATCTTTGGAAAATTTTCACCAACGACTCATGGGCCATCCTGTGGTTGTCAAAATAATTTTATAAGATGCAGCTCAAAACACCCTATAGGTAACGTATACATTTTTTCTCGTATCTTGCATAATAACAATTATATTGAACTTTACCGTAGAAATGTGTCACCCTGTATGTATGTAAACAAAAAGTAAACCCGGATATGGATTCTAGGGGGCCTAGTTTGCGCTCATTTGAAGAAATCTTTTTAGAATTCAAATGCCGCGGTCTCCTCATTAACGAATTTTTTCTATGAAAATTAGCTAAAAATTACAGACCGTTAAACCATAAATTTAACTAAAACTACTTCCAAAGCATCAGAGATAGCGTCTATTTGAAATGAATTTTCTGGAAATATTTTATTAAGATGAAGGGCAATGATGGGTGAAGCTGAAACTTAAGGGTTTGCAAAACACTCTTTACATAATCCGTATTTCTTTCAGGTTCTTTGCCTAAATGTTGCCAATTTTCACGTTTCAAATCGCGACTTTTTACGTTTTGACGAAAACTCAATTTTTTTTCTTTAAATGCCGCTAACTTGTTTGTCTTTAAACTTACTTCACCCTTATATATATATATATATATATATATATATATATATATATATATATATATATATATATATATATACAATTGAAACTGACCCTGGATATGGGTTCTAGAGAGCCTAGTTCGCGCTCATTTGAAGAAATTTGTTCTACATTCAAAAGTGGGGGTCTCCTCGTTTTTTTTTAAAGAAAATTCACAAGTTAGGGCAAGAACAAGCAACCATATATGCGATTCAAATTGAATTAAGTCTTAAAACTTTCATCTCTTTGTGTAATTATTTTTTATACAAAAACTCGCTAAAAATTCACCCGAATAAGAACAATCTGATTAGATAACGGTAAAGTGAAATGAGACTAAAAAAAATTGAAAAAAGTCACTAACTAGGATTCGAACTCGTCATGCAGGAGTCAATTGAATTTGATTATCCGATGTACAGGGACTTAGGCCACTGAGCTATGCTCGACATGTGTCTACAAGCAGCTATATCCCGTAATACATTTGTTCAATGTTTTAAAATTTACACAAAACCATTTCGATTTACAATATATTTTTTGCTCATATTATAACGAAATCAAGGAAATTAACTGCTTAGACACATATCTAGGAGCTTGTTAGTCATTTATTGTAGTATTTTTCACTCCCATTCGTACTCAATCAATTTTGACGTTTTAACTTTCTTGAATCAGATTTAATTAATTAAAAATTAATTTACCTCTAACTTTTTGGTCTTTTAAGATCGAAATCTGAATTTTGGTACACAGGATACACTTTATGGGAAAAAACAGCTTACTAAATTTGGTTGGCCTTACTTTGTTATTTCCGGAGACATAATTTTTTTTCGAAAGAAGCCACAAAATTTTCCGGGAAAACTGGTCCGATTTTCCTGGCTAAGGAACTTATCCAAGCCACTTGCAAAAAGAATGTACTAGCTCGCGCTCATTTGAGGAAAGTTTTTCAAAAGTCGAGATCTCCTCGTTAGTGAATTTTTTTAAGAAAATACACTAAAAGGACAGAATTAGCTTTTTTGTCTTTTAAGATAGATATCTGAATTTTGGTATACATGATACGCTTTATGAGAGAAACCAGATTACTAAATTTGGTTGCCCTTACTTTGTTATTTCCGAAGATATAATTTTTTTCGAAAGAAAACACAAAATTTTCCGGGAAAACCTTGGCCGATTTTCCTGACTAACGTACTTATCCAAGCCACTTGCAAAAGGAAGGGATGTGCTAAATTTGATAAAAATCGGATCATCATTCTTTAAGTTATCGTTGTGATACATACATACATACATACATATATATATATATATATATATATATATATATATATATATATATATATATATATATATATATATATATATATATATATATATATATATATATATATATATATATATACAAATTGAAACCGACCGTGGATGTGGGTTCTAGGGGGCCTAGTTTGCGGTCATTTCAAGAAATTTTTTCAAAATTCAAAAGTCGGGATCTCCTCATTAGTGAATATTTTTAAAGAAAATTCGCTAAAAGCAAGAAAGGCAACGTTTATATAAGATTTTTATGTACATACATTTTTATGTACAGATATTATTACATGTATAAGTGTTATATATTTAATACTCATAACTCACGTGTATCACTTACTTTAAATTTTATACAAGTATGTGAAAACTGGAACCTGTGATGAGCACTGATAAGTACACTTGGAGAACCCAAATCGCCGCAACACATATTTCAAAGACCTTACGATCGTTTCGCTGACAACGTCAGCGTCATCAGAGAATGAAAAAATTCTACTCTATACTATTCTCTAGAATTTTTTCATCTTCTGATGACGCTGACGTTGTCAGCGAAACGATCGTAAGGTCTTTGAAATATGTGTTGTGGTGATTTGGGTTCTCCAAGTGTACTTATGTTATACAAGTATTTACTTCATTTTGTTTGTACATGTTTGGTTATTATAATAAGTGTTTTTATAAATAAAATGTGTATTTTTTACATTTCTTGTGTTTTATTGAAGTAGACTTTACAATTAATACTATGGGGGCGGCAAAATTATGCTCGCACACGCGGGCGGCGGATACCCTAGGAACGGCCCTCTGTGTCTATGTCGTATACTTTCTAACAACAATATGCTGAGGACACATGCTTGCAAAAAAAGAAGAGACAGACGAAAAGGTGACCTGAAAATCTGTTCCAATAAAACTGCTGGAAATAGAGAGTCATGCTTGCGACAACAAGGCAACGTCGCCTTTAGACAGTTGTGATGAGGATCGTGCGATCTTTAAGCATTTTAAGTATTTATAAGTATTTATATTTAAATAAGTTACAAGATATATAAATGGAAAATTATTAAATTAGTTACATGGTATTGAAAAGGTGAATAGTTTCCGAAATATTTCGACGAATACCTTCAAATTTGCATAGAAAATACCGGTTCCTATTTCAGTGCGTTTATATTGTGCTATTAAATACAGTACATAAATAAGAAAACCCACCAATCACCGATAATTAAAATAAATTTTTATATTCCTAATGAAGTTAAAATTTCAATTTATCCAAGTTATTTTGTAATAAATAAATTTAACTAGGGAAATAAATCTTGACATAAAATATTTGTAAACCCGATATCGCAATTAACTGATAAAAAACTCACTTTAAAAATAAATAATCCAACCAAAAATTGTTGACTTACCTTTTTTGTGGAACAGCATGTTTCTATATTATTTTCACACTAACAAAATAATAACCTACACAGAAGTTCTGATATACTGAATCCTAATCATACACAACAACTACATTTATATTGGCCGACAGACACAGATATGGATGATTATTCACGTAAAAATCGATTTTATGAATGGTAGTAAAATGTGTAAATGCTATTTGATCAGTTTTGTGTAAACAACTGACAATCAAGTAATTTTTCCGTACCAACACTGATTCACGCGCCACTCTTGGATTGTCACTACGAATATAACAATGTTTTGTTTTTATTTAGCTGTGCAAAGAGCGAAAACCGGTAATTCTGAACATATAAATGTGTTTTAGTAATTACACATTATCATAGGCGTACACTCTGATTTTAGAGGGACACCTAAAATATGGCATCTATAATACAGAGTGGTCGCCAAAAGCATGCAACCAATTAGAAAGTTTTTACAAAATTAAAACACCAATAGTCGAATCTGCGGTAAATTTGCATATTAGCTCCCGAACGCTTTTCAAAAAATTGTTTTCAGAAACATTACTAGGACCCCCCTGGATACACAAACCACAAGAAAAATTGGTAAATTTGCAAATTAGCTCCCGAACGCTTCTCAAAAAACTGTTTTCAGAAACCCGCCTAGGGCCCCCTCTGGATGCACAAATCACAAGAAAAATTTCTTGTTCACACCCCCCAAGGAAGAGGAAGTTACGCGACCAGGGGTGAATAGGGGTGACGGGCGGGGTAGGTAGTAAAACGGAAATATGAGCAGAAAATGCGAAGAAAACGGGCTTGAAAGCTATCTTTTTCACATCCTGAAGCCATATCCCCTTAAACCCCGCCCACCCCGCACAGCACCTCTATTCCCCCAGGTGCCGTAACTTCTGTGGCGGGTATGAACAAGACATTTTTCTTGTGGTTTGTGCAGCGAGGCTGGTTGTATGCACGCGAAAGGGGAAGGAAAATCCTCACGTCGAAGCACTACCAACACCCCACCCCACCCCACAAGTTGAACGGGGGGCTTCGTTGTAGGCATTTTCATTCCCCTCCCGTGTGAATACAGCCACCCTCGTTGCATAAACCACAACAAAAATTTCTTGTTCATACCCCCCAAGTAATTTACAGGACCTGGGGCGAATAGGAGTGCTGTGCGGGGTAGGCAGGGTTTAATGGGGATATGGTTTCAAATAGACAGCTTTCAAGCAGTTTTCTTCGCATTTGCTGCTCATATTTCCATTTTACTACCTACCCCGCCCAGCATCCCTATTCCCTTCTAGTCCCATAACTTCTTTGGGGGGTGTGAACAAGAAATTTTTCTTGTGGTTTGTGCATCCAAGGGGGGTCCTAGTAATGTTTCTGAAAACAATTTATTGAAAAGCGTTCGGGAGCTAATCTGCAAATTTACCGAAAAATGTCTTGTTCACACCCCCCAAGAAAGTTACGGGACTAGGAGTGAATAGGGGTGCTGAGCGGGGTAGGTAGTAAAAAGGAAATATGAGCAGGAAATGCGCAGAAAACTGGCTTGAAAGCTGCTTACTACCTACCCCGCCAAGCACCCCTACTCACTCCTGGTACCGTAACTTCCTTGGGGGGTGTGAATAAAAACTTTTTCTTGTGGTTTGTGCATACAGGTGGAGGGGGTCCTAGGCAGGTATCTGAAAACAGTTCTTTGAAAAGCGTTCGGGAGCTAATCTGCAAATTTACTGAATCGGCAGTTTCAGATAAAACGACTGCTGACAGATACACCTCCGTGGTGTAGCGGAACGGGTGTTTGGCTGCTACACGGAGTGTCCGGGTTGGATTCCGGGTGGTGGCAGGTTCTGTCACTGTGTGCTGGGTGTGTCCGTTGTCTTTTCTATGTAACCTCCCCCCACACAAGCTGCTAAGATTTTCTGGACGAGAGGGTGTCATTTATGTATTTATTATTTATAAAGTTTAGCATCTTACATGCACGTTGACACTATTTTTACCCTTTGCTTCATTGCCCTTGCTGAGTTATTTATACTTAAACTTCTTCGCTGGCCTAGTGCAGTAAGTTAAAAATGATTTTTTTACAATTACTCTATTTTTAGTGAATTTTCTTTAAAAAAAATTCACTAATGAGGAGATCCCGACTTTTGAAATTTGAAAAAATTTCTTCAAATGACCGCGAACTAGGCCCCCTAGAACCCAAATCCAGGTTCAGTTTCAATTTTTATATGTTTATATATATATATATATATATATATATATATATATATATATATATATATATATATATATATATATATATATATATATATATATACATACGTATCACACCGATAACCAAAAAATAATAGTCAGATTTTGATCAAATTTGGCACATACCTTCCTTTTGCAAGTGGCTTGGATAAGTTCGTTAGTCAGGAAAATCGGCGCAGGTTTTTCCGGAATTTTGTGTTTTCTTTCGAAAAAAAATTATATCTCCGGAAATAAAAAAGTGAGGGCAACCAAATTTGGTACGCTGGTTTCTGTCATAAAGATTATCTTATTCAGATATCTACCTTAAAAGACGAAAAAGTTAGAGACAAATTAATTTTTAATTAATTAACTCTGATTCAAGAAAGTTAAAACGTCACAATTCATTGATCAGAATGGGAGTGAAAAATACTACTCAAAATGACTAACAAGCTCCTAGATATGTGTCTAAGTCGTTATTTTCGTTGATTTCGTTAAAATATAAGCAAAAAATCCATTGTAAATCAAAATGGTTTTGTGTAAATTGTGAAACCTTGAACAATGGGATATACCTGCAAGTAATTGCATGTAGTGCGTAGCTCAGTGGCCTAGGTCCCTGTACATCGTATGATTGAATCCCACATGACGAGTTCTAATCCTAGTTAGTGACTTTACTTTTTATGAATTTTTTAGGTTCATTTCACTTTACAGTTACCTAATGAGATTTTTGATATTCCGATGAACTTTTTAGCGAGTTTTTGTATAAAAAATAATTTGATGAAGAGGAGATGAAAGTTTTAAGACTTAATTCAATTTGAATAGCATATCTGGTTGTTTGTACTTGCCCTAACTTAGTGAAACCGTTACATATTTACTACAGTTGTAGACTTTTCCCGTGACTTCACAAGTGCTTGTTTTAGGGAATTTTCTTAAAAAAAATCACTACCGAGGAGATCCCGATTTGTGAATTTAGAAAAAATTTGGTCAAATGAGCGCGAACTAGGCCCCCTAGATTCCATATTCAGGGTCAGTTTCAATTATATATATATATATATATATATATATATATATATATATATATATATATATATATATATATATATATATATATATAAGGTGAACAATTTACCAAAATTTAGGTCTGTAAGTTTAAAGAAAAGAAAGTTAGAGGCATTTAAAGAAAAGAAAAAAAGGGATTTTCTTCAAAATGTAAAAAGTTGCGACCTGAAAGAAATATGGATTGTGTAAAGAGTGTTCTGCAAACCCTTAAGTTTCAACTTCAACCATCATTGCCCTTCATTCTACTAAAATATTTCCAGAAAATTTATTTCAAATAGACCCTTTCTCTCCTGCTTTGGCAGTAGTTTTAGTTAAGTTTATGGTTTAACGGTCTATAATTTTTAGCTAATTTTCGTAGAAAAAATTCGCCAATGAGGAGACCGCGGCTTTTGAATTCTAAAAAGATTTCTTCAAATCAGCGCAAACTAGGTCCCCTGGAATCCATATCCGAGTTTACTTTCTGTTTACATATATACAGGGTGACGCATTTCTACGGTAAAGCTCAATATAATTTTTTATTATGCGAGATATGAGAATACATTGTATACATTACCTATAGGGTGTCTTGAGCTGCATCTTATAAAATTATTTTGACAATCACATGATGGCCCATAAGTCGTTGGTGATATCAACAATTTTTTTTGAACATTCCTTATTGAAGTTTTCATTTTTTATCGAAATATGATGCATGTTTGTAAAAAAATCGAGACGCAGTAAGTGCGTTTTGTTGGCGAACTTTCGTTAAATGCTTCAAAATTCAATAACGCAATTTGCTAATAACCTAAGGTTCGTCCGCTAGGAAACCAGTTTTCCCGGAATCGTTTTAAGCTTATTTTCGGAAAATTGTTGTACATTTTTAAACAAGTTATTTTGATAAAATATGGTACGTTGTTCTTACTATATAGGTTATACTGGTGACCACATTGGTGTCTGCTTGCATTAAAGAGACATATTTGCTATTAAAAACATTTTTATGAAAATTTACTTCCATAACGCACTTGCTGCGTCCAGACTTTCTTCGTTTGCTATGTTACACGCTCCTTTCCCTGCAGTTACCTGTTTTTGACTGACAGTTCGTCGTCTGCTACTTCGTGGGGGTTTTCCTTCCCTTCCTACATGCCTACAACCACGCTCGATGCATATACCACATGAAAAATGTCTTGGGAACAACCCCAAGAAAGTTTCGGACTTGTGGAGACTGCGGGATGGGCAGGTTCTAAAGGAGGTATGGCTGCAAAATGTGAAAAAGTAGCTTTTAGAAATCTGACTAAGCTATTTTTTCAGATTTTTAGTTTACAAATAAAATAAAAAATATGCTCATCGATTAAAATTGACTTTTAGTGGAGTTTCTTTAAAACATTCACTAATGATTTAGACCCTATTTGCTATTAAAAACATTTTAATGAAAATTCGCTTCCATAACGCACTTGCTGCGACCAGACTTTTTACCATTCCCATTTGGACTTCTTCCTAGATAATTAAGGAATGGTGAGCCACGAACATGGGGAATGCTTTCATCAATATCTCATGGATTTAGAGCGCGTGTATCAAGAGTTCTGAGATGAAAATATGATGGGTGATTTTTGCTGGTCAATTTTAAGTAAAATCAATGTAAAAATGTACAAAAGGAAAAATGTGACCTCAAAGTTTTTTATTTCTTAGTTTGTTTGCTTTTGTTGTATCTTCTATGTATAATGAATATTGTGTAAATATAGATATATTTCAGTTATCTGTATCTAGAAACATAGACGTGATGGAAAAATTTTAATGGTAAAGTGCGCTATATATGGACCGGTCCTATGATTTGGACCGCTAGCGTTTCGCAAAGAGCGTTGGTTATATCGAGTCCAAAGTCAACGCATACTAAGCCTCACCGCTCCCAACAGCCCTCCACTCGCTTGCTGTGAGGTAGCTTGCATGCACGTTTTCACGGGGGCCATTTTTCGTTTTCGTCGACTCGTGGTGTAATTTTTTAGATAAATATGTAAGCTCATCACTCCAACAAATATTACTCGATGTGAAGGTGGATTAAATCAAGGGGAAGGTGTTAAGTAAACATATTAACCTCGAAATATATGAGTATTGCAATATGGACCACTGGCATGTTTTAAATATGGACTGGGGGTCCATATTACAAATAGTCACTTATGTTTAGTTTTTATGTTTCAGGATAGCATCTACAACAAAGGCGAAGACGAGATAAGCGTGGGACAAAAATGCAATGGCAGGTGCGTCTTAAGCTGTAAGAGAAAAGACAATGGACTTTTTGAAAGCATCCAGAACATACGGTGTACCCAAAACTACCCGTATATGTTTATCAAAAATACTTTAGTGACATTATTAACCATAAACTTGGGAGAAAATCGATGTTACCAAGTGAATTGGAAGATAAATTAGCTGATTATATTCTTGAAATGGAAAAATCTGGATTTGGTCTAACACGTAGGGATCTTTGGCTTACTAGCTAGCAGGAAGAAATAACATAGAGCACTCGTTTTCTCAAGAAAATGAATCAATGGGCAGAACATGGTTGAGGTTATTTCTCAAGCGCCATCCTAACCTATCATTTCGCCGTCCAACGGGCACTTCAATTGCAAGAATGAGATTCTAACAGAATACATGTAGACGCATTTTAGACTCGTTGGGGAGCTCTATGAGGGAATTCAAGTATTCTGGGCCCATGTTTATAATGCGGATGAAACCGGAATTTCAGTTGTGCCATCAAAAATGCCGGAGATACTGGCACTTAAGGGCAAAGAACCAATCACTTGTGTGATATGTATGAGTACAGGTGGCACATTTGTTCCTCCAATGGTGATATTCCCGCGAAAACGGGACAATCCGTTACTGATGAAACGCGTTCCACCCGGTGTCATACATGCTTGCCATCCATCATGGATACAACTTGCACTATTTACTCAATTGTTCGAGCACTTTTTACAGCACATGAAACCAACTGCTGCATCGCCGGTCCTTCTCATTTTGGATGGACATGCTAGCCCCACACGAAATATCAAGGTAGTGGATTTAGCTAGAGAAAACCACATTCGCTTGTTGTCACTGCCTCCACACTCAAGTCACAATATACAGCCCCTTGATAAAATATTTATGGATCCATTGAAAAAATACTAGATTGAAGAAACTCGCAAACGGGTACAAATGCAAACTCAAGCATTGGCACCTTATGACGTAACGGAAATATTTTGTCTAGCCTACATACTAGCTCAGCGCGTAGAACTAGCTACCAGCGGTTTTCGTGCAACTGAGATATATCCCCTTAACAGAAATGTCTTTCAAGATCATGACTTTATTGACGAAGACCTTTAAGCAGTAGAAGCAACTTCTAATGACCCACCGCGCGATATAATGACACCGGTGAATGATAATTACGATAACTGCTTACCTGGCTCAATCTGTGAACGAACCTGTTTCTACTCCGAGAGTCAGACAGAAGTCATCATGCAAACCTACAAACCAAAGATTCGACTACCACTATGGAGGATTCATTAGCTGGTCCCTCCACATCTATATATTTGTCGCCAAAGGTATTGCAGCCCATACCACGTTTGAAGAAAACCGTCTGCAACAGAGGAATAAAGGCCACCAAATCTATGATTTGGACATCTTCACCTTATAAGCAAGATTTAGAAACATCGATGGAAAGGAAAGAAGAAATAGATCAAATGAAGAAGAAGAGACCGTTCTACATAAAAAAATAAATCAAAGAAAACGCAAAAGAAAGTAGCCCAGAAGAAAAGAAACATATCAAAAAATAGAGAATCTCTTGAATGTTCTAGTGAGAGTGATTATTCAGTCAATGATAGCACAGATGAAAGTCTTGATCGTTCCCAAAATGAACATGTAAAATGATTGTATTGTAATGGGCTTTTCTCTGAAGATATTCATGGATAAAAATGGATCCAATGTGCACATTGTAGGCATTGGGCTCATAAAGTGTGGTAGCATAGGAGGAATGACCGTCTTTGTGTGCGAATTATGTACCGATCATTGATCTAATCACTAATAATTGACTGATATAATTTTAAGCATAATACGACAAACAATTTTTCACATTAGCAATTATTTTTAACTAAATTGACCATGGTCCATATTTGAAATCATGTGGTCCATATTGTGTTCACTTTTTGCAAGTTCATAAAAATGACAGTATTTTAGAAAATGTTATTTTTCTAAGATGTTGATGTTTTTTGAAGATTATATTAACAATGTTTGACACTAAATAATTATAGAACTGTTTAAAATAAATAAGGCTGATTACATTTTCAAATTCGGAGTTATATTTGAAAAAATCCTTATGGTGGTCCATATATGGCACACTTACTCTCTTTTTGCATTCATCGCTCTTAAATTGGTAAAATAAAACTAGTTCTAGTTCATGAGCAAAACGCTTGTAAACTAGTGTTATTGATGACATTAAGGTATGAAAAAAAAAATGGAAATATAGGTATGTGGATTAAATTTTAAGCAAATTCCCTATTGCACTAATGCTCTATCTCTTTGGATATAACTATAATAGCTTATCAACAAATAATCAGGGCTTTCAATACTGTCGACGTTACGATGATTCTTTTACATTCTTAGCCAAATGACTATCTGTGAATTTGCTTCAACTTTAGGACGGTTAGAGACTTGAGAAAACCTGAACAAAGGAAGAGGTGTTAATTAAATATAATCGATGTTGTTATAGCTTCCATATTGATCACTGTGATAAGTTTTAAATATTTAAATTATGTCAATTAAATTCACTTGTTTGAAAGAATTTTGTTAAAACGAAACGTTTGCGTATTCACTTTGTAGGCACTTACAGTTTTTTAAATTACACATTTTTTAATGCCAAAATACTTAACAACACTGTTTTTTTAACACGCAAGTACTTGTGACGTCTGTAAGGTGCTAATTGGTGTATAATTGAGATAACATACATGAGTGATGTAATTTAAAATACTTAGAAGTCGAACACTTTGCTATCTGTTCCATATCTAAAAAAAATTCACAAGTACTTATCATTAAACACATTTTTAGTACCATACGGTTTCAAGTGCTATAAATGATTCAAATTTTGCTAAATTTTGTTACGAAATTGGAAAGAACATTTTTTTCATGAACTTAAAGTGTCAGTGACATATTTGTAATATATTTCTAATAAGCAAAACCATATTTGGTATACGAGGCTCACTCTGATAATTTTCGCAATACACAGATACAACTGCATATTTTGATTATATTTTAACACACTAACTAATGTATTCATTTAACGTTGTTTATTTAATTGTATAAAAAAAAATATTCTTTTCAGGGAACTTAGCCCTACCAGCACTGTATTTGAATAAATGAGTCAAAATAAAAAGCGGCGAATGTTGCTTATTTCTGTTGGATATTTGTAAATATTCGATCGGGTATGGCATGCGGTACTACCCAATAAACTTTTATCGCGAGCACGCCTCCCAAACTTTGCCTTTGGATACCTAGCTTTCTAAGGAATGGTTTCGTACGTGTTTTGTCATCAGATATATTAGAAATTATCCAAAGTGTTCCAAGGGGTTCGGTTCTGACTCTCGCTATTTTGTGGTAGATGTAAATGACTTTCTGTCAACAAACAACAATCCCCTTCACACCTTCTCCGTTATTAGCACTTTTCACAGCACGTTTTTATCGCCTCGCTCAATACCTGCTTGTAGCTCATTATTAATACGAAGTAAAGAGAGTCGCTCTCTAAATGATGACCTGTCTAAGATTCTCAATTTGAGCTCTGCAAATTTGGTTAACTTTATTGCTTAAAAAACAGAGAATGCATCTTGTCTAAAAAGAGTGACCTACAGGGCTCAGTTAATCAGATTACTGGAAAAACACTTCCCAAGAGGTCTAGAGTTTCTGTCTTTGGTTAAAAGATTGTTTTCATCACAGCAGCTTCGTCTGCTGTATAAGGCACATATACGTCCACAGTCCACATTTAAAATACTATCCTAATGTCTAAGGTACTCCTCCTGAATCCACTTTGTCCCTCTCATGGATTCAGAAATTTGCTGTTAATCTTATAGCATATATGCCTATCACGGCCGAATTTATTTCTCTTGATACTTCTCTTTTATATAGGAATTATCATCGGCATTTCTCTTCAGAAATGGCTTTGTTTCCTCCTCCACTTGCGACCTTCAATCGGCAAACCCGTTCTAACTAAAGGCGCATGCTTCTTATGTCAAATTACCCACTTATCGAACAGTTGTTCAAATGTCAAAATTATTTATCTCCAATGAGCGAGATACAGTCCCATGACACTCGAGAGAAAAATAATTTTGCATATCTACGTGGCGTTACACTAAAACTAATAGAGACTCGCTTAATAAACGGAGTAAAAAAAGTATGTCCACAGGATAGAATATGGAGTCCCCCAGGGCAGCATATTAGGACCCATCCTTTTCAACTTGTATATTAACGATCTGTTAGATTGTGGGGATAAGATATTGAGTTATGCTGAAGACATCGTGATTTTCTGGAGTGGACATGCTTGGAGTAAAGTGAAACAGACCGCAGAATCAGGTTTCTTCGCCCGGCCCTCCGTCAGATTTTCAGGGATTCCAACTTTTGCGTTAAGCTTTTTGCAGTGTTAACTTTTTTCCCACAAGTGGCAGGTAAAAACCGGTCCACTGCAACAAAGCTCTGCACGTTCAAGTAGAGCACCAATAAAAGAGGATATGTCTGGAGCCCTAGGGTAACCTTCGCTGCGGCTGATACCACTGGGACCATTCAGGAAAGCGAAAAGACACGCCAGTGTCGAAAGAAGCAAGAGATAGCCGATAGTACAAGAGTAGAAATATTAGCCGGATAGATAATATTACAAAAAATAACATACTTTGAGACCAGTTGGAATAAAAATATGCATGTAAAAAACAACCCTTCTAATTTCACTAGGTTAGGACCGGCACTAGGATGTCATCGATCTCCCTAAAGAGGGGCAACCCCCTTCATGGTGGAGTTATATTCTAATACAGTCCATGTTATATTTCATACTCGGAATAAGCTGTATCTGCAAAATTTTCTATTAGTGTTTGACGATGAAAATTATTTTAAAATTTACTGGTTTTGTATCATCATATTAAGTAAAACGAAATACAACATTTTCCATGATTCATTGAAATACCAATGAATCATAATAAGACCTGCTAAAATCAGGAACATTTAAATAGTTCATTTTCAATTTAACGATTTTTTTAGGATTCATTAAATCTAAATTGATTACCTATAGAAACGTTTTACATTTCAAAGATAAATATTTACATAGCTTGACAATTTCTTAGATACACTAAATATGCAAATAAAAAATAAAGTACACAGAGTGTGATAAAAATAATTTACTTAAGCCGTAAATACATTTCAACCATGCTGTAATAAAATATGTGCGTCGCATTCAACATTGCCCAATGCTGAATATCTATTGGACTTCTCTCAACAATGTTACAAGAACCAAAATTTAAATATATTATTTCGTTACCTAATAACAGAAAAACAAATTTTATGTTGATAAATGGCCACGGTTAAAAATGCAACAATTTAACAAACTTTTTAACCTCACAAAGACTTCTTCAAAAGCCTTGTTTGTGGTTAAGACAGATGAAACACATGTTTCGACTCCCCACAACTACCACAAAAAATAAGTACAATTGTGTTCATTAATGTAAAATTCTCTGCAGTGCTGAAACTAGGTTAGGTTAGGATAGGTTGAATTGTGAGTGAGCCATAATGGTCCCTCCACTACGACCTTAAGATTTATTGTGGCTCTCGCCTAATTTGCCCAACAAACAGCTTCCTACAGTAGCCTCCGAAGAGCAGGTGTCTTATCCTGTCCACATAGAGACAGGAATATAGGACGTACCCTGCTGTTTCGTCACTCTCCAGACACAGCCGGCACTCAGTCTCTTGACCGTAACAAATTCGGTGCATGTGGTGACGCAAGCGGCTGTGCCCTGTATACAGGCCGACTAGATTTCTCAGTTGTTGTCCGTTTAGCTCTAGAAGTTTTTTAGCCCTTGACTCTGAAAGATCATTCATGAAGGCCTTAGAGTGTGCTTATCCTGGCAGATTTTGCAATTGCTGGATCGCCCTTCTATCTGTCCAGGTCTTTAAGGTGCGTTTTGGTGTGCATGATGATATCCACAGCACAGTTTCTGGTCCGATAAAGTCCAAGCGCGTCTGCCGCTACATTACCCCCAAGGTCCGAGTGATCCGGTATCAAGACCAGCCACACCTCATTGCAGTTGTCTAGTTCGTTGAGGGTAGATTTACAGCTCCATACCGTTTTTGAATTGCAACTGTAGGAACCAAGTGCCTTTATTTCAGCTTGGCTATCTGAATATATTTTTACCGACTCGTGTGTGTAATGGTTTTGTATAATTTTCCTTGAACACATCTGCATGGCATACACTTCTGCCTGGTGTAAGGTTGCATACTTTCCGAGGCTAGATGATATTCTTGCATCGGTGTTGCTCCCATATGCGCCGGCTTGCCCCTCGATCGGTTTTGGAGCCGTCAGTGTACCAGCAGATACCTGCCCTCAATAGGATCATTTGGTTTCGTTGCTAGTTTTCCCTTTCCGGAGGGACGGTCTTGGAAGACAGATCTCTACTGATCTATGTGCATCAGGTTTGAGACCATTCCCATAACCTCATGACTCTCAAGCGCATCGACGAGTCCGGTCCTTCCCAAACTGATTGGCTTCGGCGTGCTGTCATCCGTTTGTTTTAATCTGTACGTTATCCACCTAGCTTCCTTCTCCAGCCAAATTGGAAGAGGTGGAGTGTTTAGGAGGACTTCCAGAGCGGCTGATAGAGCGGTTCTTATCGTGCCAGTAGAGGTGGGAAATACGGGTCTTTTCGAAGAGTCGGATCACCAGCTCCGGATCTTTTTCAAGATCCGGGTCCTTGAATCGGTTCTTGAATCCCAATGAATCTCTGTCTCGCGTGAGTGTGACTTGATACATACTGAATTCAGTAAGATCGACCAAAACAAAGGAGCTGAACAAGGATCAAGAGCGAGAACCTATTATACGGATTGATTATATGAATGTGCTAAAAAAATATTGTTTTATGGCTACTTCAGTGCCATGTTCAAGAATTTTCAGTAAAAGTGGTCAAAAAGCGGAAAAAATAACTCAATTGAGAAATAAAAAAAAGAAATTATAGTTTTACATGTTAATATGTACTAAATGTTTCATGTATAATTATATTTCTATTGTTGCTATTATTACCTATCTACTATTGGATAAATAAGTAATTTACACAATATGTAGGTACAAAAAAATAGATTCTACAAACGATATAATATATACTTAATAAAAAATTATGAAATCTTCAATAATCTAAATACTTAAATTGCAACACCCAGTGTTCTAAGTTGAATTCTGAATGTTTGAGGGTTCGGATCTCGGATCGTGTTATTTAGGTGTGCCTTATTCAACCAGAATCTTTTGATTATCCTTTCGTTGGTCACAGCGCCGAGAGCCGACAACGAGAACCTGATAGCGGATCAGGCATAACATACGTCAGAGTTTTTTTTTTTGATACAGGAGGGAGAGATGTCTCATGCAGACCTCATTCACGACACTGTAGTGCAGTGGGATGTCGAGGTACTGTGAGACTCGTACTCTTAGTACACCTGAGTACACCTACTCACTAAAACTCCCTCCCTAGGAGTACCGGACCTTAGTCCATACCTCCGTCGAAAAGAATACACAAAATGACTTTTGGGTTTAAATGTTTCCATTCTGGTTTTGCCGCGGGGGCGTTAGCGGGTAAGACGTCAGAGTGCCAGAGTCAGAGTCAATGTCAATAGCGGTCGGTTCGTTGCCTCACGACTCACGACTCAGGGTAGATCAAAATCGGATTCAGGATCCGTCATTAATAATTTGAAGATCGGTTCAATCCGATCTTTTTTAAGATCCGAATCTTTGAACCGGTTCAGATCTGATCCGGACATCTCCACGTGCCAGTGATCATCAGACAAGCTTGTCTCTGAGGCTGAGCCAGTTTGGTCCTCGCGATACCACGAAGTGCCTTAGGCCACCAGACTCTAGTTCATCGGTCTGATAACCACTGCCTAGAGCCAGTACATCTGTTGTGGACTTGTTCCCCAGTTATTTCCACAGATTCTTCGGCATGTCCACAGGAACAGGGCGGTCCTGCGGATTACATTCTCTAACTGTACGTTCCAGTTGAGCTTCTTATTTAGGGTAACCCCCAGGTATTTCGCTGTTCCGTAAATGGTATTGTTTCCCTCATAAAAATAGGTGGTTTGAATTTGTCCAAACTTCTTCTTTTGGTAAATGGAACAATGATGGTTTTGCGGGGGTTCACAGTCATCTGCTCCCTCCGGTACCAATCATTCACTACATTTAGTGTATCTTGAAGAGTATTTTAAAGGTCTTCTTCAGATTTACCTCTAAGACAAGATCATCCGCATACGCCTGGACCTCAACCTCCCACAGCCCCAGGAAAGCCAGTAAATCGTCCACAAAGAGGGACCAAAGCAAATGGGATAATACACCTCATGCGGGCACCCCCTCGCAGACCCGAAGCTGACCACCTTCCCCTAAAACTAGCTTAGGCCATGAATACTCACTGGCCGAATAATAAGATTGGACATAGATAATTGGATTTTGAATTTCCTACGCAAGAATTTCACAAATTTTAAAAACCGAGTACACGGTTAAATAGAGAATTGAGTAGCCTTTCACTAGACCCGACTAGGTATTCAAAATTTTGCAGATAGTAGCTACCCCCTTTAGGGGATGAAGTAGCAGCTTTAACATTCGCGCCAACGCCTCTTCCCCTTGAAAAAATCGGCTTGCCCGGGTGTTTTAAAAGAAGTAACTTTAAATTCCCCAAAATCCGCTTCTATATGTTCACATGGGCCTCGCTGTATAATCAGCAGTACTGTTTTTGAGAAATGTTACGTTCTTTGAAATTTCAGGCTTCATTTAAATTAGATTTTTGCTGCATTATTTAATACTGGAATCATTTATCTATATGTCCATCAAACTTAGGCAAGCTAGATGATATTGAGGTAAACAACACAAAGTGGGTCGTGGCGTGATTGACAGTAAGTAGCTTATTTTTGAAATCAATAAAACACCTTATTAGCTTCCGTTTCTCCACCAGTTTTCAGTTCGTCCCGTGTTTTGGCTTTGAAAGGAAACAAACAGTGTCGTTTGTACATTCTACTACGCCTCCATCAATTTTAATAACAAACAGATCATTGATATACAGATTGAAGAGAATAGGACCTAAGACTGTTCCTTGAGAAACCCCACATCCCACCGCGAAGAACTTGACTGGTGCAAAAATTTTGATAGATATTTTTTCAAAAGAGTATATGCTGTTCCCTGAAGTCAACGTCGTCCAGGATGTCAAGCAAATGGGCATTATCCACTGTATCAAAAGATTTTTAGATCAAACCATACAGCAATAGCTTATTTAGAGCTTTGTAGATATTTGTTATTAAGTGGATCATTGCATCCTCCGCAGATGTCCTTTTCCTCAACCCATATTGTCTGTCAAAACCTTCCATTTAGTTAGAAAACTGTTCATCCTCTTAGACATTATTTTCTACTATATTTTGACTTGTGTACTGGATTTTTACCATAGCTGGTTGATCGAATCCGCAGCCTCAACGATTTAGGGAAGAACAACATCATTTAGCTAATATGGCTACCTGCGCATGGGGGTAAGGAAGTAACCGACCAACTCGCAAGAGCCGGACGGGTAAAGTTTCTAGATTGGCCAGCACCATACTGTGGAATTTCATATGAAACCGCAAGGTAAGAAATCGACACGATGTTGTAATGATGACATTTGGAATACTGGATTAGAATTCCAGGACAGAGACAGGTAAAAGACTTGCTGAGAGAGCCATCCAGCCGAAGAGCACAACAACTGCTCAAAGTAAGCAGAACAGAGTTTAAACTTTTGACAGAACTGATAACTGATCAGTGTCAAGTGAAGAAACGCCTCCACACATTGGGGATCAATTCAGGCCCTATATATGATTTGAAGAGGAGGAGGAAACTTTTCTAAACATAATGTTCCATGGCGATGCATTTACAGAAGCACGGCGTCGGTTACTAGGAGCTGAAAAAGTAAATCTAGCAACATTAAGGAATAATCAATAGGACAATACTGGGCCTCTTATGGGGAGCGGGTCTCTTGAGGAAGTGAATGAAGAAGACTAAATGAGCTATACGTCTCATCGGTGACCCTACCCTCACCCAAAGGCTGCTATCCCTTGCCCACCGACGTGCCGTTGGTGACCCCTCTCTCTCTTTTATAGATATCTGCACGGGCACTGCTCAGAGGAGGTTTCTTCCATAGTTCCTCTACCTGCTGCCCCCAACAGATCTACCAGAAGAACAGAGCGAATGCACCATTTTACTGTCCAAGTCACCAGACATAGAGCATCTTGTTATGCCCGCTCTTTTGTCCCGAGAACTTCCAAGTTGTGGAATTCCTTGCCGGCACATGTTTATACTTATCCTCCGAACCTCCAAACCTTCAAGTCAAGAATTAACAACTTTCCTCTTTGCTCCTTGCCGACACACCACGGTAGCTACACGTCTCATCGGTGATCCTACCCTCACCCAAAGGCTGCGATCCCTTGCCCAACGACGTGCTGTTGGTGACCTCTCTTACTTTTATAGATATCTACACGGGCACTGCTCAGATGAGCTTTTATTTCATAGTTCCTCCACCTGCTGCCCCCAACAGATCTACCCGGGGAACAGAGCGAATGCACCATTTTACTGTCCAAGTCACCAGACATAGAACATCTTGTTATGCCCGCTCTTTTGCCCCGAGGACTTCCAAGTTGTGGAATTCTTTGCCGGCACATGTTTTTCTTTCTCATCCGAACCTCCAAACCTTCAAGTCCAGAATTAACAATTTTGCTCTTTCCTCCTTGTGGACACCCACGGTACAATACTATTTAGGCTGTGAGCCCTCGTGGTGTGTTGTTGAAAAAAAAAAGGATCTAAGTCGCATAATAGGCCGGAATGTCGCGGTGCAGGTATTTGATATAGATAACAACCCTTTGCAAATATTAAGATTAATAATAATAAAAAAATATTCTTGAGTTATCCTATCACAGATGAGTAAGTTGTCGTATTATATGGCTGCGGTCGTCAGAACATTCGAACACTTTTTTCCGCTTCCTATCATATCCCAGCGATTTAAACTAGCAATTTCTGTGTAAGGTATTTGCAAGGTAAATAGAATTAAGTACCCGCTCACATTTAGCAAGTATATACGAACCTGGTTACAAGCAGCTATATTATTCTTCAACTCTTGTCCAACTTTAATGAAGTAATCTCAAAACATTTCTGCAACAGTTTTTAAAATTATTTACCAGTGTCTTACTAATCTTAAGCTATCCAATTGATTCCCTTTTCTCCTATCTATAAATGTGGCATTCCCAAATCTGATTTGCAGCACCACCACAAGCCTGAACGTTTTCTTGATAATACGACCGCTTTGTCTGTTTAATCAAAATGCTTAATACGTTCCCATGCCGCTTATATCCACCAATCTCTGCGTTCACCAGATACCAACAGTTGAATGTGGAATAGTTGGATCAACAGATGCGTACACCAGTACCGCTGAAACCCAACTGTCGCCGATTTCTCCAAGCGGAATTAATTTTCGCTGACTAAGCGAACATAAATCTGGAGCATGCGTGGTTAAGTAGTCACCCACCAGAACATTGCGAGATCTACAGCAGGGTCTCCATCTCGGTGCGGACCAGATAGTATGTTGTCACGGCAGCTCCAAATAAAACAAAATGTTATAAAATAGAGACTGTGTACAACCAACTGACAATTTTCTAAATTGTCAGTCCTGGCCCATTTCTTCCTTAATATAGGGAAAACGTATGTGTGTGTGTGTGTGTGTGTGTGTGTGTGTGCGCGTGTTTGGGATGACCTCGGTAAGTCCATTGGCCACAGACTTTTGAAGATTGTTGTTTGTTTGTTTTCGGGAATACAATCATATGGATTTATTTTTGTAGCTTTTAATGTCTTTCAGTGAGCCTCCTACTTGATCATAGCTTTACAAATTGATAGTAGGACAACGTATGTAGGGCTAGATGTATTCTCACATTCTGGGAGGCTGGATACCATAGCTGTATTACTTTATAGGTGTGTTCTCGCCGTAATTAGTATACCCTACTGATAAGCTCTAATTAGAGCGCAACAGGTCTGCGTTTCTAATTATGATGAGAATACATCTAGCCTTCCATACAATTTACAACATTGTTAGTTGGTTGTACACAGTCTCGATTTTATAACATTTTGTGTTATTTGGAGCTGTCGTGACAACCTACTACCTTGTTCCGTCATACATCTCGCAGTGTTGTAGGAGGCTGGCTACCATAGCCGTATTACTTTATAGGGGTATTCTCTCTGTAATTAGCATATCCTACTGATGAGCTCTAATTAGAACGAAACCGGTCTGCGGTTCTAATTATGTAGGGAATATATCTAGCCTTATATAGCTACCCACTGTTCTGAATTCGTCTATTTTCGTGGGTATTCTTTGTGGTTCACAATTTATTGTTCAAGACATTCAAAAATGGTTATGAAAATCATCTGAAGTGTAATTTGATAAATTTATTGGTACATCATCGTAATAATCTTCACTTCTCGTAGGTTTGGTTCTGTTAGGCGGCACTGTGCTGTCTTCTATCGCCAGCCGTATCACATTTATATTAAGTGGGTCATTAGCTAATTCCATTAGAATGAGGTCGCTAAGTTGATCATTATTTTCATTCCCGGCAAACACAGTTACAAATCAGATATGTAAGTGTTACATAAAACTTGCTATTTCAATAGCTCAGGTTATGTATCAAGTAACTTTCATTTAACATAATTCATATCAGAAATGTCAGCAGCTAGATGCTGTCGCATATATGTAACTGGTACATTACATTACATATGTACGCTACATTAATTGTATATATATATATATATATATATATATATATATATATATATATATATATATATATATATATATATATATATATATAACTGGGATACATAAATGTTATATTCACTTATCATACATTTAATGCTCAAATAAAGCAGGTACCTACTAAGAAACTTTTATGTACAGCTGCTGGATTTACAGCTAAGTTAATTAGCATTTTATAATATTTAGCCACTGTAGTAACAACTCTCGTAAATAAGGCGGTTTGTTAAAAAAATTAGGTGCAACTCCAGTGAGAAATGAACGAAATAATTAAATATAGGTTTGGCCGTAATTTTTATAGTAGATGCTGCTGTTTCTACCATCACATGATTTCTCATTATTAAAGCAGTCAACAGCACAACAACTTTCAGATTTAGACTTTCTTTCTAATATAATAAACTTTTTTCCCCGTGCAAAAGTAACACTGATATCCGTTAGAATATGAATGAAACAGCTGTTGTTGGTTATATTGTGTCACCACTGGTAGCGCTAGTTGTCAATGCGCACGCTTCCTATATTGGTGTAACAAATAAACCTGACAATTAGAACAACTAAATTAATTATTTATTAGTTTGTCGCTAATCCAAAGAAGATAGCTACTTATCTATGTGCTAATCACAGCAATTGCAGATGGCTACAGCAGAAAACAGAAGTAAACGTGCGCTGTGTGCTTAAACAATTAGATCACTATCGCCTTTTTGGTGACAAATTAAAGCGGTTGCAAATGAATTATTTTTCTTTTAACTCATTCCGATTTGTAAAAGCGTGTATTGCTAATAATGAATTCCATAAGAACATTAACATTTAAACCACTAAATTTGATTAAATGTTTATAAGGTCGTTTCCCACATATGTTATGTAACAGTGTAACTGGAGTGATCCAAAATTATGGTATATAGTTATAGTTCATTATCGTCCCTTTGTAAAGTAAATGTTATATAACGCTGCTATAGATATTTAATGTAACACATATATTACATTGTTATGTAACATTGTACCGTTACTTATCTATGCTTGAGATATTGGGTTATAGCACATATCAATCTATTTGTAATATATATGTAATATAACACTGTTACAGAACTATCATGTATCACAGTCGAAACATGTCAATATTACCAATGATTCATAACTGATCTGTGTCTAAAGGGTACATATATGTAACTTATGTGTCACATATATACATTACGATGATTCTTGATCTTAATTTGCCATGCATCAGTTACATGTGTGTTTGCTGGGTTGTCCATCTTGAATTTTAAAACTTAAAAAAATATTTTGGGTTACGTTTACATACTATATCGCACAATTTTAAAACGACAGATCAATGTCAAAGTATATATTGAAGCCAACAATGCGTTTATAAGGTTTCGAACCGCTGAGTTGTATCAACGGTCAACGGATGAGCGCTTAAACTCAGCCGTTGTCGTCTGGTGAACGCAACCACTAATATACTCAGATGTTTTTTTCATTGGAAAAAAAAACAACAATTATAACTAAAATCACGGTTTTATTGAAAAATAAATAATCGTTATAAATAATTAAAATTAAGTTAAATATAATCATTATCTAAAAGCTTATATCCAGGATACAGTTTTGGCAAATTCAATGGCTTTAGCCATAAGTACAGCTTCCATATCATCTGTTCTCCTGGAAGACCTCTTCTTTTTGGCATCTACACACATCATGCCGTAAACTCTTATACCAGGTACACTTGCGTATGTTGGTTGGTCATGGGACATTGGACCTTCTGCAAAAAAAGATCAAACATAAATATAATAGGAATAATAAAATAGTATTTATTTACAGAGGAACAGAATGCAAAATCATATACTTAAAACTCTAAAATAAATAAATTTAAACTAACATTTAACCTGTGTAACTATGGACGAAGCTCAGATGAATGGTATACTATTCCCTGCTCTACCACTTGGCCCCAATAACGAGTTTAGAACTGCCATAAGGGAGTTTAAGATGGAATTACGACGGAGTAAACGAGCTGGTTGACGCGCATACTGCGGGGATGTCAATTCCCTGCCGGACGCAGCCAGGCTGGTAAGGGTATTCAAACAGGAGTCAGGCAGTACAATAGAATCCTTAAGGAAACCAGAATATTGTAGGGCTGCTCAGGGTTTCCCTGGATCGCCGGTAGACTTTGACAGAGCCCTGCTTCTCCTTCGTGGCCCCAAGTCTTGGATGGCTCATTGTTGCTGGTTACTTCACCCTTGTCTGATGATACGGGTGTTTTCAGGAGGCATTCTCTATGGTTGTCGACGGGTTAAAACCCCAAAATAAGAAGGATAGCTCATATAGGCTTGCTGCTTCCTCTTTAGCCGATAGTAATATTGACCATCTTAAGTTTTGAAAATTATTTTCAGGAAGAGGACTTCATGGAAGACGATGGGATTTATACAGACTTCTTATCAAAGGCACGAACATAAACGACGGCCTAATTAACCAGTAGTCATTGAGAGCCCGAAGAGAACATTTATATTTCTATGGCCAGCTTTGAGAAGCTTTAAACTTCATCGAATAACAAGGAGATATTTCATTGTCTACGACCCTGATAAATTGCGTCGATGGTTATGACGTCAGCTTATGTTGTCAGGGTCACTTTACTAAATAAATATTATAATGCTGTATTAATGAACTTAATAGTGTGGGAAAAGGCTGTAAAACGTGTAATACGTTACGGGGTGGACTTTGCTTTTGTTATTTTTCTTCATGTACACATCTCAAAAGCTACCATTCTCTTCTTATTCTGTTTTTTAAATATCAGCTTTGCGCTCCTTACATAATACTTGATGAACCTCTTCCTCAGGTGAACCTTAAATGTTTTTTAATGAGAGAAGTATTTTGTCTATCGAATGTTTGTTTTGTTATAGCGAGTCTCCTTGTTATTTCTCTCCTACATTTATTTATTTATGTTATTTACAAAAACCTATATGATTACTCTTTGAGAGTAGTTACTCATGGCTTAATGATGGAATGCAATGATAGGACCTGAATCCGAGCGTGGAGATTTCAAAAATTTATGATTTAATTTTATAGAACCTGCCAAAATATATATTAACTTTAACTTACCCAGAACACTCGTTTCAGGACATCTGCAGATAACAAGGTAGTGTGATTTTCCTGTTCTGATGTTCTGTAAAGCTAAGAGAGACCAGTCACGTGGTGCATGGCATATTCTCATTTCTGCAATGGGCTCACAAGTTTTCACTAACGTCAAAGCGCGCTAAAAGAAAAAGAACATGTCAGTAAAAAGTAATTAAAAAATCAAACTAGGCAGACTATTTAATTTTTTAGCAGTTTTCTAAAAATTCGCCTTTCTAGACAATATTAAGATACATTATTATTATCAACTTTAGCCTGAAGGGCTTTCACACTCCCTCAAAGGGGAACATTCACTCATCCCAGGTATCTCAGATACCAAAGGGACTGAGTTCAGGTGGAGTCCTTTCCAAGTTTACCGGGCCCTGAACGACAACGCGACACAGCCTTATTTCCCAGGAATCTCCGAATGGTGTGGGCACTTGCAAGTATTACCGCTTCCTGCATAACCTTATAAATATGCTCTCCAAGGCCCAGTATCTTGATGTTCTCTCGAAGATTCTTAAGAACCACACCAGTTGACGACATGACTATTGGAATCACTCGGATACTATCTGCCCTCCACTGTCTCTTTACTTGTATCTCGAGGTCTCTGTACTTAATGATCTTCTCGTTGTACTTTATATCTAGATTATTAGTATTTGGAATGGCCACATCAATCAACGTCACGTGGTTGCAGAACCAATCCAATATTATTATATCTGGCCTGTTGTGTGCAACACGTTGATCTGCGAGCACGGTCCGATCCCAGTACAACCTGTATCTCGAGTTCTCTAGAACAGGCTCAGGAGTGTATCTATAGTAGGGCTCCTTACTAAGGTTTAAAACTCGCAGTTTCACAACCAGTTCTTGATGAAGTATCTTGCAACACAACTGCGTCGTGCCTCTCTTTATACTTTCTTGCAGCAAACGCTTGACATCATCTTGTGACGTGCTGGATAGTCTCTGTTGACTGACACCCAAATATACATTTGTCATCTTGGACCGAATTATCTCCAACTATATACTTCAGGTAGTTTGTTGTTGGGATGACCTGATCTTGTACGGCCAGCAAAAACCCCTCTGTCTCTGGAAACATCTGTCCGGACACCAACCAGTAGTTCGACGCCAGTTTGTCGACATGTGCCTGAGAGGTCTGATTCAGATGTCGCCCATGGAGAGGCTTCTGCATCCAAGATTGCAACTTGTCCTGATCAGTCCGATGGTGACTTTGTATTTCACTTTCTTTTAATTGTAGCGGTGTTGTATCATCTGCCTCGCATATGGCACGGTGTAGTTCAGAAGTAAGCGCCCGCTGATGGAAGTATGTACGCAGGTTCACTATCTGCTGTTCCAACTGTTTACCAATATCCAACACTCCCCTTCCACCTTGGTGTCTAGGTAGGGTTACTCGCTCGATAGCACTACGGGGATGATGCTTTTTGGATTTTGCTAAGAGTGTTCGCACCTTCCGTTGTAGATTTTCGATGTCCGTTTTACTTCAGTTCACAATCCCAAATGAGTAGCTAAGTGCAGAATATGCATATGTATTCAGAGCTTTAGTCAGGTTCTTGCTATTAAGATGTGATCGCATCACCTGCTTTACTCGTTTCACAAATTCATTTGTCAGATCGCTCTTCATTACCGAGTGGTTTATTTTACTCGCTTGCTGTATTCCCAGGTATTTATAACACTCCTCGACATCCATCGAGGCAATGTGCTGACTGTTCTGCATTTCATATATTCTGCATTTATTATTATGATTATTATTATTACTTTTATTATTATTATTATTATTATTATTATTATTATTATTATTATTATTATTATTATTATTGAGACTACTAATGATTATTATATTATACGCCCCGGGCTCAGACGGTTGCAGCAAGGAAAAAAATACACATATATGTGATGTACACTTTCAAAGTGGTCAAAGTTGTGTGTATATAGATGTTTATAGACGTACAAAAGTGTTTAAAAGTGCACAAAACTTACACTATGTCGTCAAACTTATCCTTTTATGAATACATATATTTGACAACATTTTAGATACTAAAACAACAATAATTGTGGTAGGTCAAAAGTAAAATGTAGAAGTAAAATAAGCAACAAAATATATACACACATATTAACACGCATAAAATATATACATTTGTCTAAAATATACATACAAATATTATCTAATCTAAAATACAAACATACTAGCTAAACACACCACAAACAAAACTACTACAACCAAGTAAAAATGACACTTAGGTCTACAAACCAGCTACTAGAATACAAAATAATATAAAGAAGACTAACTAAAACGATACACAGCAAAAAATCATATACCCATATGCCGTGAAAATCATATACTCATATGCCGTGGAATCACCATTCCTTGGCCAGCTTGAAGCCAGGATTTTAACCCAGTAGATTTTTTCTTTAGAATTACCTTAAATCTGTTGTCTACAGTGACACAATAAACAGCCGTGAAGAATTATGGCAAAACATTGTAGAAACTTTCAATGTAGTTATAAATGAAGAAATGCCATTTAAAATTAGGCAATCTCTCAATATGTTCATTATGAACATTTGTTGTTCAATATTAAAACAATTGCGTATTTCTTTTCCCAATAGTATTAATTGTTGATAGTTAGGGTTGCCGAAATTTGTTAGAGTTAAGTCCGGACGGTCCAGCAAATCTGGAGATAAATCGCGGCGATCGTGACACCCGAGGTCACACAGTCATCACACCCACGTATCGTTTGGCACTACAACTCCGCGAACTGGGACGAAATGCGGGATTACTTTTTCTCATTTACATGAGCGTCTGTCTGCTTCTCTCATGACCCCACTGATATCTCACAAAACGTCACCGAAATTATCCAAGCTGGCATGGAATTATTTATTCCACGTACACAGAAAACCTCTTTAGCCACTCAAAAGCTCTGCTTCTCTAAATCCTGTGACAAGGCCAGACTTGAAAAGGTCAAAGCTCACAAAACTCTTCTGCATAATCCAAGTCAAGAAAGCCGTCAGGCATTTAACGACGCAAGAAATCGCTATGTCCGCATTCTTTCTGAGGCAAAAAACTCGTTTAATAACCACATCAAAAACAAAGTCCCCTCAAACTCCAACGCCAGCAAACCCTTCTGGACTCTTGCTAAATCTATTGGGAATAATTTCTGCAAGAGCACGTTCCCACCTCTTGTTTCAGGGGATGAAATTGTTTCTACCGCCCTGGGCAAGGCTGAACTTTTTGCCTTGTTGTTCGCCGGCAATTATGTTCTCAATCCACCTCCAAATGTTCAACCACCAACAGTCCCCAATGTCGCGCATAAAATGACAGATATCATTTTCAAAACTAAAAAGGTACGAAAGATGCTCTCTTCTCTTGATACCAGGAAACCCTCTGGACTTTACGAGATCCCAGCAATTGTTCTCAAAAATGCGCACCAAAGACCAAAACTTGCTCCTGTCCTGACTCGCCTGTTTTAGACATCTTACAATAGAGGCGTGTTCCCTATGGTAACTGGAAAACTGTTCGAGTACAACCCGTCCACAAGAAAGGATCCAAAGCGCTTCCTAGCAACTACAGGCCCATTTCTCTCCTTTCAGTCGTCTCTAAAGTGATGGAAAAGTATATGAACACCGAATTACTAAAATTTCTTGAAAAACACAGTCTAATCCACAACAGGCAGTAGGGATTCCGTCAGCGCGGATCAACTGCCGACCTCCTTTCCTCTGTCACCCATTCTTGGAACAAGTCTATGGAACTACACGGTGAATCTCAGATTCTTGCTTTAGACATATCCAAAGCATTCGACCAGGTCTGGCACGCAGCGCTGTCTAATAAACTTTCGGCCTATGGTCTACCACCAAAACTCTGTACCTGGACAGCAAATTTCCTCTCCAACCGGAGCATTTCTGTAGTCGTTGATGGACATTCCTGTAAACTGTATCCAATTATTGCAGAAGTCCCTCAAGGTTGAGCTTTAGCCCCTACTTTGTTTCTTCTTCACATCAATGACCTCTTCTCTAGCAAATCCAACCCAGTTCACAGTTACGCGGACGACAGCACCCTCCACTCAAATATACAATATTCTAAGCCTGTCCTTTTAGCCCAATTAGATGAGGATCGCAGACTCATAGAGGGTTCTGTTTCTGATGTGGATCTCCAAAAAATATTAGACTAGGGAAGTAGAAATCTTGTACAATTCAACTCCACCAAATCTCAGTCTTGCTTTCTATCTCATAAGAGATACACCAGCCCTAGACAATGAACACCCAACTTATTCAAAGTAATAAGTCCTTTTCACTTGTTGGCATTTCTGTGGATCGAAATCTCAATTGGCACCAACATGTCACATCAATTGCAGAAGCGGCTGCTAAGAAATTACGTTTCCTCTTCCGGGCTCACAAATACTTTTCACCAGCTAATCTCTATACCTTATATACTTTACAAATAAGGCCAAACCTCGAATACTGCTCCCACATCTGGGGTGCCGCTGCCGCTTCTACACTCGCTATCCTGGACTCCATTCAGAAGAGAGCTATACGTCTCATCGGTGACCCTACCCTCACCCAAAGGCTGCCATCCCTTGCCCATCGACGTGCAGTTGGTGACCTCTCTATCTCTCTTTTATATATATATATCTGCACGGGCACTGCTCAAAGGAGCTTTCTTCCATAGTTCCTCCACCTGCTGCCCCCAACAGATCTACCAGGGGAACAGAGCGAATGCACCCTTTTACTGTCCAAGTCACCAGACAAAGAACATCTTGTTATGCCCGCTCTTTTGTCCCGAGGCCTTCAAAGTTGTGGAACTCCTTGCCAGCACATGTTTTTCCTTCTCCTCCGAACCTCCAAACCTTCAAGTCCAGAATTAACAAGTTGCCTTTTTCCTGCTTGTCGACACCCACGGTACGATAGTATTTAGGCTGTGAGCTCTAGTGGTGTGTTGTTGAAAAAAATGCAATGAAATATGTACATAAAAAAAGCTATTAACAATTTGTGCCAATCATTGTGAATTCTCTGAATTCTCGATTTTTGCACGTTTACCACTTCTGCATTTTTGACAATTTAGAAACATAAATAATATCAGATATCTAATAAGAGATAAGATAATGAAAAAGATAATGTGAAAAAATATTTTCAATCAATTTTAACAATTTATTTATAACTTGTTGCCTAGTTGAAGTGGCACCACTGCTTAAATCTGGCATCACGTTCAAGATTACCATAACCTGCCTGAAGTAGCGATGACTAATTTAGTATGCAATTAGACAAATGATAAAAATAATATGTGTATTATATTATTATATGTTTTCCAAACTCTTTCGTGTTTAAAATGTTGCCTAAGTCGATTACTTTTGCGTTGCTATAAATACACTTTAGAACCAAGTTTTCGAGCTTTACTCATTTTAAAAAGCCTGGACGCAGAAAGTGCACTTTGTTAGAAAATTTTTAAAAGAACATTGTAAATAATTTCAATAATAAATTTCCATAAATTAATTAGGTTCAGTGACAGATATTTATTTTGTGAAACCTTTTTTCGAAAAAGTCGGTTTGATTGGGTTGGCTAACGAACTCATTCAAGCGATTAACAAAGACATTTTTTTAATTTTTAGCAAGTACATTCCTTTTTAAATAGCTTGGATAAGTTCGTTAGCTCGGTTATCTCGGAAAATTTTACATTTTTTTCGGAAAAACACGTCAGATCTTTCTGGCTAACGAACTTATCCAAGCTATTAACATATAACATATTGTTACGTTCTGGATTTGTTGACTAACAAAACACAGCTTTACAAACTACTAATTTATTATAACCAACTATTGTCCAACACCAGTATCAACTAAAATATTTCTCTCTATTATTAAATGTCCATAGAACTATACTCCACCATTCGCCTTCTATGATCGCTTCTTAAACACCAACACTTACTTCTGACTCGCTTAATACTCTATGATCACTTATTCACCACACTAAGTCAATACTGAACTAATTACTCTGCGCACCGCTGGCCTATTTATACTGTCCATAGAGATTCTAGACCTTCTACACTATTCTATACCTGTCACTTCTGGTCCATTCTAGAAATATAATTCCAGAGTGTTCGCTCTTACCAACACACCGACATTTGACCACAGAATAACAAAGTCCATAAACGTAATTCTCATAGACAAATGTGACACTGCCCCTCTCTTATATTCGATCGTCCCGGTCGAATTCTGACATTTCTTGGAATGGCGTAAGTCTGTGCATATGGACCACCTTCATCTTGCTCTTCGGGCTCCTCGGAATTCTATAGACGACGTCATCGATCCTTTTGACCACCTTATAGGGATCTTCTCATAATTTCTGTAGCTTCGGTGGCCGTTCCTTGCGTTGTACTGGACTGTAGAACCACACACGATCTCCTTCCATAAAACCAGCTAAATTGGCTCGCAAGTCATAACGGGTCTTCATGCGGTCGCTTTCTACTCGCATATGCATTCGGACAGCAGAGCGGATGGTTTTCCTTTTCGTCAATATGTCGGAGCTTTCTTCAAGCGAAGTTCTTACGTGGTACTGGCTCTTCCGTGTAGTTGCTCTTGTTCTGATGTTTCTACTTGCACAAATATCTCGACGGGCCCGATTCATCCTGTCGACATTGGCTCTGTTCCAACAAATGTGCTTACTGACCTTTTTCTTCTTCTTCGTCTCTTTTTCTCAGCTCTTCTTTAGCCGCTTCATCTCTTTTTCTGGCTTCTTCATCTCTTTTTCGCATCTGTTCTTTGGCTTCTTCGTCTCTTCTTCTGGCGTCTTCATCTCTTTTTCTCATTTCTTCTTTGGCTTCTTCGTCTCTTTTTCTGGCTTCTTCTCGTGCTAATTTAGCTTATTCGTCCATTTTTTAAATCATTTCCAACAGCTGGGCGTCTATATTGGCTTTTGCGCTACGTGTCTTAGGCATAGACGTACTTAAAGCTGGTACACAGTTTATTCTGTTTCAAGAACACACCCAGTTATGAATCACTGCTGACGCTGATCTTCCAGAGATTCTAAAAAATTTCACGTTGTTCAACGAATATTCTGAAAAATATTTCGACTAGCAGCTTGAAAATCCCGCTTCCGACACCAGTTGTTACGTTCTACGGGGTTTTGGATTCGTTGACTAACAAAACACAGCTTTCCAAACTACTAATTTATTATTAGCAACTATTTTCCAACACCAGTATCAACTAAAATATTTCTCTCTATTATTAAATGTCCATAGAACTATATTCCACTATTCGCCTTCTATGATCGCTTCTTAAACACCAACACTTACTTCTGACTCGTTTAATACTCTATGATCACTTCTTCACCACACTAAGTCAATACTGAACTAACTACTCTGCGCACCGCTCGTCTATTTATACTGTCCATAGAGATTCTAGACCTTCTACACTATTCTTTACCTGTCACTTCTGGTCCATTCTAGAAATATAATGCCAGAGTGTTCGCTCTTACCAACACACCGATATTTGACCACAGAATAACAAAGTCCATAAACGTAATTCTCATAGACAAATGTGACAATATGTACTTAAGTTGCATCAAAATCAGTCAATTCGAAAATTCGCTAAAAAATGTAGGTACTGATTGACCATGAAAGTCATCGATAATGGGTGCCCTGACTTACTGAAAGCGTTCTATTATACTAAATACAAGCGTACCAAAACAAAGTAAACTACTGTTAAAGCGAAACTGGTTGCATAAAAGCCGTGAGATTGCTGAAAAGCAGTAAGATAAGCTAACTAGTGTATGTGAAGCACGGGGTACCAAAAGCACGTTGGGAAACTGCAGGAAAAGCATTTACGACTTAATTTTATGCTAAGAAAGCCTAGAAAATGTGTCATAATAGTATTATTGGAAAAGTTTACACAAATAACGTGTATTTTATTCAATTATTATTCAATAATTATTTCACCACCACAGCTTAACAATTTTTTAACGAGGAGAATTATTGCAACAAAATAATATACCCTTGATTTCCTGTCCATCATCAGTTCTGTTGTATGAAGATCATCTCCATTTAAAGATGCTGAACATGGGTCTCTGTATCTTGATGGGCATGCACATAGAGGTTGGGTCCAGTTGAGTCGAATATATACAGCGTTACAAACCTACAAAAAGAAACAACTACAATATTTTATAAGCTATTTTTCGTTTTGCACAACATGATTTATAACTTCCTCAATAGCAGAACTAAAGCTTTGGCTTCAGTCATTAACCTGGTTGGTTTGATCACGACAAAGGGATCAACCGCTGAGGAATTTTGGTGAACATACATGATGTCTTATGAATTATGTAGGTTAAATAATTTCCTCAACTAAAGCAGAGAAATGTCTCATTAAGTACACTTGGAGAAACCCAAATCACCACAACACTTACATCAACACATAGTGAATGTCTCATTTATCGTATAAAAATCTTTAGCTTGTCTACTAAATAGCAGAGTATTTGTATTGCAATATGAAGGAGAGAAGAGAGAGAGAGAGAGAGAGAGAGAGAGAGAAGAATACGAATTAGCGCTTAATTTAATGTTCCAAATATTAGAGACACACAACACAACAAATATGTTTCGATTTTGAAACCAGATACACCAGCCCTAGACCCATCACAATGAACAACCAAGTTATTCAAAGTAATGAGTCCTTTTCACTTGTTGACATTTCTGTGGATCGAAATCTCAATTGACACCTCGCGGATCAACTGCCAACCTCCTTTCCTTTGTCACCCATTCTTGGAACAAGTCTATGGAACTACACGGTGAATCCCAGATTGTCGCTCTAGACATATCCAAAGCATTCGACGAGGTTTGGCACGCAGCGCTGCTCAATAAACTTCCGGCCTATGGCCTACCGACAAAACTCTGTACCAGGACAGCAAATTTTCTCTCCAACCGGAGCATTTCTGTTGTCGTGTATGGCCATTCCTCTAAACTGTATCCAATGAATGCAGAAATCCTTCAAGGTTAAGCCTTAGCCCCTACTTTGTTCCTTCTCCACATCAATGACCTCCCCTCTAGCGCATCCAACCCAGTTCACAGTTACGCGGATGACAGCACCCTCCACTCAAATATACAATATTCTAAGCCTGCCTCTTTAGCCGAATTAGATGAGGATCGCAGACTCATGGAGGGTTCTGTCTCTGTGGATCTCCAAAAAATATTAGATTGGGGGAGTAGAAATCTTGTGCAATTCAACTTCACCAAATCTCAGTCTTGCTTTCTATCTCATAAGAGATACACCAGCCCTAGGCCCATCACAATGAACAATCAAATTATTCAAAGTAATGAGTCCTTTTCACTTGTTGGAATTTCTATGGATCGAAATCTTAATTGGCACCAACATGTCACATCAACTTCAGAAGCGGCTGCTAAGAAATTAGGTTTCCTCTTCCGAGCTCGCAAAAACTTTTCACCAGCTAATCTCTATACCTTATATACTTCACAAATAAGGCCAAACATCGAATACTGCTCCCACATCTGGGGTGCCGCTGCCGCTTCTACACTCGCTATCCTGGACTCCATTCAGAAGAGAGCTATACGTCTCATCGGTAACCCTACCCTCATCCAAAGGCTGCTGTCCCTTGCCCACCGACGTGCCGTTGGTGACCTGTCTCTCTTTCATACATATCTGCACGGGAACTGCTCAGAGGATCTTTCTTCCATAGTTCCTCCACCTGCTGCCCCCAACAAATCTACCAGGCGAACAGAGCGAATGCACACTTTTACTGTCCAGCTCTCCCGACATAAAACATCTTGTTATACCCGCTCTTTTGTCCCGAGGACTTCCAAGTTGTGGAATTCCTTGCCGGCACATGTTTTTCCTTCTCCTCCGAACTTCCAAGCCTTCAAGTCCAGAATTAACAAGTTGCCTCTTTCCTTCTTGTCGACACCTACGGTACGATTGTATTTAGGCTGTGAGCCTTCGTGTTGTGTTGTTGAAATAAATAATAATAATAATAAAAGTTTGTACAAACATATGTCGTAAGACGCTCCATTTACAAGGAACAGGTTGGCAAAAATTTAAAAAAAATACTTTTTCATTTTGCAAACGCGCTGTTCGAAAACATATCAATTTTATTGTAGCAAACTACTTAGTATTCAAAGGCTGATATTCCCAAAAAAATTTGATATTTCAAAAAAAATTAAGTGCCTCGTGTTGTCATTGGGGTAGATACAGGAAGTATGCAAATATTTTTATTTAAAAAAACTCAGGAGGCATTGACAATTTAGTGTTTTTGTTTAACAATTCATCACAAAATTTAACTTGGTACAAAAAATATGCTCTTCCTTTAATTCCACAAGTGCAGCCGTTTTCCCGGAAAAACGTAATAATCAAAATAAAGTCTGAAAAAACGTAACAAAAATGAAACAAAAAAATTTGGATGAATATCACAATCGACTAGGAAAATTTCCAACAGATGTTTAAAACAAGACCCATTTTGTTCACACAATTGAAATCTTTGTCAAACTGGGCGTTTGACACGTTCTACGTGGTGAACTTTTATTTCTGTACAGGCATTTTTAATTTAATAGAATTAATTTTTCCCTGGTTTTAATGCGAGTTGCATACACTTTTTCCTTTAAGAACGACCCAAACAAAAAACAAGGGGGGTTAGGTCAGGAGATCGTGGGGGCCACGCTACTGACCCACCACGACCAATCCACTTGTCATCATGGTTGGTGTTTAGCCAATGAGATAGATAACCGTCCAGTTGGAACCAAGCCGTTCTTCTGAAATTTAATGGAATATCTTCCAACATACCGGCATGTTCTGTTTGTAAAAAGTGTTCAAACTTTTCAGAATTTATCCGGTGTGGTAAAAAATACGGTCCAAAACATTAACACTGAATTTCAACTGAAACTTCACTAAGTGGTGAAGATTGGAACCTGTTATAAGCACTGATAAGAACTTGGGAACCCAAATTACCACAACACATCTTAAAAGACCTGACGATCGTTCCACCAAACAATTTAGCATCATCAGATGATGAATAACTCTGAATTATTCATCCTCTGATGACGCTAACTTGGCTAGCGACACGATCGTCAGGTCTTTCAAAATGTGTTGTGGTGATTTGGGTTCTCTAAGAGTACTTAACTGGAAGTTCCTTGGTCGCACAGTATGTGGATTTTCATGTGACGATACAAGCTGATTGTGGTAATTTACAATTCTCCTGCGTGTAAAATAAGACTCATCCGTCCACACAATGTTTGTTAAAAATCAAATTCGGTATTAATTTTATCTAGAATCCATTGACAAAAATGTATTCTCCGTTGTTCATCACCTGGATGTAATGATTGAACACGTTGTAAATGGTATGGACGTATGTGAGCATGTTTTAAACTTCGACAGACTTTTGACTGATCAACGTTAAGAGCAGCAGCAATCTTCGTGTGCTCGTAGTGGGGCTTCTTATGAATTGATTTGTAATTTGTTTTTCAATTTTTGTGTTTCTAATATGTTTCTGGTAATCATGTCGTTTCTTCTTCCAACGCCGCAGTTGAGTTCTTGCCGATGAATTCCTACAAACAATGACGGATGTGGATGTCGTCTATTTGGAAACCTTCTTCGACACTTTCTCGCTGCATTTGAAGAATTGCCAAAATGCATAAATGAAGTGAATGTCTGCCTTTTCTTGATTCGAAAAAAGATAAGGCATTTTAAGAAACCTTAAAAAGGATATAAGCCTATGACACGATTTGAAAAGTTGTTATAAGTAACGAACCTTACGTAGTCAGTACACATAAACTGTCACTGTAAGAAGTTAAGTAATAAGGCAACTATGGCAACAAAATCAAGGTAACTAAGGCGACATAGTCAAAGAAACACTTTAAATTTTTTGATGTCATTTTTGTTACAGTTTTTCAGAATTGTTTCGATTATTACGTTTCTTCGCCACCCTGTATCTTGTAAATAGGGCGTCTTACGATATATGTTTAATACAAACATTCAGTGATAAAAAATGATCATCTATCTGGTGGTAGCGTCCTACTACAAACAACTGACTCACCATATATATATATATATATATATATATATATATATATATATATATATATATATATATATATATATATATATATATATATATATATATATATATATATATATATATATATATATGTGTGTGTTCAGAAAGATTTCCGCGGTCTTTAATGTGAGACATACTTGGTTCTCGGGTTAAACCGCGTCCAAAATTTATGGAAACTCGACGTTTCGGCTCCTGTTTTGGAGCCATTTTCAAGAGGTAAAGGAAATATGTAAGGACACTCTAAGGCCTCAATCTTCCTACCCCTTAGAGTGATGGACAAAGGTGGGTAAAGAAAATATGTAAGGACACTCTAAGGCCTCAATCTGTCTACTCCTTAGAGCGGTGGACAAAGGTGGGTAAAGTAAATATGTAAGGACACTCTAAGGCCTCAATCTGCCTACTCCTTAGAGTGGTGGACAAAGGTGGGTAAAGGAAATATGTAAGGACACTCTAAGGCGTCAATCTGCCTACTTCTTAGAGCGGTGGACAAACGTGGGTTGGGTTGTTGTAGCTTGATTACGGGGCCTCAATCTGCCTACTACCCAAATCTCGCCGGAGATCGTCTGTGATGTCTCAGTGTGTTCAACTCTAGGCCTCAGAGAGATCTGGCAGTTCGTTGCAAGTTTTGTCTTATATATGTCGTCCCGTCTACCTGCTTCGTTATCAGTGAAGGTAGTGGGGTCACCGTCAATTAAGTGGAGGGCTTTAGTCAAGGTATTTAGAGGAGGATTAAGAGGGTCACCGGCATTTGTTAAGGCAGATAATGATGCAATAAAATTGTCTGTGGAATTTATTTTCTTTTTGTGTGTGTTGTAAAGAAGATATAATAAGTTTCCAAGTAGTCAGAAGGCGAAGACCATCATCTCTCTTATTTAAAGAATCGGGGCGTTTTTCATCTCGATTGTTTCGCGGATAATTCTCGTTTTGAAATTGTAAACCGGTGCTATTGTTTTGGCATTATCGAAGTCTATTTTGTGCCCTGTATGAATATGATGCATGGCCAGCGCCGATGAGGGGTCGGATTTTCTAACTGCGAGGGTCTGTTCATATATTCTATTGTGGATGCGTCTATTTGTTTGTCCTACGTAAGTTCGGGAACAGTCGCAACAAGGAATTTCGTAAACTCCGTGGGATTCGTTTGGAATCGTATCCTTGGGAGTTTTTATAAGATTTGACAGTTTTGGGTCTGTTGTGAATATGGTTTTGATATTATGGGTTCTGAAAATTCGGCTGATTTTGTCGGTGACACCTTTAATGCATGGTAAAAACGCTGTGTGTTGTTGTGTGGACTCTGTTTGTTTTTGTTGTGGTGTAGTGGTTTGTTGTTGTGCGTTTCTAATGTTTCGTAGTATGTGATTGTTGTCGTATCCGTTTTATAGCAATGTCTGTCTTAAAAAGTTTAATTCTGTCTGTTTGTTGTTGTTGTCCGTTGGTCTAAGGGATCGTGTTACTAGTGTTCGAACCACGGAATTTAGTTGCGATGGGTGATGGTGAGATTGGGCGTTAGGATAACGATTAGTGTGGGTTGGTTTTCGGTAGACAGTGTAAGAAAATCCTCTGACTGGGTTTTTAGTGATGCGTACATCTAAGAAAGGCAAAGAAAAATTATTTTCTATTTCCATGGTGAACTGGATTTGGGGGTTGATGTTATTTAGGTAAGAAAGGAATTCGTCTAGAGATTCTTTGTCGTGTGGCCATACAGCGAAAATGTCGTCAACGTATCTAAACCAACAGGTTGGTTTAAGTTGGGATGAATTGAGGGCTTGTGCCTCGAAGTTTTCCATGAAAATGTTGGCCAATGCAGGAGAGAGGAGCACCTCGAACTTGTTTGTAAAATTTGTTTTGAAAATGGAAATAAGTGTTAGATGTGCAGTGTTCTACAAGAGCTAAGGTATCGTGGGAAATTTTGTGTTTATTTTTGAGAATGTCAAGGGTTTCAGATAGAGGTATATTGGTGAATAAGGAAACTATATCAAAGCTAACTAGGATGTCGTTTTGAGAAATAGTGTTGTTTTGAAGAAGGTCAATGAAATGGGTGGAGTTTTTGACATAGGATGTAGCGTTTTATACTAATGGTTGGAGAGTTTTAGCTAGATGTTTTGCAAGTTTTTGTGTGGGTGAACGGTGGGCACTTAGGATAGGGCGAAGGGGGATATCAGGCTTATGGATTTTCGGGAGACCGTATTTTCTAGGGATGCGAGACGATTTTTCGCGGGGGATTAGTTCTTTTTTGAGGTCAGGATTGAGTTGGGAGTTGTTGAGGATAGTTTTGGTTTTCTTTTCAAGATAAGTTGTAGGGTCGTTAGGGATTTGTTTGTAGTCTGTGTTGTGTAGTATATTGTCCATCTTTTGTATATAGTCTGTTTTGTCAAGTATGACTGTAGCGTTGCCTTTGTCTGCTGGTAGGATTATACTTTCTGTGTTTCGGTTTAGGTCTCTGATTGACTGTCGTTCGTGAGAATAAGGTTGGAAGGTGGAGATTTGGCAGAACGTAATATCCTGGCAATGTCCTGTCTCGTAATTTCGGCTTCGTCAGTCGGTAAGTGTGTTATCGCATCTTCTGATTGAGAAATTATCTTTTCTATTGGGATAAATTTAGGGGTTGGTGCAAAATTAAAACCTTTGGACAGGACTTTGATGGCGGCGACACTTATGTTGGAATTTGAAAGGTTGTGAACTTCTATAGTAGGATTGGCATTATGTGTGTGTTGTGTGAGATTTTTGTTGTCTAGAAGAAGCAGTAATTTTCTTTTTACCTCTTGAAAATGGCTCCAAAACAGGAGCCAAAACTTCCAATTCCATAAATTCTGGACGCGGTTGAACCCGAGAACCAAGTATGTCTCATATATATATATATATATATATATATATATATATATATATATATATATATATATATATATATATATATATATATATATATATATATATGTATGTATGTATGTATGTATGTATGTATGTATGTATGCACACGAAGTAGTACTCACCTGCTGAATTGCGCACTCAGGAAGCAGATAAATATGTTGGTTATGGGGGTAATAATGATATTTTGTTGGTTTTACAAGAGCTGCACCGGCATTTGCTGGCAGTGGAAGAAGGTTCTGTAACAAAAAGAGTATACATAAACATAAATGACGTTTCTTAAATATTACAACTGATACAATCAGTAAGTTATTAAAGCTGAAATATAAAGTACAGGAGATCCAAAAGTAATGGTACACAGAGCATCGGTAGATTCTTGGCATCAAAATATTTACGCTTATCCAAACTTAGATAAGTCCAAATGTCTGCCCCGTATAATTTTAATGCCAATAAATTATAACCATGATTAATTATCTAAAAAAGTACTGGACGTATTGTCTTGAAAATTGGTACAGATAAGTTTTCATAGTGATCGAAAATAATTCGTTCCTAATTTGGCTCTCGCGGATAGAGGGCGCTGCTGGCGGTATCCTTAAAAGCAAACTTTTTTGTTAGCGTCCCTAGTAAACTGTTGACTACAAAATACTACTCTCATGTATTTTCTTAACCAAAAAGGTATATGCTTGTTGAATGATGCTAAAATTAACCGTTTTCTAAATATTTGTGCTTTTAGTGAATTTTCGTAGAAAAAATTGAGGAGATCCCGACTTTTGAATTTTGAAAAAATTTTTGCAAATGAGCGCGAACTAGGACCCCTAGAACCCATATCCGGGGTCAGTTTCAAATTTTATATGTTTATATATATATATATATATATATATATATATATATATATATATATATATATATATATATATATATATATATATATATATATATATATATATATATATACGGGTATCATACCGATAACTCAAAAAATAATGGTCGAATTTTGATCAAATTTGCCACATACCTTCCTTTCGTAAGTGGCTTGAATAAGTTCGTTAGTCAGGAAAATCGGCCGAGGTTTTCCCGGAAAATTAGGTATTTTCATTCTAAAAAAATGTATATCTCCGTAAATAACAGAGTACGCTGGTTTCTCTCACAAAGAGTATCGTATGTACCAAAATTCAAAAAGACAAAAAAGTTAGAGGTAAATTAATTTTTAATTAATTAAATCTGATTCATGAAAGGTAAAACGTCAAAATGATTGAGTACAAATGTGAGTGAAAAGTACTAAAAGAAATGACAAACAAGCTCCTAGATATGTGTCTAAGTCGTTATTTTCCTTGATTTCGTTAAAATGTGAGCGAAAAATCCATTGCAAATTAAAATTGTTTTTGTAAAACGTTGAACAATTAACATGTATTATGGGAGATACCTGCTAGTACATACATGTCAAGCGTAGCTTAGTGGGCTAAGCCCTGTATATCGGATAATCGACTCCTACATGACGAGTTCTAATCCTAGTTAGTGACTTTACTTTTTATCAATTTTTTAAATCTCATTTCACTTTACCGTTATCTAATCAGATTGTTGTTATTCCAATGAATATTTTAGCGAGTTTTTGGATAAAAAAATAATTTGATTAGGAGGAGATGAAAGTTTTAAGACTTAATTCAATTTGAATAGCATACCTGGTTGCTTGTTCTTGCCCTAACTTAGTGAAACCGTCCCATATTCATTACAGTCGTAAACTTTTCCCGTGGCTTCACAAGTGCTCGATTTAGTGAATTTTCTTTAAAAAAATTCACTAACGAGGAGATCGCGACTCTTGAGTTTAGAAAAAATTTCTCCAAATGAGCCCGCTAGAACGCTAGAATCCATATCCAGGGTCAGTTTCAATTATATATATATATATATATATATATATATATATATATATATATATATATATATATATATATATATATATATATAAAGGGAACCATTTACCAACACAGGTTTGTAAGTTGAAAGACAAAAAAGTTAGAGGCATTTAGAGAAAAACAAAATTGTGGTTTTCCTCAAAACGTAAAAAGTTGCGAGTTGAAACGTCACAATTGGCAACATTTAGGCAAAAAACCTGAAAGAAATACGGATTATGTAAAGAGTGTTCTGCAAACCCTTAAGTTTTAGCTTCAACCATCATTGCCCTTCATTTTAATAAAATATTTACAGAAAATTCATTTCAAATAGGCACTGTCTCTGATGCTTTGGAAGTAGTTTTAGTTAAGTTTATGATTTAACGGTCTAAAATTTTTAGCTATTTTTTGTAGAAAAAATTCGTTAATGAGGAGATTGCTGTTTTTGAATTCTAAAAAGATTTCTTCAAATGAGCGCAAGCTGGGCCCCCTAGAATCCATATCCGGGTTTACTTTCTGTTTAGCTAAATATAATTGTTATTATGCAAGATACGAGAAAAAATTGTATACGTTACCTATAGGGTATCTTGGGCTGCATCTTATAAAATTATTTGTCAATCACTGGGTGGCCCGTAAGTCGGTGATAGCTACAATTTTTTTGAACATTACGTATTGCATTTTTGCATTTTTCATGGAAAAATGATGCATGTTTGTAAAAAAAATCGAGACGCAGTAAGTGCGTTTTGGTAGCTAATTTTCATTAAATGCTTCAAAACGCAATTTGCTATTAACCTAAGGTTCGTCAGCTAGGAAACGAGTTTTCTCGGAAACGTTTTAAGTTTATTTTCGGAAATTTTTTGTACATTTTCAAACAAGTTATTTTGATAAAATATGGTACATTGTTCTTACTAGATAGGTTATACCGGTAACCAAATTGATGCCTGCTTGCATTAAAGAGACATATTTGGTATTAAAAATATTTTTATTAAAATTCACTTCCATAACGCACTTGCTGCGCCCAGACTTTTTTTTTGAATGTTGTTGTTGTTTCTGTTAAATAATCCTCGTATAATATTATATTTATAATAGCATCTGTCATCTGCAGTGTGCATCTAAACCTAAGACAACATTAGGGAAGCGGAACTGCCATTGGCATGAGCTCATCATGGTTTGATCTATTGGAAGATAGTAATTAACTAACGTTAGGATGTAAGAGATTACACTAATACAATTGCTCAATGTAAACATCCTATAATAATAATAAGCACGCTTCAATATGCTTTGGGCAATCTTACCTACTTATAGATGAGGTCTTATGCTTATAGGTAATTAATTTTTTCTTTGTTTTATCGATGTATTACTGTTTTTAACTATACTTTTTGTTTAATCGATGTTCAAGTATGTATTATCCACTATGTGACCTACTTTGAAGTTCAATCGACATGCCACATCAAAATATTTCAAGGAGAATAAAAAAGTCTGAACGTGGCAAGTGCGTTATGGTAGTGAATTTTGATAGAAATGATCTGGCACCAAACATTTTTTAATTAAATGCCTACAACTTTTTTCTATTAATATAGAGATCGAAATTTTCGTATATAGTTTACTTTGTATATCCTAAACCTAAGTACAAAATTCGGTTACCATACCTTTTTTATTTTGCGAGATATACTTTTTTCCGAAAGAAAACCCAAAATTTTACCGGAAAACCTGATCCGATGTTCCATGCCACTTACAAAAGAAGGAACCTGCCATATTTTATCAAAATCGGGCCATTATTTTTTGAGTTATCGGTGCGAAACATATATGTATATATATATATATATATATATATATATATATATATATATATATATATATATATATATATATATATATATATATAGTGTGACCTATTTATTTGCGAGTCACCTTGTAAAATTTTCATTTATAGTGCGATTTTAACAGGATTATCTTTAAGTGTAGATCTTGATGAACAGTATTTTTGAAGCAATAAGCCCCATATTTCCACAAAATCCAAGGCCTACTTCGCCAGTTTTCAGGAGTACAATTTTAAGAATCCTTATTAGGGATTTTCAATCCAGATTTACAAATTGTGGTGTGTATAATCGCCATAATAAGCAAATGAAAATCCCCATCTAAAGGAAGAAAGACGATTGTAAGCCATATTTGGTATTAATGCTTGGTGCGGCTTATTAGGTAAAAAACTGTTATTTTTATTTGTAGATTAGACAGTTAATTTTAAAAAGAAACAGGTAACTTCATTGTTGGTCCCTTCTTTTTTGAAAATAAGATAACTGTGAAAAGGTATCTTAATCTATCGAGAAATGATATCTTACCAACAATTAGAAGAGTTCATGATAATTTAGACGAGATTTGGTACCAACAAGACGGTTGTCCAGCTCACAATAGGATCGTCAAAGAATTTTTTTACCCAAATTTTAATAATCGTGTCATTTGTAACAATGGGGCCGTGCATTGGTGTGCTCCTAGCCCCGATATAACACCCATGGATTGTTATTTTTGGGGTACTATGAAGAATGATGTGTATAAATTCAATCCACCACAAAATATCAATGAATAACGAAACAGAATCACGGAAGCTATAAATCATATTAACCAAAACACCCTAACCAGATTTTGCAGGCATGTTTCAAAAAGGTGTATAAAGTGCATTGAACAAAAGGGTGGCCATATTGAACAATTTTCTATTTAGTGTATTTTTAAGTTTCTATTTAATTATCTGTTGAGTCCGTTTCTAATTGTGTTGTTTTGTGGAGTTTAAGTTTCTATTTGTTATTGCCGGGTTTCGTGATTAAACTGTTTCACATAATATTACCTAGCATTATTACCCTATTAAGTATTGTAAAGTAAATAACAATATTTTTTTAACGTGAATCATTACGGAAAATTATGTTAAAAGTAGAAGTTTATTGTTAGAATCCATGGCCTACTGCTTTTTGAACACTTTTTTTTGTCATTTGTTTTCTGGTATTGGATTTCATAGCCTACTATCCTCAAAACGGGTTTTCTCAAAGTTGTCGGTGCAATTACAAGATTTCTCAAGCATGTTGTACATCATTGGAAATCTCTTTTCACAGGCTATTACATGAGCAAAAAAACAAATATGGCTGCCATAATAAAAACAAACTTTGATACTTGTAGCTCAAAAACAAATGACAATCCAAAGTTGAGAATAGCACAAAAATATGATAATGTGCAAGTCTTAGACATGTCAGATCAACGCCTACTTAGATATTGAAGAAAAAAGAAATTGTCAAATTTTGGGATTTTCAAAATAACTCTAAAACGAAAAGAGACAGAGCAAAATACAAGTCATATTTGGAGCGACCATGAAATTATACAAAACATTGCTAATTTAACAGTCTCCCTATCTCTAATAATAACGGAGATAGCAATACATTCCCATCCAGTTTGGGACACACTGTATACATTTTCATTTTTATATAAATTTCAATTGGCTGAAGCCCCTCAGAAGCCAAAAACTAAACATATTACACCGGCCAAAAAAGTTGTTTCTCCCCAAGAACTGTATTGTTCATTTTGCGGGGAATTCAGATCAGTCTTTAGATGTTTTCCACCAGACAGGGTTTTAGAGGGACAAGGAAATTCTGGAAAAAATCTAGTTCTTATTTTTAATTGACGCCCAAATCAAAGAATGTACACTTATAAAATGCACAAGTATATGATTTACGGCTGTAACTGGCGTCGCGAACGTCTTCACTAAGCATTCATCAAGTCTGCCAACAATGCGGGGCTCCATTTTCCCTGGTATCGCTTTTCTATCTCCATAATATCCTGTGATTTACGGCTGTAACTGGCCTCGCGAACGTCTTTCCTAAGCATTCAGTAATAGTCTGCCAACAATACGGGGCTTCGTTTCCCCTGGTATTGTTTTTCTCTCTCCATAAGGTCCTGATGGAACCTTTACCCATGATTATCACTTATCACCGCAAGATTGTTTGGGAAAAATCTAAGTGAGAGTGTATAAAATTTTGGACTCATGTTGCATCCCATAGCTTCATATGACGTCAATAAGTCTTTTACAATGTTGTTTTTTTAATTTGTGATTTCCTAAGCAATTTTGAATGAAAGCCATGCAACTTTTTTAATCTTAATCAGTTCTTCAGCAAACTTTTGATCACGAAGCAGTTCCCTATTGGGATCCTACAAATATACCCTTCTTGATTTAAGCATCGTTGACCCTGGGAAATTTACTCCTCAAGTGAGTAAATTCATTGTCGGTTTTGTCCATGCCTTTGACAGAGTTTTTCCTCAACCCAAGCTCGATATGCAATGTGAGCGAGTCCATTTTTGAGGATCAACAAGAAGATAATTAATGACATTCTTACTCTCTGGTGTTATACATGTTTGTTTTAGCCACACTTTCATTTAATAATAGTTTTTATTGTACCGACTATTCCACCCACAAAGAAAAAACAATTCTTGTATAACCGAGCTTCATTCAGAGTAAAAGAAACACAGCTGTCTTTACACAGATATTCCACTTGAAGTCCTCATATTGAGAGGCTCTATGTTGTCGTACGATTCCTTCATGTTGGTTGCGCAGGTCAAAAGAACAGAGGGAAATTTATTTCCGTTGTGGAGTAACACTGCTGTTAGGCTAGCTTTTGGTGAATCGATGAACAGGTCTCACTGATCAATGAGATCTTCATGTCCTAATGCCTCCATTACAGAATGTTATTATAAAACACAAGGTGATCCTCAAATGAGAAGAAATCTTCATAAAATCATGATGAAAAGGAATTTTGGTTCCACTCCGAAGAAAATTCCAGCCCTTTAGCATGAATCTTAAAAGTTCGGCTTGCTCCTAAGTTTAAATTAAAGACAAGATGACTTTTAGCTATCTTTGCCTGAAAAAAGGTTTTGTTGAAAAAACTGTGGTTTAAATATAGGACACAAATCGATATTCTCGGTTACTTTATAGTGGCCTGGTGTTATGTTTAGTGGGGGTTAGGGCATAGGAACACTTAGCTATAAGATACTGGCCTTAAAGCAATTGGTATTTCAGGATATTTAACAGTATGTCGGGATTCTTATGTAACACCAATAGTAACAATTTAAATGGTGGTCTTTGGGTTCCCTCTAAATTGTGTGTGTGTGTGTGTGTGTGTGTGTGTGTGTGTGTGTGTGTGTGTGTGTGTGTGTGTGTGTGTGTGTGTGTGTGTGTGTGTGTGTGTGTGTGTGTGTGTGTTGGGCAAACCTTCGAAAAGTACGTTTCACTAGCCACTAGCTTCTCTCGTCCTGACCCCCCTGATATCTCACAAAACGTCACCGAAATTATCCAAGCTGGCATGGAATTATTTATTCCACGTACACCGAAAATCTCTGCAGCCACTCAAAAGTCCTGGTTCTCTAAATTCTGTGACAAGGCCAGACTTGAAAAGGTCAAAGCTCACAAAAAGCTTCTACACAATCCCAGTCAAGAAAACCGTCAAGCATTTAACGACGCAAGAAACCGCTGTCCGCATTTTTTCTGAGGCAAAAAACTCGTTTAATAATCACATCAAAAACAAAGTCCTCTTAAGCTCCAGCGGCAGCAAACCCTTCTGGGCTCTTGCTAAATCTATTGGTAATAATTTCTGCAAGAGCACGTTTCCACTTCTTGTCTCAGGAGATGAAATTGTTTCTACCGCCCTGGGCAAGGCTGAACGTTTTGCCTTGTTGTTCGCCGACAATTCTACTCTCAACCCACCTCTAAATGTTCAACCACCAACAGTCCCCAATGTTGCGCATAAAATACCGGATATCATTTTCAAAACTCAAAAGGTACGAGAGATGCTCTCTTCTCTTAATACCTATGGCCTTGACGAGATCCCAGCAATTGTTTTAAAAAAAATGCGGACCAGAACTTGCTCCTGTGCTGACTTGTCTGTTTCAGACGTCTTACAATAGAGGCATATTCCCTAGTAACTGGAAAACGGCTCGAGTACAACCCGTCCCCAAGAAAGGATCCAGAGCGCTTCCTAGCAACTACAGACCTATTTCTCTCCTTTCTGTCGTCTCTAAAGTGATGAAAAATACATAAACACCGAATTACTAAAATTTCTTGAAAAACACAGTCTAATTCACGACAGGCAGTATGGATTCCATTAGCGCAGATCAACTGCCGACCTCCTTTCCTTTGTCATCCATTCTCGGAACAAGTCTATGGTACTACATGGTGAATCCCAGGTTGTCGCTCAAGACATATCCAAAGCATTCGACCAGGTCTGGCACACAGCGCTGCTTAATAAACTACCAGCCCATGGTCTACCACCAAAACTCGTGTACGTGGACAGCAAATTTCCTCTCCAACCGGAGCATTTCTATTGTCGTGGATGGCCATTCCTCTAAACTGTATCCAATTAATCCAGGAGTTTCTCAAGGTTCAGCTTTAGCCCCTACTTTGTTTCTTCTCCACATCAATGACCTCCTCTCTAGCACATCCAACCCAGTTCACAGTTACGCGGACGACAGCACCCTCCACTCACATATACAATATTCTAAGCCTGTTTCTTTATCCCAATTAGCTGAGGATCGCAGACTCATGGAGGGTTCTATCTCCGTGGATCTCCAAAAAATATTAGACTGGGGAAGTAGAAATCTTGTACAATTCAACCCCACCAAATCACAGTCTTGTTTTCTTTCTCATAAGAGATACACCAGCCCTAGACCCATCACAATAAACAACCAAGTTATTCAAAGTAATGAGTTCTTTTCACGTGTTGGCATTTCTGTGGATCGAAATCTCAATTGGCACCAACATGTCACATCAATTGCAGAAGCGGCTGCTAAGAAATTAGGTTTCCTCTCCCCGGCTCGCAAATACTTTTCACCAGCTAATCTCTATACCTTATATACTTCACAAATAAGACCAAACCTCGAATACTGCTCCCACATCTGTGCTGCTGCCGCTTCTACACTAGCTATCCTGGACTCCATTCAGAAGAGAGCTATACGTCTCATCAGTGACCCTACCCTCACCCAAAGGCTGCCATCTCTTGCCCACCGACGTGCCGTTGGTGACCTCTCTCTCTCTTTTTTATAGATATCTGCACGGGCACTGCTCAGAGGAGCTTTCTTCCATAGTTCCTCCACCTGCTGCCCCCAACAGATCTACCAGGGGAACAGAGCGAATGCACCCATTTACTGCCCAGGTCACCAGACATAGAACATCTTGTTATGCCCGCTCTTTTGTCCCGAGGACTTCCAAGTTGTGGAACTCCTTGCCGGCACATGTTTTTCCTTCTCCCCCGAACCTCCAAATCTTCAAGTCCAGAATTAACAAGTTGCCTCTTTCCTCCTTGTCGACACCCACAGTATTTAGGCTGTAAGCCCTCGTGGTGTGTTGTGGAGATTTAAAAAAGAGCCACAGTTTTTTTATTATCCTCTAAATTATAGGAATAGCAAATGCATGTGGTACCAACCATTATTACCTTACGCTCCAAGTGGCCTGACACAGTTGATATAATGCGGTACCTACGGTAGACGATACGGAAGGTTCTCCTGGAGATAGAGAGTCATAGTTGAGACGACAAGGCGACATCTAATTTAGATCGTGATGATGATGATTAACAAAATGTCAAGTGATGAATAGAGGAACATCTGCATTATTAAGATTACTGGCACAGTTTGCACCTGCTAGCTTTTATTAAAAGAGCTTTAAGAGTTTGTTTATTTATTGATTAGATAGTTAGAATATAAAAGTTAACAAGTGCATAATTACATTATACATGCATATTATAACGCTATCTATAATAATAATAGTAATAATAATCGTCTAGATAAATGAGATACAAGCTAATAAAACAACACAGTTATAAATCTGAGAACTTCACACGGTAAACTAAGTAAATTTAGTGTCAGCGAAACTGAAACAGGCGTTGCATATTATGCTGTTAGCAAATATATTACCTACAAAGTTAATATCTCAACTGTATTCTCTCGTATGTACTCTCAGTACTTCTTCTTCCTACATACCTTTCACTCAGAAATGAGTTAAGATGTGAAAGACCATAATCATATTATTGAATGCGTGTACCTTATTAAATCTAATACTTGCAGTACCCATAATTTAGGTTTTAAACCTGAATATGAGAAATGTCTGGTGATTTTGAGGACGATTTTATGATTATAGCGTGAATAATCTTGTGATATGCCACACTAAACCTAATTTCTCGGTGGTTTGTGGGCGTCGATGACAAAAAGTCTTATGCGCGCTTTAATGTTTGTCATAAATTCTAACATTAAACTTTTCTCTCTGCTACAATTCCTATACCATCAGGTTTTTGTTTTTTTAAACAAACCTATAAATTTGTTTAATTGTTGTTGCCCTTATACTTGGTTAAACCGTTTCATACTAAATAAAGATGTAGAGTCTACTACTCTGGCTTCACAATTGTGGAGAAGTCTTTACATCTGTATTTAATTAAATTATGTTTCTTATGTGCCACATATTTTAGAAACACTTATCAATTTACCAAATGCCTGTAGCAGACTTAACACGCTTTTTAAATAGGACATGGTATTTTTTGCGTTTTTAGATTATCTGAACATTTCTATAATTTTTTATAAATGTGCAATACGATGAATATTGACAGCTCCCCAGATATCTCACTTTGTCCTTCATATACATATTATATTCAACAAAAAATTAATTAATGAAAGGCTCAAATGCATTTCCATTATGCTGTACACAAAGATTTAATCTCTTTATGAAATTGCATCCTACATTTGACAAGTCACTAGCAAAAAGGCATTTCTTATGCGCTGGTACATGTCTTCTCGTGTTGTTACAGGCATATTATAAACAGTATTTTTCAGAAAACCCCAAAGAAAAAAGTCTAATTTACTATCAGGTGATATGGCCGGCCACAGAGTCGTATCTCCTCGGCCAATCAATTTATTTGGATACTTTTCATTAAGGAATTGAATAATGGGTCGAGTGAAATGCACTGGAGCCCCATCATGCTGAAAATACATGTCTCGCCTTATTTCCAAAGGAATCTCTTCTAAATACTGGGCACCAGCAAGACGTTCCTCAAAGAAGTGTGGTCCAATAAGGTAGTCCCAATAATACCAGCACATACATTTATGGTCCATCTATGCTGGTTATCAATTGCCAGTGTTACGTGGGGATTTTCTGTTGCATAGTGATGATAGTTGTGTTTATTTAATAAACGATTGCTATGAAATGTACATTCCTCAGTGAATAATACTTTATCAAAGAAAGTGACATCAGTATGCACATTTTGGAGTGCCCATAGAGCAAATGTAACTCTTAGCTGGTGATCCTAATCACTTAAATATTGGGTGACACATATACGGTAGGGATGATACTTGTTCGTTTTAATTAATCTTTGTACTGATGTTCTAGGAATGTCTAAGTACTCACTCACAGCCTTCGCGCTTGTTTGAGGTTCTTCTATTACAGCCATCAATACATCTTCCTGTACAGCTTCAGTTAATAGAGTTAGTTCCTTTATGTTTATTGTATGAAATGCTACCGGTTTCCTCAAATCTTTGCTTCAACTCTTGAAATGCCGTTTTTCTTGGCGATCTCCTTTCTGGATACCGCTCTCTGTAAACCCTTGAAGCCAGAAAACAGTTCATGTGACACAAGTACTTTTTGTCAGTTTATAGCTTCTGTCAGAATATTTTAATTTGTCAAGTATCATAGCCTACCTATTATGATTTATTAATTCATTTACAAACCATCTATCTTTTTCAATTGACCTTTCCTTAATCAAAAGTAATAGACTTTCGAGGCATTTTGATATCCAATAAAACGACGGAAATTCTAATAAATAAAATATTCACATTGTAATGTTAATTTTTTGCTAAATTTGGTGCAACTCCTATAGACACATACAATATCTTTAGATCTTCTTTGCTGTTATAGATTGTTAGTAAAACGTGTTTGACCTGAAAGAGTAAGTTATTACAAGTTCAACTGTCTATAAAAATATATTTTGAAACTATTTGTTTGCCAAATTGACTAAATAATGTCAAAGCCTATTAATTAATTAGAGACTCTATTTAATTCGACCCAATAAAATAAAAAGTTGATTCTAACATTAAAACTATATGTAATAGGTGTATAGTATGCACCATAGACCGATGTAGAATTGAATTCTCTATAAGATTCAGAAAAAATATACAGGGTGTTTCATTTGAAAAAAATAAGTTTTTAGCGTCTGACATATGACAAAGCGAACAGTCTAGATAAACATCCTGTATATTGCAAATCGAAGTATAACATATTATCCGTAGTTAAGGAATATTAAACTTAAGCTTACAACAAGAAACATCTTGATATCTTTGTTTGCAGAGGAAGTATTAGGTTTTTTGAAAAAATTTAATAACTCAAAAACTATTAATTTATGACATATAGTACCTTATATAAAGTAACATTTAAATTTTACGCAGGATCGAAATATGTAATATTATATAGGGTGTTCTAATTAAAATATCAAAGTTGCATGCTGCTGGTGACTTATGAGACATGCTGTATAGCTTAAAATAATTTTAGGTTATACACCTTCAAAAACCAAGCAACCTTTGTATTTAATTTTCTTAATAAATTGAATAGCTTAGGAGATATCGAGGAATCGCAGAATACTGGGCTACCCTGTATATTATATATATATATATATATATATATATATATATATATATATATATATATATATATATATATATATATATATATATATATATATATTTATTTATTTATATACTACGTGTTGAACTGGAACATATTAAATTTTGGATGCTGTTTGACCGTTTGTAGCTCTCACCTAATCTGTTCTAATTTTGACAGGTTGACATATGTTTTTTGGGGCTTCTGATTGGTAGAAAATAACAAAATTTGCACTTACGTGCTACAAGATACATGTTTAAAGGAAATTAAAGGCTTTTACTAGCAGACAAACTAATTTATTCTCAAAACCCTACGCGTTTCAACACATTAACCTGCCATCTTGAAGGGTTTTGACAAAATTCCTGTCTCAATTACAGAAAGATGCTGTATGAAATGTTGTCAAAGTTTGGCTTTTTATCTATTGTCCTCAGGATACCAAACAGAAACTGCGTTGATCTGCGCTAACGGAATCCATACTGCCTGTCGTGGAATAGACTGTGTTTTTCAAGAAAATTTAGTAGGTCGGTGTTTATATACTTTTCCATCACTTTAGAGACAACTGAAAGGGGAGAAATATGCCTAGAGTTGCTACGAGGCGCTTTGGATCCTTTCTTGGGGACGGGTTGTACTCAAGCAGTTTTCCAGTTACTAGGAAATATGCCTCTATTGTAAGATGTCTGAAACAGACGAGTCGGGACAGGAGCAAGTTCTGATGCGCATTTTTTGAGAACAATTGCTGGGATCTCGTCAAGGCCAGAGGCTTTCCTAGTATTAAGAGAAGGGAGTATCTTTCGTACCATTTTAGTTTTGAAAATGATATCCGTCATTTTATGCGCGACATTGGGGACTGTTGGTTGTTGAACATTTGGAGGTGGGTTGAGAATAGAATTGCCGGCGAACAACGAGGCAAAAAGCTCAGCCTTGCCCAGGGCGGTGGAAACAATTTCATCCCCTGAAACAAGAGTTGGGAACGTGCTCTTGCAGAAATTATTCCCAATAGATTTAGCAAGAGTCCAGAAGGGTTGCTGGAGCTTGATAGGAGTTTGTTTATGATGTGGTTATTAAACGAGTTTTTTTGCCTCAGAGAGAATGCGGACATAGCGGTTTCTTGCGTCGTTAAATGCTTGACGGTTTTCTTGACTGGGATTGAGAAGAAGCGTTTGGTGAGCTTTGATCTTTTCAAGTCTGGCCTTGTCACAGGATTTAGAGAACCAGAGCTTTTAAGTGGCTGAAGAGGTTTTCTGTGTACGTGGAATAAATAATGCCATGCCAGCTTGGATGATTTCGGTGACGTTTTGTGATATATCAGAGGGGTCAGGATAAGAGAAGCAGACAGACGCCCATGGAAATGAGGAAATGTAATCCCGCATTTCATCTCAGTTCGCGGAGTTGTAGTGCCAAACGATACGTGGATGTGATGACTGTATGACCTCGGGTTGCATTGGGCGGGAAGCGGTGGTCATGCCGTGGTCTGAGCGACCAGGGGGAGCGATGACTAATGTCTTATAGCATTCCGGTTTTGTAGTAAGAAGGAGATCCAAGGGATTTGAGCTGTGTGTTGGGATGCGAGGAAAGTAAGTAGGTTGCTGAACCATATTAGCTAAAGACTTGCTGATTGCGAAGGCCTCCGCTGCTCTCCCTCTCCCTTGTGGATCGGTTTCGGAAGATCCTAGCCATTCCTTATTATAGACATTGAACTCACCAAGAACAGTGACTTCGGAGGAAGGATATTCAGAAATCAGATGGTCGTTTTTTTCAGAAAGGTAGTCGAAGAACTTGATAAAGTTGTTGTCAGAAGGTGACCGGTAAATGCAACAGATGAATTTAGTTGCAGCCCTGAGAGAGAGTTTCATCCAAAGTATGTCTTTTCTTCCAGCTTTCAAATTGGGGAGTCTGGTGTAGGGTAGATTGCTACAGACCTATGCGCACACACCTCCATGCAATCTAAATGAAGTAAGGAGCTCATACCCAGGGAAATTAATGTGATTAATGGCTGTTTTGGCACTGATTTGGGTTTCGGTGAGGAAGGCGAGTTAGCCTGGAGGAAATGGTGGACGGAGTTCAGGTTAGAATTAAGGCCACATATTCGAAAAGATATGGTAAATCTTCATGTCGGCGCCCCTTGCACACCCCTCTCCTGGAGATCCGAATGGAGGGGTATTTTATCCCCGGAATCTTTTGTACATGGAGGAGCCATCATCATTTTTGTTTATAAGGGAAACCGACTCATACACCAGAACCGGAAACGTCCGTTGGGACTTCACCGGCCCCTTGATGTAAGGGGTGGAACCTCTTAGGGCGTGAAAAAAATCCTTTACTATCACGTAAAGGAAAAGTCCACTACCACCTACTTACTCCGATTAGTCGCCTCTTACGACAGTCAGGAGTTACCTTGGGCGTATTCTTTTAGTTAGTCCCCGGACCCACAGAGGACAAAAAATCATACAGAATATCCGCAAAAATAGACGAATTCAGAACAGTGGGTGGCTATTTAACTACGCTATGCTCCAGCATTATGTTAAGATAGTCAGCGAAAATTTATTCCACTTTGAAAAATCGGCAACAGTTGAGTTCGAGCTTAAACTTATCGGTACTGGTTAAGGCATACGTTAACTCAACTATTCAAATGTTGGCGTCTTGGGAACGCAGCCATCATTTAAATTTAGATTAGGTATTATGTGAGTTATTGTCCATTTATAGCACTCTACATTTTTAATAACTTCATATTTTCGAATAGTTTCAACTCAAGAGATTAATCCTCTAGATATTTATGTTTAAAGACAACTATTAAGTGAAGATTGCAATCTATGATAAGTACACTTGTAGAACCTCAAACACCAAACACATCTTTTTAAAGACCTGACGATCGTTTCACTAACAAAGTCAATCTTGTTATGAAGACAACTTTTTTGTCGGATTTACATTTTGCTGTACGCTTTAACGATGAAGTTGTTAAATTCCTATTACAAGAAATTTCCTCAGAGTATTAGGTTAACGTGCCTTTAATATAATAAGTTGTCCACAACAACATAAAAGAAAGTGTCTGAAATCCGTTAAACTTTTTTCGTTTCAAATTAATCATTATTAAAAATATTTTTGTTTTTAACAGTTTTAAATTATCACAATGTTTTCAAGTAAAACTTATTTGTGTAGAACTTAATCGAACTCTTTTTTCTGCAATATTTAATTGATTTCCAATTTTCGTAGAAGCCACGGCTATATAAATTCATCTTCTGTATGTTACCAACTACAGGAAAAAAACGAGGTAGCGGTATGTACCTAGTAGCTCACATATTGTCACGTAGTTGAGCTTGCCATTTGCCATCGGCGGTTCAAGAAAACGCCTACAACCTACGTGCCAGTACATAAGAATCAATTATTTGATTTATTAACATCGCCAATTACATTACGGTCATTAATTTCTGTCATTCCGTGACATTTTTGAAAAAATCATATTAACCACGAGGGTACATTATCAGTAACGTTAGATATTTCAATAGAGACAAAAAGAATTTTAGCGAATTTTCGTAGGAGAAATTCGTGATAGATGAGTTTTGAAAACAGATTTCGGCTGATAAAATCGGGTTTGAATCCTCGTTACAGATTTCAATTTTTTACATGTTTTGTTTACTTTTGTACAAAGTATCTTCAGTTTTATTTTTAATTTGGTTACAATATTTTTATTTAAGTTCTTGCTGGCTTAGCGTTAGTTATTGACACCTAGTAAGTAAAAAAGTTAATAATAAATATCAGTATTTAAATCATATGGTGCAGAAAGTAACTAAGTTTATGTTAAAATCAGTTTTCGTAGTGAACTATATAGTAAATATGTAATTGTTTTATTGTTATTTTTTAATTGTATAAAATTTGTCTTTTTTACTACATTAAAGCATCGCCTCCGACAATCTGGCTTTTGGTGACAATGTTGTGGTTTTAAGATGTTTTAAAAACGTTCTATCAGCTTTTCTGAAAGCTTGAAACTAAACCTTTATAAAACCAGAACGCTTCTTCTAAGCCATGTTACTGTCTAGGTATTACATAAATGCTTTACAGATAATTCATAAAACTTTTATACAGCGTTTTAATTGTTATATTGATGTCTTACTAAGTAGAGATAAAAGCTTGTATATAGTCAAATTTCAACACTTTTATGTTTTATTAGCCACGTTGCTCTCAACAGCATTAAAAAAAAGATGTTACATAATGTATCTTTTAAAGCAACAAAGGGATCTCTAAAAAGCTTTTCTGACGTAAAAAATACTTTTATGTAACATTGAGTGCTACTTGTTGCAACTAAAGAACTATTTTAGATAAACTATCATTAACTTAACAAATTGTAGAGGACATACATGCATATATGTTTTATTCGCCAGTACGAATTAGCAGGTTATTATTTTTTCCCTAACTAAAAAAGATTCTGCATTTCATGACCAATCGTTTTATAGTTTTTTTTCATTGCATAAAATTTGTCATTTTTACTACATTAAAGCATCGTCTACCACTATTTGGCTTTTGGTGGCAATTTTGTGATTTAATGGTGTTTTAAGAACATTCTACCAGAGAAAAATATAAATTTATTTTATTAATAATTTATAAAGCTTTCATAAAAGCTTGAAATTTAACCTTTATAAAACAAGACGATTTTTCTAAGTGATTTTATTGTATAGGTATTACATAAGTACCTAGTACCTAGTCACTGGAAAACTGCTCGAGTACAACCCGTCCCCAAGAAAGGATCCAAAGCGCTTCCTAACAACTACAAGTCCATTCCTCTCCATATAGTCATCTCTAAAATGATGGAAAAGTATATAAACACCGAATTACTAAAATTTCTTGCAAAACACAGTCTAATCCACGACAGGCAGTATGGATTCCGTCAGCGCAGATCAACTGCCGACCTCCTTTCCTTTGTCATCCATTCCTAGAACAAGTCTATGGAACTACACGGTGAATCCCAGATGGTCGCTCTAGACATATCCAAAGCATTCGACCAGCTCTGGCACGCAGCGCTGCTTAATAAATTTCCGGCCTATGGCCTACCACCAAAACGCTGTACCTGGACAGCAAACTTCCTCTCCAACCGGAGCATTTCTGTTGTCGTGGATGGCCATTCCTCTAAACTATATTCAATTATTGCAGGAGTTCCTCAAGGTTCAGTTTTAGCCCCTACTTTGTTTCTTCACCACATCAATGACCTCTTCTCTAGCACATCCAACCCAGTTCACAGTTATGCGGACGACACCACCCTCCACTCAAATATACAATATTCTAAGCCCGTCTCTTTGGTCCAATTAGATGAGGATCGCAGACTCATGGAGGGTTCTGTCTCTGTGAACCTCCAAAAAATATTAGACTGGGGAAGTAGAAATCTTGTACAATTTAACCCCACCAAATCTCAGTCTTGCCTTCTTTCTCATAAAAGATACACCAGCCCTATGAACATGTTATTCAAAGTAATGAGTCCTTTGCACTTGTTGTCATTTCTGTGGATCGAAATCTCAATTGGCATGAACATGTCACATCAATTGCAGAAGCGGTTGCTAAGAAATTAGGTTTCCTTTTCCGGGCTCGCAAATACTTTTCACCAGCTAATCTCTATACCTTAGATACTTCACAAATAAGGCCAAACCTCGAATACTGCTCCCACATCTGGGGTGCTGCTGCGGCTTCTACACTCGCTATCCTGGACTTCATTCAGAAGAGGGCTAAACGTCTCATTGGTGACCCTACCCTCACCCAAAGGCTGCCATCCCTTGCCCACCGACGTGCCGTTGGTGACCTCTCTCTCTCTCTCTCTCTCTCTCTCTCTCTCTCTCTTTTATAGATATCTGCACGGGCACTGCTCAGGGGAGTTTTCTTCCATAGTTCCTCCACCTGCTGCCCCCAACATATCTACCAGGGGAACAGAGCGAATGCACCCTTTTACTGCCCAGGTCACCAGACATAGAACATCTTGTTATGCCCGCTTTTTTGTCCCGAGGACTTCCAAGTTGTGGAATTCCTTGCCGGCGCATATTTTTCCTTCTCCTCCGAACCTCCAAACCTTCAAATCCAGAATTAACAAGTTGCCTCTTTCCTCCTTGTCGACACCCACAGTACGATAATATTTAGGCTGTAAACCCCCGTGGGGTGTTGTTGAAATATAAAAATGCTTTTAGAGATAATTAATAAAACTTTTATACAGCAATTTAATTGTTATATTAATGTTTTACTAAGTAGAGATAAAGCTTTTATTAGTCAAAATACAACGCTTTTATGTTTTATTAGCCAAGTTGCTCTCAACAGCATTTTAAAAAATATGTTACATTATCCGTCTTTTAAAGCAACAAAGGAAATCTCTAAAAAGGTTTTATGACGTAAAAACTACTTTTATGCAACATTAAGTGCTACTTGTTGCCACTAAATAACTATTTTAGAGTAACTATCCTTAACCTAACAAATTTTAGACGACACATATATGTTTTATCGACCAGTAGGTACGAATTAGCAGTTTATTATTCTTGCGTTTAATTTTATAAAAGTGACATGGATATTTCGAAGTGGAAAACATTAAAACGCACCGCTTACTTTAGACAGAAAGTAAAATCAAGAATAGAAAGAAATGAAACAGTTTCAAAATAATTATGGTGTGCAAATCGAAAATACGAAGGAAAATAAGGAATGTCCATCAAAAAATGTATTGTATACTGCAATTTCTCACCTGGAATCATTTACAAATGTCAACGATGAGACAGTGAGTGGCGAAAAAAAAACAAAATCATGCAGCATACCCCAAAAAGATTTAAACCTATTCAAAAGTATTTTAGTTTGCAAATTTTTAAATTAAAATATATTTTATATTTGAATTAATTTGTCTTTGAAGAAATAATTTTGTAGTTGAATCAATTTTCGCACCAGGAAGTAGGTATTATAATCCTCGCCTAACAAAATATTTCTTGCAGCCCTGGTTACGTTATGAATAATATATCCTATATAGCACATCTGGTTGTTTGTTTTTGTACAAAAAATAATTTAATAAAGAGGAGATGAAAACTTCTTAGACTTAATTCAATTTGAATAGCATATCTGGTTGTATGTTGTAACTTATTTTTACAATCACCATAAGTCGGTGATATAACTTTTTGTTGTTTGTTGAACACGTCTTATATTATTGAATTTTGCAATTTCAATCGAAATATAATGCATGTTTGTGAGAAAAGAAATTCGGGACCCAGCAAGTGCGGTATGGTAACGAATTTTCATTAAATGCGCCAAGTTTGAATAGCTTAATTTGCTATTAACCATTTTTATTTTTGGAAAATTTTTTGTACATTTTTAAACAATAAAGTTATTTTGATGAAATATGGTACATTGTTTCTACTATATAGGTAATACTGGTAACCAAATTTCATGCCTGCTTACTTTAAAAGAAAAGACATATTTGCTATTAAAAACATTGTAATGAAAATTCACTACCATAACGCACTTGCTGCGTCCAGACTTTATATATATATATATATATATATATATATATATATATATATATATATATATATATATATATATATATATCACACCGATAACTCAAAAAATAAAGGTCAGATTTTTATCATGCCTTCCTTTTACAAATAGCTTGGATAAGTTCGTTAGCCAGGAAAATTGGCGCAGGTTTTCCGGGAAGATTTTGTGTTTTCTTTCGGAAAAAAATTATATTGCTGGAAATAACAACGTAAGGACAATCAAATTTGGTACGCGTGTTTGTATTATAAAGAGTGAACCATGTGCCAAAATTTTCGTCTGTAGGATTAAAGACAAAAAAGTTATACGCATTCAAAGAAAAATAGTTCGGGACGCAGCAAGTGCGTTATGGTAGTGAATTTACATAAAAATCTTTTTAATAACAAATATGTGTGTTTTTTTAAGAAAGCAGGCATCAAATTTGGTTACCAGTATAACCTATATAGTAAAAACAATGTGCCATGTTCCATTAAAATAACTTTATTGTGTGAAAATGTACAAAAATTTCCAAAAGTAAACTTAAAATGTTCCCGAAAAAACACGTTTCTTAACCTTATAGGTTAATAGCAAATTGAGCTGTTCAAATATGAAACATTTGATCAAAATTCGCTACCATAACGCACTTGCTGCATCCAGAATTTATTTTCTTACAAATATGCATTATATTTCGATGGAAAATGCAAAAATGCAATAACATAAGGCGTGTTTGATTAAAAAAAGGAAATTTGTATCACCAACGACTTATGGGCCACCCTGTGATTGCAGAAATATTATTTTAAGATGTAGCTCAAGACACCCTATAATTAATATATACAATTTTTCTTCATATCTTATATAATAACGGATATATTGAGCTTTATTAATTTTTTACGAAAATTCGACAAAAATTATATACCATTAAATGATAAACTCTATAGCTAAGGCTACTGCCAAGCATCAGAGAAAGGGTCTATTTGAAATGAATTTTTTGCAAATATTTTAGTAAAATGAAGGACTATGACGGTTGAAACTAAGACTTAAGGGTTTGTAAAACATCCTTCTTGAGACATTTTATTTCTATAGCCCGTATTAGATTTAAGTTATTTGCCTAAATGTTGCCAATTTTGACATTTTAAATCGCCACTTTGACGTTTTGAGGAAAACACCAATTTATTTATTTTTAAATGCCTATAACTTTTTTGTCTTTTGACCTACATAGCTAAATTTTGGTATGTAACTTACCTATAAGGATGTAAACCTGCGTACCAAATTTGGTTGCCCTTACTTTGTAAATTCCGGAGATATAAATTTTTTTCGAAAGAAAACACAAAATTTTCCGGGAAAACCTAGGCAGATTTTTCTGACTAACGAACTCATCCAAGCCATTTGCAAAAGGAATTTTTTCACCAAATTTGATCAAAATCGGCCCATTATTTTTTGAGTTATCGGTGTGATACATATATATATAAATATATATATATATATATATATATATATATATATATATATATATATATATATATATATATATATATATATATATATATATATATATATATATATATATATATATATATATATATATAAACATATAAAAATTGAAACTGACCCCGGATATGTTTTCTAGGGGGCCTAATTAGCGCTCATTTGAAGAAATTTTTCCAAAATTCAAAAGTCGGGATCTCCTCATTAGTGAATTTTTTTAAAGAAAATTCACTAAAAGGGGGTTTTCCTCAAAAGGTCAAAGGCGCGATGTAAAACGTCAAAATTGGCAACATTTAGGCAAAGAACATGAAACAAATACGGGTTATGTAAAGAAAATATCTCAAGAAGAGTGTTGCAAACTCTTAAGTTTGAGCTTCCACCGTCACTGTAATTCATTTTACTAATAAATATTTCCCAAAAATTCATTTCAAATAAGAACTTTCTCTGATGCTTAAGCAGTAGTTTATGGTTTAACGATCTATAATTTTTAGCTAATTTTCGTAAAAAAAAATTTGTTAATGCGGAGACCGCGACTTAGAGATTTCTTTAAATGGGTGCAAATTGGGGCCTCCTAGTCTCCATATTCGGGTTTAGTTTCAGTTTTATCTGTTTACATATATACAGGGTGTCGCATTTCTACGCTAAAGCTCAATATAATTGTTATTATACAAGATACGAGACAAAATTGGATACGTTAATTAGAGGGTGTCTTGAGCTGTATCTTATAAAATTATTTTGACAATTACAGCATGGCCCATACCTACAATTTTTTTTTTCGAACATCCGACTGGGGAAAAACGCCAGCCTCAAGGCAGGCAAAACGGTTCATCACCATACCAACAGAGAAGTCTGAACTGTTTCTTGAATTGAACAGGAAGGACTTGAGAGGGGCACCCCCCACACCCCCTCCCCCACCGTAAGGTATCCCCTTATGAAGATGAGTGAGGCAGACAGTGAAAACTGCAGATACTGCACTGAAGCCGCAGAAACAACAGAACATTTACTATGCGACTGCATGGCTCAGTTCTCCAAAAGGCTCAAATACCTCGCAGGTGTGACTCTTACACCCCATGATGTAGGTTAAATAGGTAAAAAAGATGGTAGACTATATGAAAATTGGGAAACTATTAGGAAAAAGCGCCATGCACAAAAGACCTAATAGGGTCGCAGTCCTGAAACGCCAAAGGCCCATACGACTCATTAAACGATCTAATATCTACAATAGCAGCTGAATTCAATTTTGATTACTGGAAGCTTCCAGACTAACTGGATATAAATATACCCTCGTATGTTATACTATCGCGGCATATAAGCGATAGGAAAGAGAATTAAAACTCAAGGACAAATGCAGATTCAGTACGCGTTTAACAAGATGCAATAATCATATACATCGGGTAAGTAAAGTAAAAAAGAAAAGAGGAAAGAGATTTATTAAAACAAGAATATACATCACCATATCTGATGGTTGGACGTTGGTACTCTGAATTTATTAAACATAGATCGCAAATCCTGTCACAACCAAGTGCTTGAATATTAAGATTAGTTGCACTCTGCATTTTCTTCCATATAGAGACTGGTCCAAATGTAATAGTACGCAGAGCATCGAAACATTAAGATTTAGTCAAAATTACCTCGGTCCAAAAGTAGAAATTAAGAGAGACACAGGCCTGATTTTGCGTCAATTCTAGACCTTAACAAAGTGACATAATTTAGGAAAATTTAATATTTAGTTGCATTGCACCACAGTTTATTAAGGAATGCTTAGCTCAGTCGCCTATAAATATTACAAATTCCAACAAAATTGGGAATTATTCATGCTTTTGTGTTGGCATATTTGTAGTCACTAGTTATTCAATATCAAACATGGTGTCAGGTGCTATTACCACTATGTTAAAAGCATAACAACATGTTTTTAAGTAAGAAAATAATGAGCAAGCTGAAAAGTGCGGGTACGAGGAAAGCACCTGTTATCAAAAAAGGTACGCCGTCGACATTAAAGTTTTAGAAAAAATTCAAGGCCAGCATAAAATGAAATAGAAAATACGTTGAGACCACCAAAGAGACTCGTGCTCAAAGATGAAAACAACTGGAATAAATTCATAAAATAGCTTAGTATTAACATGAAGGCACCTGACCAAGAGAAGAAAAACTACTAAGGTAGCAATTTTCCTGAGTGTGGCAGGGGAAGACGCCATTGACGTATTTGATACGTTAAAGCTTAGCAAAGACCAGAGGGGAAACATTTGAGGAGTACTGCGTTCGACGAAGCAGCATAAAAGCAGAAACCTTCAAATTCTATCAGGTAACTCAAAAGCCTGGAGAAAGTTTTGACCACTTCTTGACAGAAGCAAGGAAACAATCCAAGCTGTGCTAAGTGGAGAACAGGAAGACAGAATGAGACAAGACAATATAAGTACTGTTGTCAATGACACAATACTTTCCACAGACTGTTAAGGGCAAGTTGCCGACAATAGGCATGGATGCAAAATGATGAAAATGTTTTGTATCCTCCTACTATGTCGAAGATCATAACTACTGGACAATTGATAGTCCCTTTATTAATCTTATTTTTAAAGGGGTAGACATTGATCCAATCCAATCCATAGCAGGTGGTAGTGGAATTTTCCTTTATGTAATAGTAAAGGATTTTTTCACGCCCGAGGAGGTACCACCCCATACATCAAGGGGCCGGTGAAGTCCCAACGGACGTTTCCGGTTCTGGTGTATGAGTCGGTTTCCCTTATAAACAAAAATGATGATGGCTCCTCCTTGTATAAAATATTCCGGAGGCAAAATACCCCTCCATTCGGATCTCCGGGAGAGGGGTGTACAGGGGGCGCCAACATCAAGATTTAACATATCCTTTTCGAATATATGTGGCCTAAATTCTAACCTGAACTCCGTCCACCATATCCTCCAGGCTAACAGGCCCCAACTCCTCTTCCTCACCGAAACCCAAATCAGTGCCAAAACAGCCACTAATCACCTTAATTTCCCGGGGTATGAGCTCCTTACTGCCTTTAGATTGCACGGAGGCGTGTGCGCATACGTCCGTAGCAATCTACCCTGCACCAGACTTCCCAATTTAGAAGCTGGAAGAAAAGACATACTATGGATAAAACTCTCTCTCAGGGCTGCAACTAAATTCATCTGTTGCATTTACCGGTCACCTTCTGACAACAACTTTGTCCAGCTCTTTGACTACCTTTCTGAAAAAACCGACTATCTGATTTCTGAATATCCTTCCTCCGAGGTCACTATTCTTGGCGACTTCAATGTACATAATAAGGAATGGCTAGGATCTTCAAAAACCGATCCACAAGGGAGAGCAGCGGAGGCCTTTGCAGTCAGCAATTCTTTGGCCAATATGGTTCAGCAACCTACTTACTTTCCTCGTATCCCAACACACAGCTCAAATCCCTTGGATCTCCTTCTTACTACAAATCCTGAATGCTATAAGATATCAGTCACCGCCCCCCTTGGTCGCTCAGACCACGGCATGGTCACTGCTTCCTGTGCAATGCAACCCGAGGTCACACAGTCATCACACCCACGTATCGTTTGGCACTACAACTCCGCAAACTGGGACGAAATGCGGGATTACTTTTCCTCATTTCCATGGGCGTCTGTCTGCTTCTCTCATCCCGACCCCTCTGATATCTCACAAAACGTCACCGAAATTATCCAAGCTGGCATGGAATTATTTATTCCACGTACACAGAAAACCTCTTTAGCCACTCAAAAGCCCTGGTTCTCTAAATCCTGTGACAAGGCCAGACTTGAAAAGGTCAAAGCTCACAAAACGCTTCTACACAATCCCAGTCAAGAAAATCGTCAAGCATTTAACAACGCAAGAAACCGCTATGTCCGCATTCTTTCTGATGCAAAAAACTCGTTTAATAACCACATCAAAAACAAAGTCCTCTCAAGCTCCAACGGCGGCAAACCCTTCTGGACTCTTGCTAAGTCTATTGGGAATAATTTCTGCAAGAGCACGTTCCCACCTCTTGTCTCAGGTGATGAAATTGTTTCTACCGCCCTGGGCAAGGCTGAGCTTTTTGCTTCGTTGTTCGCCGGAAATTCTACTCTCAACCCACCTCCAAATGTTCAACCACCAACAGTCCCCAATGTCGCGCATAAAATGACTGATATCATTTTCAAAACTAAAAAGGTACGAAAGATGCTCTCTTCTCTTAATACCAGGAAAGCCTCTGGCCTTGATGAGATCCCAGCAATTGTTCTCAAAAAATGCGCACCAGAACTTGCTCCTGTCCTGACTCGTCTGTTTCAGATATCTTACAATAAAGGCATATTCCCTAGTAACTGGAAAACTGCTCGAGTACAACCCATCCCCAAGAAAGGATCCAAAGCGCTTCCTAGCAACTACAGGCCTATTTCTCTCCTTTCAGTCATCTCTAAAGTGATGGAAAAGTATATAAACACCGAACTACTAAAATTCCTTGAAAAACACAGTCTAATCCACGACAGGCAGTATGGATTCCGTCAGCGCAGATCGACTGCCGACCTCCTTTCCTTTGTCACCCATTCTTGGAACAAGTCTATGGAACAACACGGTGAATCCCAGATTGTTGCTCTAGACATATCCAAAGCATTCGACCAGGTCTGGCACGCAGCGCTGCTTAATAAACTTCCGGCCTATGGGCTACCACCAAAACTTTGTACCTGGACAGCAAATTTCCTCTCCAACAGGAGCATATCTGTTGTTGTGGATGGCCATTCCTCTAAACTCTATCCAATTAATGCAGGAGTTCCTCAAGGTTCAGCTTTAGCCCCTACTTTGTTTCTTCTCCACATCAATGACCTCCTCTCTAGCACATCCAACCCAGTTCACAGTTACGCGGACGACAGCACCCTCCACTCAAACATACAATATTCTAAGCCTGTCTCTTTAGCCCAATTAGATGAGGATCGCAGACTCATGGAGGGTTCTGTCTCCGTAGACCTCCAAAAAATATTAGACTGGGGAAGTAGAAATCTTGTACAATTCAACCCCACCAAAACTAAGTCTTGCTTTCTTTCTCACAAGAGATACAGCAGCCCTAGACCCATCACAATGAACAACCAAGTTATTCAAAGTAATGAGTCCTTTTCTCTTGTTGGCATTTCTGTGGATCGAAATCTTAATTGGCACCAACATGTTACATCAATTGCAGAAGCGGCTGCTAAGAAATTGGGTTTCCTCTTCCGGGCTCGCAAATACTTTTCACCAACTAATCTCTATACCTTATACACTTCACAAATAAGGCCAAACCTCGAATACTGCTCCCACATCTGGGGTGCAGCTGCCGCTTCTACACTCGCTATCCTGGACTCCATTCAAAAGAGAGCTATACGTCTCATCGGTGACCCTACCCTCACCCAAAGGCTTCCATCTCTTGCCCACCGACGTGCTGTTGGTGACCTCTCTCTCTTTTATAGATATCTGCACGGGCACTGCTCAGAGGAGCTTTCCTCCATAATTCCCCCACCTGCTGCCCCCAGCAGATCTACCAGGGGAACAGAGCGAATGCACCCTTTTAATGTCCAGGTCACCAGACATAGAACATCTTGTTATGCCCGCTCTTTTGTCCCGAGGACTTCCAAGTTGTGGAATTCCTTGCCGGCACATGTTTTTCCTTCTCCTCCGAACCTCCAAACCTTCAAGTCCAGAATTAACAAGCTGCCTCTTTCCTCCTTGTCAACACCCACGGTACGATAGTATTTAAAAAAAAAAAAAGTAATTTTATCCTAACTAGAGCCATTCATCAATGTAGAGTAGAAGAGGCGGGGAAATTGCAAGCAAATGCCTTGCAGAAGAAGAATATTGAACTGCACGCCTTTTTGAAGAGAATATATGTAGAACAAGGAAAGGTTGGCAGACAAAGAAATCAGAAAGGAAGCAGTGAATGCGGGAGAAAGCACGATAAAGCGAAGTGTTCAGCAAATGGAAAAGTATTTGTGATCTGTAAAACGTTCAACCATTTTGCAAATAGTTGCCTCTACAAGGACAAGAAGAAAGGAAATTTTGGAATGAAAACCGGCAAGAAAGAAGCCAAGAATAGAGCGAAAGAGGGAAAAAAGAAGAATTCCCATTAATGCCATTGAAACAGGGGTTATTTTAAATTTAAATAATATTAATTGTACAAATGTTTGGAGACAAAAAGAATATGAATTTAGCTGGTCAGGGTATAAGTTTTAAACTAGTTACAGGGGCATGCAATGCTCTACTCATAAAGTATCTTAAGGAAAGTATGCAATTAGGAAAAACTGATGCCACACTAGTTATGTATAGTGGGCAGAAAATTGAGCCTCAATGTGTTATCCAATTAGATTTCCAAATTCACAAAAAATGTGCTCAAATTATGTTTGAAGTAGTTAGTGATACACCCATACTAGGCCAGAAAACCTGCAGTCAGAATTAATAGAAATTAAAGAACCTATCAATATGATGATATGAACTAAAAATCCAGTAATGTTAAAATGTATTGAATAAAATAAAGGTATATTCATAGGTCCAGGGGATATAGGCCCATATAAAATCAAATTAAAAGAGGGTGCTCTACATGTTATGAGACCTGTGCGTAGGGTTACAGAAGCCATTAGAATAAATTAAAAATAAAATGTGAATTATTATTATTTTTTTTTAGTATTATTGGCTGCGGCATCTCAGGCCATTAGCACATTCTTTCCCATCATTTTAATATTATTTACAAATTTTCAGACAAAGACAACTTGGCTCGCCCGGGAATCGAACCCGGGACCTCTCGCTTTGCAGGCTGGCACCTAGCCACCTGCGCCACGAGGGCGTCAAAAAATGTGAATTAAACACAGTGGTTGTCAGGAAAATATTTTTTTATTCCCTCTTTCAAGGAGATATGTAACAATTAAGCAGGAAAAAATATTTAGTGTTCTTCACATGAAATATGGATTTTTTCAGGTTATGTTAGATAAACATAGCAAGTATGTGTGTACATTTGGAACACCTATAGCTATGTTTCGGTTCAATCGGATGACATTTGTGATAAGTAATTCAGAAATTAAATTCGCAAATTTTCGGGGAGACATATCAGGTGTTCAAATTTACTTTGATGACATCACAGTTAACGGCGAAACTGAAGAGGGGCATGATACAGGTCTTGCCAAAGCTATAGAAATAGCAAAAATGCGCAATGTAAAAATTTTGGAATGCTTTTTCTAGGTTTGCAAAAGCAAAAAGTATATATATATATATATATATATATATATATATATATATATATATATATATATATCAAGCCTCCTTTCCCATTGTTCTAAGTGTCAGCATAGCTTCTCTAGTTTTTCATCAGTGTTCTAATACGAACTGATCTCCATCTAGGTAATTCTCAATGTTGTTTCTTATTCGATATTTCACTGTGATTAGCAAATTCTTCGCAATATGATTCCGTACACTTACTGCCTTGTGCTAGTTACATTTTTGCGCGTCTACAATTTTTGAACAAGTAGGTAATACTTTTATTTTTCAAAAACTCATTGGGCAGCTCTTCCGATCCATAACCTTTTTAAACCTGTTCAAAATTTGTTTTTGCTAGACTTTTGGTAAGTTGACTAAATCGCAAAATTTTGTTGCAATCTACTACTGCTCTATGTACCGTCGCTTTTGGATCACCTGTCATAAAATGTTAGTTCAATACAGATGCAGTTTTTTATACCAAATAGATGATATATTTGCTTAATATTATTATCTAAGTTATTTAACCGTTCCAACAAGAACTACTTCATGTGTAATTTGTCATCCAGTAGCGATATAACAGTTTAATATCGTATTAATAGGGGCAAAAAAGCAGTCAGACCAGGTAAGTTGTAAGCAATAAATTGATAATATATTATCCGGTAGTAGTTCTTATGACACCTACAGAATATCAGCGGCATTCCTGCCTGGCAGACATAAGATCTAAATCGAAATGTTACGTAAGTGTCCCTGATTTAGTAAGTTTCAGTTTATAAAGATTTTGACATTTCTTGATATACACAAAAGAAAACGTATAGTACGTAAGCTTTGTCATTTACAGTACTTCCAAATCATTATTTTCCTTTTTATGCATTTTTTCACGATTCATCAGTTTTCAAAAATTAATTTACCTTTTAATTTCATTTTTCGAGTTGTCATGGTTTCGAATCCTGAATGGCCTCCGGCCTTTTAGTGATATTTCTTAGAAAAAATTCACTAATGGGGAGATCCCGACTTTTCAATTTTGAAAAAAATTCTTCAAATGAGCGCAATCTAGGACCCCTAGAACCCATATCCGGGGTCAGTTTCAGTTTTTATATGTTTATATATATATATATATATATATATATATATATATATATATATATATATATATATATATATATATATATATATATATCTATATATATATATATATATATATATATATATATATATATATATATATATATATATATATATATATATATATGTATGTATCACACCGATAACTCAAAAAGTAATGGACTGATTTTGATAAAATTTAGCATGTGCCTTCCCTTTGTAAGTGGCTTGGATAGGTTCGTTAACCAAAAAAATCGAACCAGGTTTTCCGGGAAAATTTTGGGTTTTCTTAAAAAAAATTATCTCAAAAAATAGAAAAGATGTGGTAACCAAATTTGGTACGTAAGTTTACAATATTAAAAGGAAACTATATACCAAAATTTATTTTTCTATGTTAAAAGAAAAATAGTATAAAAAAAAAATTTGGTGCCTGATCATTTCTATGAAAATTCACTACCATAACGCACTTGCTACGTCTTTTTTTTTATATGCTGTTAATATTTACTCATGTACAAATATTGAAAATCTTATCTTTAGCCGTTTTGAAGATAATGCATGGAAATCGCTTTAAGCATAACAACTTTAACACCCTGTATCTCAGTATCACGACCTTAACATGAAAAATATTATACGAACTACCCCCAATATTTTTTCAAGGGCAACACACACCCCAAGATTTTTGATGTATGATCAGGACACCTATATATATATATATATATATATATATATATATATATATATATATATATATATCTATAGGGTGTCCCACGTAGACTTAGCCGTTTCTGGAGTACGGCTCACAATTGAATTCTGAAAATTCCCGCACGTGGCTTTCTCGAAATTTCCAGTTCACTGAAAATATTGACGTTAGTATGGGACTTCCGGTTATACCGGAAGTAGACGTCAACTTTCTTATTCCAAACGAAAGATGGTGTTTTTTATTACGGATCTAGATTGCTCATCAAATTTTATGGTAGGTTTTACTAAAATGTTATGTCATTTTTCTCAAACATTTTCCAGATATTTGACTTTTTTCAAAAATTTCTTAAAAAACATTTTACACACATGTATCTCTCTTATTTTTCAACCTGAAGAGTTGAAATTTTAAAATGCAAATTGCCAAATGCCACAAAATATTTGGAATTTACTAAAGGTAGTACAAGTTAGACAGGGTGCCTGAAATAGACCGGTCAATCGTGACAACTTTAAAAAATAATAACTCTCTTATTTTAAATAGAATACCCGATATTTTATAACGTCAGTTCATGTACTTTTATTGTTATTTCGATTGGTATCAGCGCATTCCCTATACCTAAGTCCCACCGATTTGAAGATATTTAAACATTATTTGCGATAAGAAATAATTATTAGTCAGTTTATCAGGTTGCCTAGGAGATGAAACTTCTAAACGTCATCTTCCGACATAAGTAAAATACGCGACGACTTTTGAATATAGCTTTTATTTACGAGGATTATAATCAAATTATTAAGAGATGTCGTGTGGTTCCAAAGAGATTTCCACATAAACACAGATGAACTCGTTACATACTACTAAAAAATTTCTAAGAATGGAGTGTTTCATCCAAAATTTCATAAGAGTGAAGCATTATTAGGGAACAAAGAGATTTGTGTGTTATCACTTCACAAGAAATGTTCGAAATTTGTACCGTTCATTTCGAGGCATTTGATGGCTCTTTTAATGATGGTACCCGTGGCTCGAGAAAAGTAATCTTGCTCCATTGCGTGGAACGCCTCTAATACTCTAGCTATCATATCTTGTTTTGTAGTAGGTGGTTCCTGGTAAACTTTGTTCTTAATGCACGCCCAGATACTAACATCTAGGGGAGTCAAGTCTGGTGAGTGGGCCGGTCAACGATGAGGGCCACGGTTAGCTATCCATCTGTCTTCAAATGTTTCCTGTAGTAGGTCGCTTACTACCTGTGAGTTGTGTGGTGGAGCTCCATCTTGTTGATACCAAACTTCTGCAGCTTCGTGTTCATACAAGGAGTTCAGCGCTGGTATTATTACATGCTGCAGAATGCGACAATATTCGGGACCTGTGAATACTGCACGTTTAAAATTCGTTCTTACCTTTTTTTAATCATACCATTATTACTGATATGAATAAAAGGGTCATATTTTCAAATTTAGTTTCAGTGAATCTAATAAAATTTTAATAACATAATGTACTAATACGCAAATGAAATTCAGTATTGCTTAATATTATTGGTCTATAATTTTTAGCTAATTTTCGTAGAAAAAATTCGTTCATGAGGAGACCGCGACTTTTGAATTCTAAAAAGATTTCTTCAAATGAGCGCAAACTAGGCCCCCTAGAATCCATACCCGAGTTTACTTTCTGTTTACATATACAGGGTGACGCATTTCTACGGTAAATCTCAATATAATTGTTATTATGCAAGATACGAGAAAAAATTGTGTACGTTACTTATGGGGTGTCTTGAGCTGCATCTTATAAAATTATTTTGACAATCACAGGTGGCCTATAAGTCGTTTGTGATACCTACAATTTTTCTTAACATTCCTTATTGCAGTTTTTCATTTTTCATCGAAATATGATGCATGTTTGTAAAAAAAAAATCGAGACGCAGTAAGTGAGTTTTGGTAGCTAATTTTCATTAAATCCAAAATTCAATAGTTCAATTTGACATTAACCTAAGGTTCGTCGGCTAGGAAACAAGTTTTCTCGGAAAGATTTTGTACACTTTCAAACAAGTTATTTTGATCAAATATGGTACATTGTCTCTACTATATAGGTTATACCGGTGACCAAATTGATGCCTGCTTGCATTAAAGAGACATATTTCCTATTAAAAACATTTTAATGAAAAGTCACTTCCATAACGCACTTGCTGCGTCCAGACTTTTACTTATTTATTATTATTATTATTAATATTGGTGAATTTTTATTTAAAAAAAATCACAAATATACAGTTATCGATGGTGAGATTTTGCAAAAATTTTTTCAAATGAGCGCGAATTAGGACCCCTAGAACCCATATGCTGGGTCAGTTTCAATTTTTATATGTTTATATATATATATATATATATATATATATATATATATATATATATATATATATATATATATATATATATATATATATATATATATATATATGTATCCAACCGATAACTCAAAAAAAAAAATTAACCGATTTTGATAAAACTCGGTAAGTGCCTTTCTTTTATTAATGGCTTGGATGAGTTCGTTAGCCAGGAAAATCGAACAAGGTTTTCCGAGAAAATTTTGAGTTTTCTTTTGAAAAAAAATTTTTTCTCCGAAAGTTACAAAGCAATTTTAATGAAGTTTGGTGGGTACGTTATCTTGAGAAAGGACTTACCATATACCAAAATTCAACTTTCTACGCTTATAGAAAATTGAGTTTTTTAGATTTTGAGTTTTCTTTCGAACAAATTTTTTTCTCCGAAAATTACAAAGCTATTTTAATGACATTGGGCGGATATGTTGCCTTAGGAAAGGGCTTACTACATACGAAAATTCAACTTTCTAAGTTTATCGAAAATTGAGTTATCCAAGTTTGAAACATTTAATAAAAATTCACTACCATAACGCACTTACTGCGTCCCGAACTTTTATGATAACTTCAATAGGTAGCATTGCACTGAATTAGAATTGTTCAATACTGTTGCCTTGAAGTGTGTATTGTATTGTAGCTAATTCATAACAAGATCATCCTTATGTTAGAGCAACATCATATTTCACAGAAACATGAACGGTATAATTTGTACAAGCTCTTATGGCTGCAGAAACACATAATAATGAAATACATAGGAGATCTTGCAGCATATGAATACATGCATGGTGGCTATTTATTCACAGTTGAGAATCACATGCAGAGATCCATGTCTTGACTGTCAGATATTATCGTCTACTATAAGTTAACTGATCGTGCTCTTTCTGCTAACTTGAACATCATTCCAATTCTCAGACTTTATGTTTCCAATGTGTTGACTTGTTACATGGATTTATCTTCTATGTACAGACTTAATCTATGCCTGGATAAGTTGAAGAAGATGTAACAAGATCCTTTGTATTTTGTTTTTGGAAACGAGTAATACAAGCTTTATACATGTGATCTAGAACATGAAGGCAATCTCTAGGATTTAGGTGGATTAAGTGAAAGAACTATATAATTTTTGTCCTACGAGGCTCCCAAATATCTACCATAAATATAAGTTTTTAGTGGAGTTTCTTAGAAATAATTCGCTTATGAGAAAATCGCGACGTTATAATTAAAATAAAATTGTCAGATGAGCGCAAATCGTGACTCCTAAAACCCATGTCTCACGAACAGCTAAACATTTTATATATTTATATAGTGAACGGCAAAATGAGTGAACTATGATTGAACGATAATAACATTTTATTGGAAAAACTTGAATCAAAACTAAACTCGACATATTATTTAACAAGAATGGTAGATTACTCCCTAAAATAAACGATCTCCGTTGTTGTCAAAACATTCCTGCAAACGGTGCACCAAATTGGAAGCTACACGTTGAAGTATAGCTTCGATTTCATCACGAATTTTGAGTTTTCTTGCAGTTTGTGATTTATTTGCTCTCACAGAAAATAATCTAGGGCAGTTATATCCGTTGATCTAGCGGGTCAGGATAAATCACTATTGGTTACGTTTCTTTCAAGATCCTCGTTGGTCCCCAATTCTTTTTCTCTTATATACAAATAATCTGCAGCAATACTTTGTGGAGAATCAGAGTACTACTATGTGCCAATTTGCCGATGACACATCGTTCACTGTTGCGGCTAGTACTTCTCCAGAACTAGAGATCTCGTGTGTTAAGGTTGTGAGAGGAATGTCTGATTGGTGTGGGGAAAATAGACTAATTTTAAATCTTGAAAAAACTTTTAACATAAAATTTGAGAATATCCACGCCAAACAAAGCAGTGATTCCAGTTTGTGTAATAGTAAGAATGAAGCAAATAATAATAATACCAAATTTTTAGGGGTTATAGTAGATACATTTCTAACCTGGGGGCCCCATACCGATTATGTGGCGGCCAGACTAAATAGTGCATACTTTGCTTTGTCTAATTAAAAATATACAGTGAGAGATGGTAGACTTGGTTTTTTTTATCACGCACACGTAGGTAGCAGACTCAGGTATGGACATATAGTCTGGGGAGCATCAGCATATACGCACAGACTATTCATTATTCAGAAACGTATTGTAAGATTATTAGGTGGCGCAAAATATGATGAACATTGTGCTCCTCTATTTGTTCGCCTTCGGATAATGACGTGTTACTCACTCTATCTTTTTAGTTTGTCACTCTTTGTGAGAGAAAATCCAAAGTATTCTAATATGTTAGGAAACAATTATCCAACTAGAAATACAGGTATTGTTGCTGTACCCCAACACTCTACTTCACTTTTCCAGAAAGGAACAAAATATATGACAATAAGAGCATATAACCATGTACCTATGTACATAAGAAACATCAGCCAGCTTGTACAATTTAAATGAGAGCTAAAGAAATATTTTTTAGACCACCCATTTTATTCAATAAATGAATATTTTAATATTGGGTGATGCTTATGTGTATGTCTTTTGTCCCATTTTAATACATTGTATAGAATTTTTAATATAAACGTATGATGGTGTATTTGTCCATTGAAGTGTGCATGCGTAAAAGCGTATGTTGTGTAGGTTAATTGTTGTTTTGTTTGCGCAGTGTTCTGCATTTTATGACCTTTCATGAGTTTGTTTTTATGTGTTTTTATTTGTATATTAGGTAATGACTCCTTAACTGTAGGTTTGGGGCCTTTTTATATTGAGTCTCTAATTATAGATTTACAATCTTTATATACTATGCTCTCTGTGACGAGTTGCTACATATTACATATGTTTTGACGTGTTCCTTGCCCGTTTGCGATTTTATGAATAAAGTTGTATTATTATTATTATTATTATTATTATTATTATTATTATTATTATTATTATTATTATTATTATTATTATTATTATTCCTGCAGTAGATAGATAGATATATAGATTTATTTGTCATGAGCTGATACAATGTTTCAGATAGACACGTGAATAAAAGTATAAAAACATAAGAATCAATAAGTAAAATAATGTACAAAATATTCACATACATTCAAACAGTCACATACTATATCATTGTAAAATCACAAATAAGACACCAAAAAGGCTAAAAGTAAGAGATATCACAACAACTTTGATGTGATTTTCGACCTCATCGACAGAATTAAAACATTATGAATACAGATACTGTTTAAGCATTCTCGAATTGCGCTAGATTACGACAATCCCTAATATGATTAGGCAGCAGATTAAAATAATAAGAACCCGCATACAACGGCGACTTTTTATCAAATGAATTATTAGGTTTATTCAGATATATGTTATCTCTAAAGCGAATGTTATAGCTATGTAAATTGTAATTGTGAGGCAAATTATTTCTTTTCTTAAATACACAACACATTAGCCTCAGTAAATAAACCTCAACAACTGTCAAAATTTTATTATTTTTGAAAACCTCCCGACAAGATTCCCGAAACTGAAGGTTAAAAATTAGGCGCATAAAGCTTTTGTAATGTAGGAGAACCCCAGCTGTATCCATCACCTGACCCCACGACACAATTTTATAATTTATAGCTGAGTGACCAAGAGCATAGTACGCAGTCAACAGGCCGTCTAAATTAAGGTAGGACTTTAAAGTCTGTAGAATGTAAAAAACATGTTTAGCCTTGAGCAGACTACATCAACATTACTGGACCAGGAGAAAACTCAGTCAATTATTGTTCCCAGAAATGATGTGGAGACAACAGAAGTTAAAGGCTGCGATTGAAGTTAATACTGATGTCAACACGCGGACTCAACTTATTTTGAAAATACAGCAATTGCGTTTTGTCATAGTTTATAATCATACTGTTTTTTTGTACACCAGCTGCTGAATTCATGTAAGACGTTATTAATTTTGTTATAGAGAGATGGAAGATTTGAGGCTGAGACTAAACTTGACGTATGGTCAGCGTACATGAATACCAGTCCATTTGATATATGTTTTGGCAAGTCGTTAACATAAAGCAGAAACAGCAGCTGGCCGAAAATGCTTCCTTGTGGGACGCCAGTGTTTATTACTTTTGAGCCTGATAAGGCATTGTTCATCCTAACAACGAGTTTTCTGTTAGACAGAAATGACCGAATCCAGTTGTTCAAATTCCCTCTAATTCCCATATAATGCAGTTTGTCACAAACAAAGCTAGAGTTTATCGTGTCGAACGCACGGGACAGATAAAAAAATAACCTTACGGTGTATTCCTTCAAATCCATCTTTTCCTGTGTCGCCTGCACAAAATCAGACACAGCTGATTCCGCGGAGAGCCCCTTACGGAAACCGTACTGTCGGTTAGAGATTAAGTTGTTTCCGTCCAAGTATTCTTGCATTCTTTGCGAAACTATTTTTTCGAATATTTTGCAGAACGCAATAGGTGTGTGTGTGTGTGTTCCCTTAAGTTTGACCTTGGAAGATTTCCATTAGTCACAAGACATTGTAATTGGCTACCTAATATTACTCTCAGATTTTGGTTTATTAACGATGATATAATTAATTGATATAATATAACGATCTTAATTTAGACTATCTACTACTACTACATCTAAATAAAATTCTTATTTGTTACTTTGTCCCAATTGGAATCTTTTTTTTTTTTTTTTATATATATCTTTTTATTTATTGTTTTTTATTTATTTATTTTTTAATATATATTTTTTAGATATATTTTTCTCTTTATACATATACACATATATACACATATATACATATACACATATATATATATACACATATATATATATATATATACACATATACATATATACACATATATATCTTTATTTATTGTTTTTTATTTATTTATTTTTTAATATATATTTTTTATATATTTTTTTTTTATATATATATTTTTTTTTCATTTAATATTTTCTCTCTTTTTTTTTCTTTTTTTTTTTTTCAAAAAACACTTATGCTAATTTATACATATATTCTCTTATACCAAACTGGTGTACAATACATGACTATACTTAATCTATGTCCTAAATCTAAACCTACATTAAAATTCCATACTCCCTTTATAATATCGGTGATACACCATTCATACTCTTACATTACTAATCTACATTACATTATTTACAAATTTTCTACTATTTACAAAACTGGTTTAAGGATGTTAATTATATGTTATAAAGTAATTTTAGCAACTCTAAAGAAATTATGTATAGCTTTATATATTTCAATATTACCACTCTGTAACAGAGTGACTATGTTTAAAGTGTTAGTGGCATTATATTTATTTATTTCGCTCAACAATTGTATTCTTGGATTGCTGGTGTTTGTACACATAAACATCACATGGTTGATGTCACATACAGACCTCCCATCACACTGGCAAAGGGGTGATTCTGCAACCCCTATTTTGTGTAGGTGAGCTGGTAGACGGTTGTGGGCTGTCTTGAGTCTGGATATGGTGGTAGAAAAGTGACGTGGTCTTCTGTATATGCATACTTCTTCTTTAGAGGGAAGCCTTGGATGTAACAGTTTATAATGATTGTTACTATTTGTTGTGAAGTTAGTCCAAATGATTTCCCACTCTGTTTTGATCTCATGTCGAATGATACTAAAGATATCCTTATAGTCTGTTCTGTAATTCAACTGGTCTGGATTTACTATGGCTTCTTTAGCTGCTTGATCAGCTATTTCGTTACCAGGAATAGAACAATGGCCCTTAACCCATATAAAAACTACGTTACCTTTGAGAGTTGGGCTGTTACACAAAGCCATAATGTTACATAAGGTTTTGTTGTCACCTTTTTTATGGCTGAAGTATTGTATACTTTTTAGTGCCGCTTGTGAGTCTGATAGAATCACTGCCTTTTCTCTTTGATTCGTCACTAGCCAATTCAGTGCCTCTTCGATAGCTACCAGTTCTGCTGTATAAATCGATGCACAATCATTCAACAGGAATCTTACCATTGTGTTCTCCTGCTGAACGTAGATTGCACATCCGGTTCCGCTATTTGTTTTTGAGCCATCAGTGAAAATTCTGATAGTATTTGGGAAACTATCTAATAATTGGCAGAGTATGCTATTATTAAGCACTAAAAGTTCACTGTAGGTAGGAAAAATCACAGAGACTTTGGTTGCTGAAACCAGAGATGTAATTGAATATACAGGAAGTCTGTCGTTTGTCAAAATAGAATCTTGAAATGCTTCTGTATCCATGAAGGCCTTTGCTAGTGGAGGAAAATTTTTGATTCTCCAGTATGGATTGGTTAATGTCTGAATCATTAAAAAGTATAATTTGTTCTGGAATTCTATCGATCTGCACCTAATTTTAAGTGCAAACTTTCTCGATAGGTACTGAATTCGTAATTTTAGAGGTGGTTCAAGAGCCTCTGCAAATACAATTTCTCTCGGTGTTGATTTCATAATACCCAGGCAGATACGTAATGCTTTTAACTGTATGGCTTGCACTTTTTTATAATTTGTGTTGGAAGTTGAACCATAACAAATACAACCGTAGTCTAAGATTGCTCTTATATAGGCTCTATAAAAATCTAGCAGGATGTCTGTGTCTGAACCCCATTTTGCATTTGATATAATACGCAGGACATTGATTGCCTTATCACATTTTCTAACGATATTATTGATTTGTCCTGTCCATAATAACTTTTGATCCAGCAGAATTCCCAAATATTTACACTGCTGTACTCTTTTAATCTGATATGAAGTATTATTCATAATTTCTGGCAACTGAACTCTGTGACGAGAGTGAAAACAACAACGTTTGATTTCTTTTCATTTAGGGTAAATCCCCTTTCATCTATCCACATTTTTAATTTATACAATATATGTCTATATACCACTGCACATTCCTCTTGACTCTTCCTTTTTGCCACGATACACAAATCGTCAGCATATTGTATACACTGGATGTCGTCGTCAAACATACTATGAAGACTCCTTGTATAAATATTAAAAAGTATTGGGCTGAGTATTGATCCTTGCGGTATACCTTCGGATGTTAGCCTTGGACCATGAAGTTGATTTTTGTTGTCTCTTATGAAAATTTTTCGCTGTGTGTATAGTTGAGTTATGCTAAAGGCATTTGATTCTGAAAGACCAATCGATACTAGATCATTGAATAGAAGTTCTAGGTTGACTGCATCATAGGCACCTTTTAAATCAACAAAAACTGTCATTAAATATGCATTTTCGGAGAAACAGCATTGTATCTCGGTGACCAGTAACCCAATTGCTTCATTGGTGCCCATGCCCCGCCGGAAACCAAACTGATGTTGAGGAAAAATATTATTAGACTCACAATAATGCTCTAATCTAGTTTTAATTAATCTCTCGTATGTTTTTGTTGTGCAAGGCATAAGTGAGATGGGTCTGTATGAATTAGGTATATTAGTTGATTCGCCGAATTTGTGTAGTAGACATACGACTATTATTTTGGCTGACTCACTTACGTTTGCGGTCTCCCACCAGTAATTCATAATTTCCAGCAAATATTCCTTTGCTGAAAACGGCATTTGTTTTAGCATGTTGTATGTAATCCTGTCTATGCCAGGTGCTGCCTTTTTTGATTCGCTGATGGCCTGTTCTAATTCGTGAATTGAAAATTTTGAATTCATCAATTGACATCTCTTAGTCACAACTAATGGGCTTGGGGAAGGCTCCACCATAACACTGGGCGGGGCCAACTTTGTTATAGCTATTTCTATAAATTCTTCAGACATATGAGATACGGAAGGTTGCTTATTTATGTTGTTCATTTTACGTACAAATGACCATATATTGTTTATTGGTGTTTGTCTGTTTAATTTTGTGACATAACTTTTCCAGCAATCCTTACTTTTTTGTTTAAACAATCTCTTAGCTTGAGCTTCAATATTCTTATATTTTAAATAGTTTTCCATATTTGACTGTAATTTATAATCTTTCAATGCATTTTTTCTTTTGTGAAACATGTCAGAGCACTCAGTGTCCCACCAGATGGGCATAGGGTTTGCAGCCCTGTTTGGTTTAACATGGGGAATGTTATTATCTGCAACACTACTAACGCATTCAATGAAACTATTGTACCTATTTGCCTCTGGTAACACTGACAGCTCCTCCATAGCAGTATCTAGATCAACCCGGAATGCATTCCAATCAGCTCCTGCTTCTTTCCATCTTTTATATGGACTCGTAGTGTATATTTTAACCGAAACATTGACTTCAATTTTGATGAGATAGTGATCAGAACCAAGAGCCTCATCGAGAACATCCCAGCTTGTCTTACTTATTAGACTAGGTGAGATTATGGTTAAGTCCACCATCGAGGGGTTCTCTAATGGTGTAGTAACTTTTGTTGGACGGCAATCATTTATAATAGCTAAGTTTAAAAGTTCAGTAGCGTCAAAAATTGACCTACCGTCACTATTTATAGTTAGAGACCCCCAAGAGTAATGATGACAATTTAGATCGCCTCCAATAATGACATTTTTTGAATTAAAATTTTTAAAGAAGTTAAGCCATTCTATAAAACTGAGAACAACATTAGGAGCCTTATAAACACTAACAACTACTATATCAAGGTCCACAAGATGTGCTGCACAAGCATCTATTTTACCGTTAGCCATGTCGCAAACATCAATTACTTTATATTTAATTGAATTAGAAATTAAAATGCCTACCCCTCCTGCTCTGCGCTCTAGCCTATCTTTTCGAATGAGGCTGTATCCCTTAAAACCAAAAGTTTTATGTTTATCTGGCTTGAGCCAGGTTTCATTTATTAAAATTATCTCTGCAATATTTTTATTTAAAAAATTCTGAAGGTTACTTTTATTTTTAATGATGGAACGTGCGTTCCATTGCAACACAGTTAAACCTTGCTTAATGCGGGCGAAGAAATAGGCGTTAAGCGGGCTATTACGAACAAAGTGGACTGTAATTTGCGTTTGTTAATTAAGTAACGGTTTTTACTGAAAAGAGAAGGGGCAAAAGCAGTGGAAATTGATGCAAACTCGTGAATGACCAAAAAGCCACTTACCTTTGTGAATTTCTTCTCTTGTCGAGTACTGGACTCACAGAAACTCGTGCGTGTCCCGGAAAAGGCTATCCTGGGTTGCTGGTGCGTTTAATGGATTTGTTAAGGCTGGTTTGACTGTATCACACACACATATAATTTTAAGGTAGCGGTACTATACGATATCGCGGTTTTGCGTTGCTGACTACTTAAGTTGTGTTCTTCTTGACGATTCGTGGAATTCTGGTCTGTTCTTCTTATCGCAAAATAAAGATTATAAATTCCACTGCTTTTACACTATACGAGGAGCGAACATCCCGCCCGGCCAAAATGGCTGCTATAAGCAAGACATTTTTCTACACAAAAAAAATAATTAACGCGAAGGAGAAGCGATAACATGCGGCGGATAAGAAAAAAGAGAACAAGAAACAAAATAAATGATTATCCCGGTTAGCAAGAATCCACAAAACAATAAAAAGACTTAAAATAAAAATTAAATTAAATTAGAAACAAATACTACTGGTCTACTAGTCATTAGTTGGCAACGGGCACAACTTCACCAAAGGGCGACGAAGGATACCATTCGAGGTCTTTACAATAGCAACTCTTACGACACCATCAGGACCAGGAATTAGAGACAATAGACGACCTAGTAGCCATTTAGAAGGCGGAAGTTTTTCAGCTTTCACGGCCACCATCGCCCCAATAGTAGGAAGAGCACCAGCGTCAAGCCACTTGCTTCGTTGTTGTAGGGTGTGAAGGTACTCCTTGTGCCAGCGAATCCAAAAATCATGGTGCATACGTTGGAGAAGTTGCCATCTTGACAGACGAGTTAAGGGGACAGACGACAAATCGGGAGTTGGAAGCGTAGAAACTGGCTCCATATGAAGAAAGTGTCCAGGAGTTAAAGCGTGAATGTCATCGATATCCGAACTCATGGGATTTAAAGGTCGGGAGTTCAAGACAGATTCTATAAGCGTCAGGACAGTGTAGAATTCTTCGTACGATAGGATTTGTTGGCCAACGACACGAGAGAGATGAGATTTTACACTCTTGATACCAGATTCCCAAAGACCACCGAAATGTGGTGCAGAAGGGGGGTTGAAATGCCAATGGATTCCTTCCCTAGCAGTTGCATCAGAAAAAATGCGTTTAAGCTCCTTGGCGGAGCCAACGAAATTTGTACCACAATCACTATAGAGATTATCACATCGACCACGACGAGCAATAAATCGTTGGAGGGCAGCGAGAAAAGCGTCAGTCGAAAGACTACAGGCAGGTTCTAGATGTATAGCCTTAGTCGCGAAACACACAAAGAGGCAAATATATGCCTTAGAGGTTTTAGCACCTCGGTATCGATTCATAGTGATCGCGAATGGACCACCAAAATCTACCCCAGTATGCGAGAATGGTTTGACTTGCGAAACTCGAGAAAGGGGTAAGTCACCCATAGGTGGCTGATAAGGTTGAGGCTTTATTTTCCAACATGGCATACATTTCGAAATAACAGTGTTTATGGCACGTCTTGCAGACAAAATCCAAAAATTCTGACACAACAAAAAGTGAAGAGTGCGAGGGCCAATATGAAGATACCTTTTATGGTATTGTTCAATTAAAAGCACCGTGAGTCGGCACTTTTGTGGAAGTAAGAGCGGATGCTTTCGCTCATAAGACAAACTTGAGTGAGTCAAGCGACCACCTACACGCAAAAGATCAGTACTGTCTTGAAATACGGCGAGTTTTCTCCAGGACTTAGGGAATTGTTTACTAGATAACTCCTTTTCAAAGTAGACCGCTTGAGTGCGCTTGACCAGAAGGGTCAGAGCATCATGAAGCTCTAACCGAGATAGCGGTCCAAATTTCGCAATAGAAGAATGTCTAGAATTAAAAGCGAAGCGGAATACGTATGACAAAATAGACTGTATGTAATGTAAAGAAGAATGATTTTCTAACAAATCATCAAGCAGATTTTCTTCACCTGTAAATGTTAAAAGCGAAACTGTCCTTTCCTCAACAGAGACCTCTTCAGACTGCAGCTCTGAAGACGGGGAGCAGGCAGACAGCTCAGAACGACATAGTAGCGATGGACCATTGAACCAAATATCATGGGCGAGAAATTGAGAAGGATGAACACCTCGAGAGGCGATATCGGCGGGATTATTAGCAGAATCTATATAATGCCAAAATTCAGAAGAAACCCTTTCGTGAATGTAGGCAACTCGATTTGCCACAAAGGTTTTCCAACGATGAGGCGAAGATTTTATCCAACTCAAGACGATTTGCGAATCTGACCAGGCAAAAATTCTTTCGAAAGTCATGCGAGTCTGATAAACGTTCAGAAGAAACGATAGGAGTTTCGCCAACAAAACTGCACCACACAGTTCTAGCCTAGGAATGGTTAGTTTCTTAACCGGAGCGACTTTGGTTTTAGAGCAAACAAACTGAACAAAAACTGTTTTGTCAGGGCGGAGGCATCGTATATAAACAACGGCAGCGTAACCCTTTTCAGAAGAGTCACAGAACCCATGTAATTCATAACCACATCCAGAATGAGGTGGAAGGATTTTTCTAGGAATGCGTAAATTGCTTAGTAAACCGAGTTCATTTCGATAACGGTTCCAAGCCTCAACAATATGCGAGGGCGGGGTTTGGTCCCAATCTAATTTAGAAGTCCACAGCGACTGGATTAGAATCTTTTGAAAAATAGTAATAGGCGAAAGAAATCCAAGCGGGTCAAAGATTCTGGCCAGTTCCGAGAGCATGTTGCGTTTCGTACAGGGTTTCCCCAACGGCGAGACTGAGAAAAAGAATGTATCCTCAGAGGGACTCCACTGCAGACCGAGAATTTTTAAAGGAGTGTCGTTTGCCAGTGAACCAAAAATAAGCGGATTTTGCGACAAATGTTCCGGAGGTAAATGTGAAAGTAATGCGGAACAGTTACTAGACCATTTTCTAAGCTCAAAGCCGCCTCGTTCAAAAAGCGAGATCAGCTCTGACTGTAAAAGCTTTGCGTCTTCATAAGAAGAGCAGCCGGTTACAACATCATCAACATAAGTGTCGTTTAAAATGGCGGCAGAAGCTAGCGGGTAAGAGCCCCCTTCGTCATTCACTAACTGATGAAGAGTGCGTATCGCGAGAAAGGGGGATGGCGTTAGTCCATATACAAGCGTAACCAGGTTATAGTCCACCAAAGGTTCATCAGAAGCAAACCTCCAAACAATTCTTTGATAATCATGCTGTGATTGGTCGACAAGAATGTTACGATACATCATTTTGATGTCAGCACACAAGACATAATTATGAAGGCGAAAGTGACACAGAATTGTGGCAATATCTTGTTGTAGTTTTGGTCCAGTATGTAGACAATCGTTAAGAGAGCTTTGGTTGGGAAGTTTCGCCGAACCATTAAAAACTACCCTGAGTTTAGTAGACAAGCTATTTGGTTTCAAAATGCAATGATGCGGAATATAATATGCGTCGGGAGAATCTTTATTGTCATAAACACGTTTCATGTGGCCTAGTTCCAAATATTCTCTCATAAAAGCAGAATATTGGGTATACAAGTCCATGTTTCTAGCAAGGCGGCGTTCCAGGGAAAGAAATCTTTGGACGACGAGGTCGCGAATGCCAGGAAAAATAGGCAGCGACTCAGATTTAAATGGGAGCGAAACGATATATTTGCCAGAAGGAGAGCGAGATATTTTAGTCTTAAAATGATGTTCACAAAAAATATCTTCATTAGAGTGATGCGACGAAGTCGGAACACTTTCCACTTCCCAAAAATCCCTAAGGGTGCGATCGAGATTTGATTCAAAGTTACTGCACAAGAAAGAAGAGACAGCAGAAGAATGAACTGTGTTGCCAATCTTACCCATGAGCACATAACCAAAGACGGTGTTGACGGCATCAGGTTGACCTTCCCCACCGGAAATGCGTCCATTTAAAAGGATTTTAGAAAAAACGTCGGCTCCTAACAATATATCGACCTGACCTGGACGATTAAAATGGCGATCAGCCAATTTTAAATTGCGAATGTGAGACCAATTGGAAGAGCAAATAGCGGTTGCTGGCAAATTATCACAAATGGCGTTCAAGATCAATGCGTCGACAGTAAAATTGAAAGAATCTTGACCAACCGGTCTTCCAGTGAGCGTTACACAACCACTCTGAGAAGAAGTCTGCATAGATGCCAGTCCTTTGATTGCAAACATGCAGTTTTGCTTAGGCAACCCCAAACGCTTAAAAGCCCTTTGCGAGATAAAATACATCATACTACCTCCATCCAAAAGGCATCTCATAATCTGATAATTTCCATGGTTATCAAGAACTTCAATCAGCGCAGTGGCCAATAAGACCGTGGTTTGATTAGATACAATCCCAGAAGCAGCAAAGACCTGCTCTTGGTCGAGCGGAGCGGAAGGAACTGGAGATCTGGAAGGGTTATTACACACTGGCGACGGAATAGGCGCGGAGCTTTTATCAAAATGCAAGAGCGTATGATGACGCTGACCACACTTGCGACAGGACCTGGTAGATTTGCATTTGTTAAGATAATGTAGGCTACTTAAACAGTTGTGGCAAAGACGAGAAGATTTAACAAAATTATAGCGATCTTTTGGAGTTTTATTACAAAATGAGGAGCAATTATAAATAGAATGCGAAGAATCTTTGCAAAACACACAAGTATGTAAGATAGATTTACAATTTAAATTATCAGCGAAAAAAGCGGAAGTTCGAGGCGTTGGTCTAGCTTGCGATTTGTCAGAATATTTCTTTTGAGAGTGCGAAAGGAATGACTTCTGATTCATAGCATCACCAGCGATACAATATTTATTTAGAAAGTCAAGCAATTGCGTAAATGTAGGGACCTCGGTGGAAGCGTGGTCTAACTCAAATTTCGTCAACATGTTCCTGTCAAGGCGTTTTGACACCAACATAAACATAACAAAGTCCCATTGGTCTGTAGGAAAGCCTAAAGTGTTTAAAGCAGAAAGATTTTCCGAAATAATGTCTAGCGAATTGCGAATATTGACGTGGTCATCAGAATTAAATTTCGAAATGCTATCTATAGCATGCCAGTGCTCTTGGGCACGCAGACGTTTGTTAGAATAACGAGTGACTAATGTATTATAAGCTATCTGATAATTGTCAGCGGTCAGAGGCAAAGATCTTATTAGAGATAACGGCGGGCCTTCTACTGATATAGTTAGATAATGAAACTTTTCAATGTCGGAATATGCGGGACAGTCATGTACTAAGGCATTGAATAAATCGATAAAAGTGTTAAAGGTTTTATAGTCACCTCTAAATTTAGGAATTTCTATTTTAGCTAGCCTTGCTTTAGCACCTTCATTAAGACCAGCTGTATTTGAATTTAGAATTTCCTGGACATTTGTTTTATTGTCAGGGAATAACCTAGAACAAATGGCTTTAATTTCAAAATAAGCGTCCATAAATCCAGCGTAAATAGTGTTTTCATCAGAAGCGTTTCCATGTTCACTACTTAAAATTACAGAAACGATATTTTCGTGCGTTTGAATAAACTGTTCCCTTAAATAGTCGATTTCGGAAGATCTAACCCTAAGTAAATTATAAAGCGAAACATCTGACTGGGCTTTCTGGGCTAGAGAAGACAATGTGTCTATTTCAGATAGCTGAATATTGCGTTGGTTTTTGTATTTCCTTAATTTAGTGTCAGTCATGATATTAATTGAATAGGCCTCGTATATGGAAATATAACAGATATACGTACCAATGTGAAACAAAGAATTATTCAGGTACAAATTGATAAGAATGAAACAGAAGCAAAGAGCGATATATGCGTGAAATGATATGCGTCGACTCCTAAAGCCGTGCTCGTTGTTCAAAATAAAGCAAAATTTAACTGAATGGCGGATTCTTGCGATAAGAAAATAACTTTTAAAAATTCTATAATTATAAAGGTTCTAGCGATATATACATGAAAATTGCGGGAAATTAATTTAAAATCTGAATTGAATACAGCTAAACCAGCGCGCTTTAGTTATTTTCAAAATTAACAAAGTTGAATAGCCAAATTTACTTGCGTATTATTTCCGAGACAAAAAAACTATCCGGCTGAGAAGGACCAAGAAATGGGCTAGAGCGGGCGAAGAAATAGGCGTTAAGCGGGCTATTACGAACAAAGTGGACTGTAATTTGCGTTTGTTAATTAAGTAACGGTTTTTACTGAAAAGAGAAGGGGCAAAAGCAGTGGAAATTGATGCAAACTCGTGAATGACCAAAAAGCCACTTACCTTTGTGAATTTCTTCTCTTGTCGAGTACTGGACTCACAGAAACTCGTGCGTGTCCCGGAAAAGGCTATCCTGGGTTGCTGGTGCGTTTAATGGATTTGTTAAGGCTGGTTTGACTGTATCACACACACATATAATTTTAAGGTAGCGGTACTATACGATATCGCGGTTTTGCGTTGCTGACTACTTAAGTTGTGTTCTTCTTGACGATTCGTGGAATTCTGGTCTGTTCTTCTTATCGCAAAATAAAGATTATAAATTCCACTGCTTTTACACTATACGAGGAGCGAACAGGTGTCGTCATCGCTAAAATCTAAAATTTTTGTTGGTAATTTATCAGCGTTTTCCTTGTCAATCAAATTATCTATTTTTTTTTAAAGTTTTTTAATAAATACGCTGCTACTAATGATTTCTTGTTTGTTTTGTTTTTCAGATAAAAGTTGCACTATATATTCCGTTATATTATCTAAGATATTTTGCTTGTAAGTAAGGAATTCTTCTCTGTATGGGTTCGGTGTCACTGGGGAAGAAGGTGCTTTACGCTTTTTACTTTGCTTAGGAGAGGAGTTAGAAGGAAAATTTGTATTAATTTTTTGTGGTTTTGGTTTTGAAATTAAAGGTATGGGTTTTGTAATACTAAAATTTGTCACTGGTTGATGGTATTTAAGTGTTGGAAATGTGTCAGAGAAATTCGACAGAATATCAAATCTATTATTAGCAGTAATATTTGAGTAAGAAGGATTTCTTTCCAGCTTTTCAGCCTCTTTAAATGAAATATTTTTGGCAGACATTATTTCCTTGATTTTTTTCTGTCTAATAAAATGCGGACAATCTTTTGAAATGGTGGCATGGTCGTTATTCTTACAAAAAATACAATATGGGGCTGAATGATTACAAAATTGACCCTCAATAATTGGCTTAGAGCATTGTTTACATAGTTTTTCTTTGTTTTTACAAAGCTTAGCGGAGTGACCATACCTTAGACAGGTACTGCACTGAAGTACTGGATATATGTATTTTTCCACCTCGAAATTCACCCTATTGATACGAATAAAATTTGGAAGTGTATCTCCAAGAAAAGAAATAATAATGACTTGTCGATCCACAAGTTTTCTCTGACCGCTTTCATCTGTAATCCATTTCTTCATGCGCTTTACTTCTGTTACTTCTGTGTCGCATTCTATATTTTCCCGTAAGTATATTTCTGAAAAGAATGTATCGACAAACCTCACAACACCTTTTGTTTCTGTAAAAAATCTTGGAATATATGCAATCAGATTATTTTTTGAGATTTCTGTACTGTGTATTAAATTGTTTGCGGCAGTGTAATTGTTCATTATAACTTTTACTCTATTCTTTCCTATTGATTTAATGTCTATTATAGATTTATTAATACCCTTATCTAATTTCAAATAATGGCCGATCCTTATGGGATGCAATTTTCCCAGATTTCTGTCTACACTTTCTATATAGACGTAGTAATTAGGACTCTTATCTCGGCTACTATATTTATTATTAAAATCTATAAAAGAAAACTTACCATTTTTATCCATATTAACTGTGTTAATATTTTTATCTTTATCAGAGTTATTGTCTGTGTTATCTACCTGCATGTCGCCAGCTACGGACGGGAGAGAACTCCCGTCCGTATTGGTTCCCATCTTATTTCTTACCTTATGCCTTTAAATGCTATTAAAGTACCTATGATTTTTATTCTAATTAAAACGATTTTATTATAAGTAAGAAAAAGCACAATACGACACTATTTTTACAGTATTTCCTGCAAATATATACTTTCTTAAACTTATTTATTGACAACAGCGACTAAAACGATACGCACCGCACCAATTTACCGTCGAGACTGAGAACGCAATAGGCCTATAGTTATTGATATTGTTTTTATCTCCGCCTTTATGCAGAGCTAAGATAGGAGCAGCTTTCAATCATGTGGGAAATTCACCCCGAAGCAACGACATGTTAATCATTTTAGTTAGAGGCATCAATAATTCATCACACAATTTAAAAATACACGATGGAATGCCATCCAACCCAGCCGATTTTTTATTTTTTAAGCCCATTATAATATTCCTAACTTCATCCTCAGTAACTGGACGTGCAAACATTGATGACTGCGGACAATGAACCGACACAGTACAACGATCCGAAAGGCCATTTTGAAAATGACTGTTTAACTTAGAAGCAACGGCAGTAGAAAAAGAACCGCAAGCATATAAGCCACAAGCGTGGGGTCATTTATTTCAACACCATCATGGGTGAGGGAAACTTCAGATACCTTAAGTTTTTATTTCTTACTAAATTTACTAAATTCCAAAGCACTTTGGGCTTATTATCCGAATTAGACAACAATTATGAAAAATAGTTTCGTTTTTCACCATATATTAATTTGTTTAGTCTCATGCCACCACCGACGTGTTTTTGCAGAAACAATCGCCATCAAAAATATTTATATTAGTAAGTAGCTTTTTAAATTATTTAATTGCAAGCTGTGAGAATGATCTTTGAAACACAGGACTCTGTTCATTAGTTATATTAAGTTATATTAACAAGAGGTAGCCAGTCAAAACTAACATCATTGTGATTCGAGAAGCCAGGACTGACATTTCTGCAATACACAACTCTCAACATTTGTAAAATCTAATCAATACATGAACCACCTAACTTTGTGATCTTTGTCGGAGAGTCAACGACTGAATGCAGGTTACACGACTAAAAAATATCATTCAATAAACTGAGACGCGGGGAGCTTTTCAATGCATCAACATTTAAGTCCGCTGCAATAACTATTGAAGAATACTTCAAGCAAATCTTATTTAACAATTCAGAAAACCTCAAAAGAAACACATCAAAACAGGTGATCGATAAATTGACACAATACACGTATTCCCGTCAAATTGAATAGCACAGTATTCGAAAGAGAGCTTAACTGACTTTTTTTTGATAAAGCTAAGTTCTTTATAATCTACACTAATGTTTCTCTTAGCAAATAAAGCACAGCCACCATGCGAATGAATAGTTCTCGAAAAGTCTGACCAGTTTATAGTCAGGAAAATAGACAGCTTCCAATTGCTCTGAATACATTCAGTGTTCATTCACTGCCAAAAACGAAGGATCCTTTTCAGAGAGGAAGTTTTCCATAACGTTTATCTTATTGTTCAAAGACTGAACATTTAAGTGCAAAAGCCTTAAGCTGGTCTGTGGTACGGCATCATTGATGGAACAGTTGTCATTAAATTCAGTTTCACTAGTATCCGGAAGTGTTCTCCTAACTGCAATGAAAAAAATTCATAGAGTTTTATGATAACTCCTCTTGGCCACAATGGACCATCTAAAATAGTATGTTTTGCTTCAGAGTTTATACCAACCCTAAAGCTGCTGTTTTGTCACTTGCTGTTTAACTTGACACATTGCATCCCTTAATTCGCCTTACATAAAACCATTAAGTAGCTGCAACACCCTGTATAGTAGTCTCGTCTGTGCCACAGCCCGTGACTATATCATGAGAGATGTAATTCAAACTAGCCTTGTTTTGCTTTTTTTCTTAAAAAAATTCACTAATGAGGAGATCTAGGCCCCCTAGAACCCCTATCCAGGGTCAGTTTCAATTTTCATATGTTTATATATATATATATATATATATATATATATATATATATATATATATATATATATATATATATATATATATATATGTATATATATATATATATATATATATATATATATATATGTATATATATATATATATATATATATATATATATATATATATATATATATATATATATATATATATATATGTCACACCGATAACTCAAATAATTATAGTCTGATTTTGATCAAATTTGGCATATACCTTTCTTTTGCAAGTGGCTTGGATAAGTTCGTTAGTCAGCAAAATAGGCCCAGGTTTTCCCGGAAAATTTTGTGCTTTCTTTCGAAAAAAATTTATATCTCCGGAAATAACAAAGTAAGTGCAACCAAATTTAGCAGGCAGGTTTTTGTCATGTGTATCTTGTGTACCAAAATTCAGATCTCTATCTTGAAAAAGAAAAAAGTTGGAGGTAAATTAATTTTTAAGTATTTAAATCTGATTCAAGAAATTTCAAACGTCAAAATTGATTGAGTACAAATGAGAGTGAAAAATACTACAATAAATGACTAACAAGCTCCTAGATACGTGTCTAAGGCGTTATTTTCCATGATTTCATTATAATATGAGCAAAAAATCTATTGTAAATCGAAATAGTTTAATGTAAATTTTAAAACATTGCACAAATGTATTACAGGATATAGCTTCTAGTAGACACATCTCGAGTATAGCTCAGTGGTCTAAGTCCCTGTGAATCCGGTAATCATGACGCGTTCGAATCCTAGTTAGTCACTTTACTTTTTTAATTCTTTTTTGGTGGGCTCAGTCTCTGTACATCGTATAATCGACTCTTACATGAAGAGTTCTAATCCTAGTCAGTGACTTCATTTTTATCAAATTTTTTTAGTCTCATTTCACTTTACCGTTATCTAATTAGTTTGTTGTTATTCCGATGAATTTTTTAGCGAGTTTTTGTATAGAAAATAATTAGACAAAGAGGAGATGAAAGTTTTAAGACTTAATTCAATTTAAATCGCATATCTGGTTGTTTGTTCTTGCCCTAACGTAGTGAAACCGTTCTATATTTAATACAATCGTAGACTTTTCCCGTGGCTTCACAAGTGCTTGTTTTAGTGAATTTTTTTCAAAAAAAAATGTACTAACGAGTAGATCCCGACTTTTGAATTTTGAAAAAATTAGGGTCAGTTTCAATTATATATATTATATATATATATATATATATATATATATATATATATATATATATATATATATATATATATATATATATATATATATATAAGTTGCAGTGTTTGTTAAATTATTTTAATGAATGTACAGTAATCCTCATATAAGCAAAAGATATACCGTTTTGTGGCATTAATTCACTTTCCAGTTCCATGATCTATCTTTCTTATTTGCAATTTTTGTCACGGCCAAATAAACATTTTTGCTTCGAAGACGAACAGTTAGTTTTAGGCGATGTCATTGATGGACAAATTGATTCGCTTGGATTACTGGTCATGCAGATAATGTGATGTTTAGGCAAGAACCAGTGTTGCCAGTTATTTATTCATAATTCGGTATCTTTTGTTTTGATTATTTTCCCCAATAGGATAATAAATTTTAAATATTCGTTTTACCTAATTGTTCTGCCTTTAGAAAGCAATTAAGCTAACAAAATGCCTGGACGCAGCAAGTGCGTTATGGTAGTGAATTTTCATAGAAATGATCTGGCACAAAATATTATATTATAACTTTTTTTTATTGTAACATAGAAATCTAAATTTTGGTGTATAGTTTACTTTTTGTATCGTAAACCTACCTACAAAATTTGGTTATCATAGATTTTTTATTTTTTAAGAAAAAAATTTTTTCAAATGGAAACTCAAAATTTTTCTGGAAAACATCGTCCGATTTTTCTGGTTAACGAACTTATCAAATCCATTTACAAAAGGAAGGTACATGCCAAATTATATCAAAATCGGCCCATTATTCTTTGAGATAAATTTTTTTTTCGAATAAAACTCAAAATTTTCCCGGAAAACCTCGTCCGATTTTCCTGACTAACAAACTTGTCAACGCCATTTACAAAAGGAAGGTACATGCCAGATTTTGTTAAAATCGGCCTATTACTTTTTGAGATAAGAATTTTTTCGAATAAAAACTCAAAATTTTTCCGGAAAACCCTCCGATTTTCCTGACTAACGAACCTGTCAAAGCCATTTACAAAAGGAAGGTACATGCCAAATTTTATTAAAATCGGCTTATTACTTTTTGAGATACGAATTTTTTTCGAATGAAAACTCAAAATTTTTCCGGAAAACCTCATCCGATTTTCCTGACTAACGACTTATCCAAGCCATTTACAAAAGAAAGGTACATGCCAAATTTTATCAAAATCGGCATATTATTTTTTGAGTTATCGGTGTGATACATACATATATATATATATATATATATATATATATATATATATATATATATATATATATATATATATATATATATATATATATATATATATATATATATAATATATATATATATATATATTTATATATATATATATATATATATATATATATATATATATATAAATATATATATTATATATATATATATATATATATATATATATATATATATATATATATATATATATATATATATATATATATATATATAAATATATAATATATATATATATATATATATATATATCAAAAGTCGGGATCTCCCCATTAGTGAATTTTTTTTACGAAAATTCACTAAAAGGCCGTTAAATTAGTAGCTGAACGACTAGGACTTCTATCGTACTTTATTTGTTGCTATTAGTAACTCTCGTGTGCTATTCTAATACACGTACTCGCTATACAGGTGGCGCATTGAAAACGAAACAGACCGATTTGCGTCCAGATAATTTTTTTTTAAGAAACGCTAAAACACGTCAATTTTAATATTGAAGGGGACATGTTTTGACATAAAACTCAGCTTTGTCACATTAACCCCTTAAGGGTAGTGATAACAACCCTTATATTTTAAATAGGAAACATGGGTCGAGTGTTACATAATTTGAAATCTCTTTCTTTTCTGAATTCATGACACTAATTTTTTTGGAAGTTTTATCAACTCGTTTAAAAAATATTCACAGTTGGAGTTGCAAGAACGTATTTCATTCATTGTGATAAGAAATGCACTAATTAGTGAACTTTTCGGTAAAAAAAAAACTAAAAAACAAAACCAAACGTTCAAAAATGTTTATTCAGTTAAGTAAGTGTTCAAATTGTTGACCACCAGCTTCCATATAAAAGTACAAATTTTATCCAAAACGAGCTCTGACATTCTGGAGCATTTGTGGAGTTATTATACGGTATTCTTCAACAATGCGTCGTCGTAATTCTTCCAGAGAATCCGGTTCTGTTGCGTAAATTTTACTCTTTAAATGGCACCATAGAAAGAAGTTTAAAGAAGTTAAATCCGGTGATTTAGAGGGCCACTCAATAGCACCTCTACGCCCAATCCATTGCTCTGGAAACTCTCTGTTCAAAAACTCCCTAACACGTTGTGAAAAATGCAGAGGAGCTCCATCTTGTTGAAACACTAATTGCTTTTCTTGATAGCGATGATCATGTTCAACAATGTCAATTAGTAGAGGGTAAACAATATCTTCTAGTAACTCCAAATACGTTTCGCGACTCAAATTGCCATCAAGAAAAATTGGTCCGATTAAACGGTTTCCAAAAGTGCCAGTCCAGACATTCAATTTCTGTGGAGTTTGAGTGTGGACTTCGTGAAAATTTCTTGGATTATTATCTGCCCAATTATGACGATTGACTGTAGAGTTTAATAAAAACGTACACTCGTCTGAAAACAGATATTGAACAGAAAGTTCCCGTTATCAGCTATTCGTGCAGTCGTAACTTCACAAAACTCCAGCCGCCGATCAAAATCATCTTCATTCAATTGTTGTACAAGATGAATTTTATACAGGTGAAATTTATGATGCTTCAATATTCGCTGAATAGTTCTTCTTTTGATGTTTGAAACAGTGGCCAATTTTCTCGTGCTCAAAGTTGGGTCTGCAGCAATTTGTCCTAAAACTTCAATCTCAGTAGTCTCATTTCTAAACGGAAATCCACGTTCAGGATCCTGTTTTTTGTTGGCTACTGAACCACTTTGTCGAAACTTTGCAACTAACTCCAAAATATATTTTCTGTTAACATGTCTGTTCGGGTGTCGTTCATTAAACAAATTTGCGGTACGATTGGCAGTCATCGGTTTTGAAAAAAAGAGTAATTATTTCAACTCTTTTTTCTATAGAATACACCATTGTGGAATTAATTTTCGGTAGTACTATCAAGTATCAAACCGACCGATAAACAGAAATAATAAACCGCATTTCTCTCATTCCGATAAGAAATGTTCTGATAGTCAATTCTTTTGTTTACAAACCAACAAAACATTGACTATCAGCACATTCCTTATCGAAATGAGTGAAATGCGTTTTTGCATCTTCAACTGTGAATAATTTTTAAACGAGTTGATAAAAGTTCCAAAAAAATTAGTGTGCTGAATTCAGAAAAGAAAGAGATTTCAAATGATGTAACACTCGACCCATGTTTCATATTTAAAATATAAGGGTTGTTATCGCCACCCTTAAGGGGTGTGACAAAGTTGAGTTTTATGTCAAAACATGCCCCTCTCAATATTAAAATTGACGTGTTTCAGCGTTTCTTAAAAAAAATTCTCTGGATGCAAATCGGTCTGTTTCGTTTTCAAGGCGCCAGCCTGTATAGCGAGTACGTGTATTAGAATAGCACACGACAGTTACTAATAGCAAAAAATAGAGTACGATAGAAGTCAGGTAGCTAAACTATTAATTTAACAAGAAAGTGAGAAACTGATTGAATGAAGAACCAGGAAAATTCGACAAGAAATCAAGCTAGTGATCCCACGTTCGTCAAACATAAATGCGTAAATATTGATAAAAATTTGGTAAGTATCTAAAGCAATTTAAAATTTCAATACTGTAAGTTAAAATTTTAAAGTGAACTTGATTAGTTTTGTTATCTAGTTGTCATACCTTATCTTGTGAAACTGTTTAGTATTATATTAAATGCTTGAGCAAGCTGACAACAGCGGAAAAAAGAAATGTAGCAGTTTGTACTGAGAATTATTAGAATGTCGTATTAACACTTATGCAATGCTTGTTAAAGTAATTCTTACTTTTTTGATTTACTACCTCCAATCGAGCATGCTTCCAGTTAATAACTTATGATACTATCTGCCAACTTATTACAAATATTGCGTCCATAAATTTACAATTCGATACAGATTTATTATCGAATTGTCTTTTTGTATGTTGTATATATTCCTGTTCTTGTTTTCCTACGAGTGGGAAAATATTGCATTTTATGGCATTGGCTATACTCAATTAATGGATTCTTGATTTATTTTAAAACATGTGCTTCTATGTTTATAACTCTAACTCTGCAGTATCGATTCATTAAGTATGTTGCTGTTACGGGAAACGATGATTTAGAGATTTGAGATATTTGCTACTAGCTACTAATTACAAATAAATCACAGTTTGCATCCAGCGTCGCCGAATGACACCTTGGGATCTTAGTAGATCAAAGTCGAGTTTATTTTTAAGCGCCTTTTTACGATCTGATTGTGCCCATTACAAAAAATTAATTTCTAGAGACCCGACAAGAGCTTAGAAAAAGAAAAATTCATTGTGTCTATAAATTGAAAGCAGAACTTTTAAAACAGTCTAGTAAAAAGAGAAATTAAATTTTGAACAATCATGAGAGCTGCCCAATAAGTTTATAAAGAGTAAAAGTAATACCTATTATTTAAAAAACGGTAAGCGCGCGAAAAAGTAACCAACACAAGGCAATACAAGTGTTCTATACAGGTCTTGTCTTGTGTTGGTTGCATCTCATGTGGCGAAGAATCTAATAATCCCAGTGAGAAATAGAATAAGCAGCAACATTCAGAATTGCCCAGATGAATATCAGTTCATATTCACACAGCTGAACAACTAAAGAAGCTATACTGGCACTTAGAACAATGGCAGCAAGCATGCTTGATAGGAATATAGGTATTTTTGCCATTACAAACCTAGAAAAAGCATCATATAATGTTAACTAAAAAATATTGTTTCGTATAATAGTGAGGGCTGTATTCAATTTGAAAGATAGGCACATTGTCATCCATCTACATACCAATTGCTTCTACACAATCCCAGTCAAGAAAACCGTCAAGCATTTAACGACGCAAGAAACCGCTATGTCCACATTCTTTCTGAGGCAAAAAACTCGTTTAATAACCAGATCAAAAACAAAGCCCTATTAAGCTCCAACGGCGGCAAACCCTTCTGGACTCTTGCTAAATCTATTGGGAATAATTTCTGCAAAAGCACGTTCCCACCTCTTGTCTCAGGGGATGAAATTGTTTCTACCGCCCTGATCAAGGCTGAACTTTTTGCTTTGTTGTTCGCCAGCAATTCTACTCTCAACCCACCTCCAAATGTTCAACCACAAACAGTCCTCAATGTCGCGCATAAAATTACGGATATCATTTTCAAAACTAAAAAGGTACGAAAGATGCTCTCTTCTCTTAATACCAGGAAAGCCTCTGGGCCTTGACGAGATCCCAGCAATTGTTCTCAAAATATGCGCACCAGAACTTGCTCCTGTCCTGACTCGTCTATTTCAGATATCTTACAATAAAGGCATATTCTCTAGTAACTGGAAAACTGCTCGAGTACAACCCGTCCCCAAGAAAGGATCCAAAGCGCTTCCTAGCAACTACAGGCCTATTTCTCTCCTTTCAGTCGTCTCTAAAGTGATGGAAAAGTATATAAACACCGAATTACTAAAATTTCCGCAAAAACACAGTCTAATCCGCGACAGGCAGTATGGATTCCGTCAGCGCAGTTCGACTGCCGACCTACTTTCTTTTGTCACCCATTCTTGGAACAAGTCTATGGAACTACACGGTGAATCCCAGATTGTCGCTCTAGACATATCCAAAGCATTCAACCAGGTCTGGCACGCAGCGCTGCTTAATAAACTTCCGGGCTATGGCCTACCACCAAAACTTTGTACCTGGACAGCAAATTTTCTCTCCAACAGGAGCATTTCTGTTGTTGTGGATGGCCATTCCTCTAAACTGTATCCAATTAATGCAGGAGTTCCTCAAGGTTCAGCTTTAGCCCCTACTTTGTTTCTTCTCCACATCAATGACCTTTTCTTTAGCACATCCAACCCACTTCACAGTTACACGGACGACAGCACCCTCAACTCAAATATACAATATTCTAAGCCTGTCTCTTTAGTCCAATTAGATGATGATCGCAGACTCATGGAGGGTTCTGTCTCCGTGGATCTCCAAAGAATATTAGACTGGGGAAGTAGAAATCTTGTACAATTCAACCCCACCAAAACTCAGTCTTGCTTTCTTTCTCATAAGAGATACACCAGCCCTAGACCCATCACAATAAACAACCAAGTTATTCAAAGTAATGAGTCATTTTTTCTTGTTGGCACTTCTGTGGATCGAAATCTTAATTGGCACCAACATGTCACATCAATTGCAGAAGCGGCTGCTAAGAAATTGGGTTTTCTCTTCCGGGCTCGCAAATACTTTTCACCAGCTAATCTCTATACCTTATATACTTTAAAAATAAGGCCAAACCTCGAATACTGCTCCCACATCTGGGGTGCAGCTACCGCTTCTACACTCGCTATCCTGGACTCCATTAAAAAAAGAGCTATACGTCTCATCAGTGACCCTACCCTCACCCAAAGGTTGCCATCCCTTGCCCACCAACGTGTCGTTGGTGACCTCTCTCTATTTTATAGATACCTGCACGGGCACTGCTCAGAGGAGCTTTCCTCCATAGTTCCCCCACCTGCTGCCCCCAACAGATCTACCAGGGGAACAGAGCGAATGCACCCTTTTACTGTCCAGGTCACTAGACATAGAACTTCTTGTTATGCCCGCTTTTTTGTCCCGAGGACTTCCAAGTTGTGAAATTCCTTGCCGGCACATGTGTTTCCTTCTCCTCCGAGCCTCCAAACCTTCAAGTCCAGAATTAACAAGTTACCTCTTCCCTCCCTGTCAACGCCCACGGTACGATAGTATTTAGGCTGTAAGCCCTCGTGGTGTGTTGTTGAAATTTAAAAAAATATACAAGTTTCTAGCTTCATGGAAAGTTGAGTTATAAACATTTGAAATAATAAGTTTATCTTAGAAAATTAGAAGTGATTTTAATAAAATTTAATATACACGTTATCTTATATAGGGCAGTCGTAAGGTAATGTCACAGAGAACAGCAATATATTACTATCATCAAAATATTACGATTTAGCCAAACTTACACCTAAAGTCAAAATTAAAAGAGATATAGCGTGTTAAGGTAAAACATTGAATTTCCATTTTCCTTTAGAATATTTAGAAAAGTATTTGACGTTTTGTCTTGACAATTGGCATAGACACGTTTTTTTGTAGTGACACAATAATTCATTCCCAATTTGGCTCTGCGCGAAAAAGTGCGGTGCTTACGGTATCCTTAAAGTCTTAAAAATACGCAAACTTTTTGTTATTGGCGTTAGCAAACTTTTGAAGAGAAAATGATATTTTTCGTAACAATTTTCCCATCACATTTTATTCACCACATAATACCTCCGTCATTAATAAATGTATGACTATATTCTTGCCAAAATCGCGTCTTAGTTGTTATTTTGATAACCTTAAATGTCCTTCGATATTCTTGGAGGAAAGTCTCATCAAATTATGTCAAAATACATCACAAGTTATCAAACTTATTGTATTGACGTGTTATAACATTTTTGATAATATATAATAATAATAAATAATAATACTATCCATAATACACGGAAACAGGATTCTAACAAGAGTTTTTCATATCCAGTTAATTCAATTGACTGTTAATGTTGATCAAAGAATACCGGACCAGAGATTGTTACTTGCGGTCTTCCGCACTGTACTTTTCTATCAATTTACTATTTACTGGTGTAAATTACCTAGTATTATATCATGTTATTTCATGCCGGTATCCACAAGTTTTTTAACCGCATTTGATGATCACTACATTAAATTAGTTGTTCTGTTTTTCAAGTGAATAATTATGCAAACTAGATTCAGAGAGTTACTTAGATCGGTGCAAATTAATGACAAAATTGTTCATTTCATTCAATTTAACACAGTTATAACTTGTACAAAACATGCTATTAAAGACATAGAGGCACTGATGCATCTTGAGTTATATAAGAATATGCATCTGCAAAACGGTGGAAGTCTCCTGAGGTTTATTTATCTGAAAAATTACTAGGAACTGACGTTGTATGCAAAGTGTGTTGTTTATTAGAAATAAAGCTATATATATATATATATATATATATATATATATATATATATATATATATATATATATATATATATATATATATATATATATATATATATAATAACTTCCACATTTCATCAGTTGTGCCAGATTTTCCAGAAAGTTTCCTCTTGGTCTACCTCTTCTCCTTTTTCTAGTACATCTCCTTCAAATAATTTCAAAAAGTTATTATATTTTAGAATATGACCATCAAGTTTTGCCTTCATCCTTTCAATTTTCTTCAGCAATCTATTCGTCTTTCTATCAATATATCTCCTTTTTGCCATTTTTCTACGTGTCTACATTTAAAAAGCTTATATTTTCTTCTACTTAGTCAAAGTCCAGGTTTTCGTCCCAGACACTACCACACCCTATGCGTATTTTCTAGTGATGGGAAAAACCGTTATTTTCTATTAACAGTTAAAGCCGTTTACGTTATTTAATAATAACCGTTGAAAATAACAGCTCAGTTATTTCGCTGTTTTTTGAACTGGATAGTCGATCGATAGTATCCTCCATTCCCAAAGCTGTGAGCGAGAGTGAGCACAATAGAGTATAAATAACGTGTTTCCTGTTAAGTAATATGTTATGAAGTAAAGTCTGCTCAATACTGCATAGCATACCCATACATATTTATATCATTCCCAGTCGCATGTCCATTCATCCCGTTAAATAGTTAAATTTAACAGTTGCCGATGAAAACCGATGTCTATTCATCCAACCTAGTTGCAGTGGAACTGAAACAGATACGACTCCGAATTCTAGTTTAGTGTAAAAAGCGTTATTTTATAAGCTGTTATTTTTATAAATCAACAACTGGTGGTTACCGTTGCGGCTCGACAACCGTTTAAAAATAACCGACAGTTAAATAACAATCCATCACTAGTATTTTCCAGTCCACATTATCGAATGCGCTTTCCAGGTTTACAAAGGCAATAAATGTATCTCTATTTTACTTAATAAGTCTCCTTTATCTTGTTGTTTCAAGTGCTAGTATTGCTTCTCTAATTCTTCGTTCAGCTTTAAATCCAAACTGATCGTTATATAAGCCACTCTCAAGTTTTTTCTTATTCTATTTTTAATTATGATTAGCAGATACTTAGACACAGGACTACCTACATTTATTGTCCTCTGCTGGTTGTATTTTTCAGTGTTCATTGGTTTGAGGGGGTGGTACTTTTGCTCTACATAATTTCACTGGGTAGTTCTCAAGATTCATGAAATTTCTTAATTGGTTGAAAAAGATTTCCTTTTTTTCACCAGAATATTTTAAAAGTTCCCTTGTTAATTTGCCTACATCAGGAATTTTCCCTTGTCTACTGTATGCTTCTTCATTCTTAATCTTTCTTCGCTTGTTTTCATTTGTTTGCTTACTTCCTCTTTATTACACTTTTACTTTATATTGATTGTTTCACTTCCTCCGCATCGCTTTGTATTGTCGGAAAGTACTCGTTTATCATCGTGATATTCTGGAGCTCTCCTTTAGTTGTGACCATAAGCATCCTATCGTTAACATGTCATGTATTTTATTGTAAGTATGTTCCATAATCGAGATTCCTTCCAGAGTTTTCATTTTCAGTATACATATACCATTTTGATACTGATCACGCTTGAAGTCTTCATGTGCTCAATTTTGTTGAAATCGTACGTCCTGCTTATCACCGTAGAGCTTTTATAGCGCAGGCACGTTACTTTTCAGGGGCTACTTAAATCACAATCTTTTTAAAGACCTAACGATCGTTTCACTAAGAAAGTTGCGTCATCAGAGGATGAAAAATTCGGTCTTAAATGAAGATTTCTAACGTATCACTGGGATAATAAAATAGTTATTTTAGAGAATATTTATGTATATATTTTAATGTTTTGCAAGAAAAACGCATCTTCGATGATCACCTGTAAATTTTTCTTAAAAACGTCATACATGGGGTCATGAGGTATTAAATTGTTTCTACGCACGCGTTGTACAATTATAATGTATAGAATTCAACTGTTTCTTAACACCTTATGCGGATATTGCATATAACAGATGACCAGGTATTGCGATTACACACTTAACACTTGCAAGAACAATTTGTTATACAGTATGGTCATTATATTTCTGTTCCTGGAAACATGTTATGAATTACATCCTGTTATAAAGCGACGAAAGCTGTTCTATCTGATAAATAGAGGATACAACTAATTTCCTTTTAAATGTAACTTAATTCACAATAAAAAATATACCTATAATAAACACCTACCTCCACTTTGTCGATAATTCTGATTAGTTCGTAGTCAGTATTCACAACTTGTGTATCACTAGCGCGTGTATAATTGTTTAAGAACTGTTAACAGTTTATAAGGATGTGACTTGGATGTTCAAATAACTTGTTACGACACTAATAGTGTGTGTAAAGTTATTTTATTCTGTAACATGATTATTTACGAGTCAAATTAACTATAACTTATTAGACGTGACCTGAGTAAAGAAAATTGTTAACGATTTAGCGTGTTTTCGTAGAAAAATTTACTAATGGCGTCATCGCGACTTTATAACTTTCACTAAGTTCTTGCCCGTTCATCTGATCGCTAAAACGCTCTTTATAAAATTTCGGATTTTCAAGAAAAAGTTAAAGAGGTGCTTCCTCCTGTTGGAACCATGCATCTTGATAATCACTGTAAGGATTTGGTAGTACCTATATGATACATTCTCTTGAGTTGGGTAGTTGGCACATTGTCTTCGATGCAAAATGGTCCAACCAAGTGATCATGAATAATGTTTGTTTGCACATTTGCTTTTTAAGGCTGTGAACCTGTACCACCCAGTGAAGTTTATGTTTTACAGTAATCTCAATGATGTCTGTTTAGAATCTCCTTCAACAAAAATATACGAAAGATGCTCTCTTCTCTTAATACCAGCAAAGCCTCTGGCCTTGACGAGATCCCAGCAATTGTTCTCAAAAAATGCGCACCAGAACTTGCTCCTGTCCTGACTACAATAGAGGTATATTCTCTAGTAACTGGAAAACTGCTCGAGTACAAAATTCACTACCATAACGCACTACGTTCAGACTTTTTAAATAATTGAATACGTTAAAGACATATCTAAATGTTGAATAAAAATGCAAGATATATTTTAACTATTTGCTGCTGATACTATTATCACTAGAAAACAAAACATCACCGAAAAAAGTTCTTCTGGATGAAAACATACAAAATATATTAATGAACGCATGAACGTAGCGTCTCCAATACGATTTTTCACAGGTCGAAAAAAATTAAAAGTCTAAAATACTCCAGTGAAATTAGTGAAAATGTTAGTGATTTTAAAATGAATGAGCTTAGCAAACAAATCAATTTATATTTATGTGACGATCTTTATAGGTATACACATAAACATTACTAAAATGCAGTTAATAATTAATTCACGGCTTGTGTGTGTGTGTATACACAATCAATTTCTTGCATCAATGCAGAAAATGAGACGGTTACTAATACATTAAAGCAAATATACTAATTTATACTCAAAAGGCAATTAGTAATTAATTAAACACTGAAATGTAGCCAATTAAAGAGTTAGTAGTGTAATTTTATATTCAACCATTTAATTTATGATAAATGTGTCTTATTCAGCTGGCTTCGTATGTGTTTTCTCACGACACTTGCCCTCAGTTAAATGCTTACAGTTTATGTGATTTGTTTACATTAAATGGCAAACCTCCTTTAGCAAGTTTTCACAAGAAAAAGTTTGCTAATAGAGAAGGATCAATAGTAGATTAGATTAGATTATATTCAATGTGAGTGGGCAATTCCAGTCCCTCCACCACGACCTGATCTCTATTGTAGCTCACGTCCAATTGCCCCATCAAAACCAGCTCCCTGCGTCAGTCGATCTTTTTTTGAGAGTGAAAGTTAGTTTGACAGCTCTATTGCCATCTGAGTGAAGTCGCTTGCCCGTTTAGAAACTCAAAGAGAGATGAAGTCTCTCAGAGTTCGTCTGGACCCGACAACCGTCAATGTTTGACTCGAGGCGGTATCATCAAGTCTCGCCCTCGAGCAGCATTTAAGCGGGGTTGTTAGCCCGTTTCAAAGCTCACAGAAGAGACCTCAATCACCAGGTGTAACCGACCCGTAGAGATCTCAGATCTCCTCCGGGTTTTTCTAGACCCGATACCCGCCCGTGTTTGCTGAAATTTCATCCAACAAATCGAGCTTGCCACAGGAGGGATATTTTTGAGGATGAAAGTTGGTTTGGCAAGTTTACTGCCATCTGGGTGAAGTCGCTTGCCCGTTTCAAAGCCTAAAGAGATGTAACCTCTCTCCGAGTTCGTCCGGAGCTGACATCCGTCAGTGTTTGACTCGAGGCGATATTATGAAGTCCCGCGCCCGAGCATCATCCAAGCGATGTCATTTGTCTGTTTCGAACCTCCAGAATAGACCTTAATATCGAGTTGTTGTAATCCAACCCTTGATATCTCAGCTTTCCCCCGAGCCCGCCTAGACCTTACCCACACCAGTACTGGACTCAAGGCGACGTCCCACTGAGTTCCGCTACTGAGCATCACCCAAGCGAGGTCGTTTGTGCGTTTCGAAGCACACCACATTGGCAGGTGGTAGTGGACTTTTCCTTTACGTTATAGTAAAGGATTTTTTCACGTCCGAGGAGGTACCACCCCATACATCAAGTTTCAAGTTCTGATGTATGAGTCGGTTTCCCTTATAAACAAAAATGATGATGGCTCCTCCTTGTACAAAAAATTCCGGAGACAAAATACCCCTCCATTCGGATCTCCGGGAGAGGGGTGTGCAGGGGGCGCCGGCATCAAGATTTAACACATCCTTCTCGAATATATGTGGCCTAAATTCTAACCTGAACTCCGTCCACCATTTCCTCCAAGCTAATAGGCCCCAACTCCTCTTCGTCACCGAAACCCAAATCAGTTCCAAAACAGCCACTAATCACCTTAATTTCCCGGGGTATGAGCTCCTTACTTCCTTTAGACTACATGAACGCCTGTGCGCATAGGACGCGTGTGCGCATACGTCGGTAGCAATCTACCCTGCCCCAGACTCCCCAATTTAGAAGCTGGAAGAAAAGACATACTTTGGATGAAACTCTCTCTCAGGGCTGCAACTAAATTCATCTGTTGCATTTACCGGTCACCTTCTGACAACAACTTTGTCCAGCTCTTCGACTACCTTTCTGAAAAAACCGACCATCTGATTTCTGAATATTCTTCCTCCGAGGTCACTATTCTTGGTGACTTCAATGTCCATAATAAGGAATGGCTAGGATCTTCAAAAACCGATCCACAAGGAAGAGCAGCGGAATCCTTTGCAGTCAGCAATTCTTTAGCCAATATGGTTCAGCAACCTACTAACTTTCCTCGCATCCCAACACACAGCTCAAATCCCTTGGATCTCCTTCTTACTACAAAACCTGAATGCTATAAGACATCAGTCACCGCCCCCTTGGTCACTCAGACACCGCATGGTCACTGCTTCCTGCGCAATGCAACCCGAGGTCACACAGTCATCACACCCACGTATCGTTTGGCACTATAACTCCGCGAACTAGGACGAAATGCAGGATTACTTTTCCTCATTCCCATGGGCGTCTGTCTGCTTCTCTCATCCTGACCCTTCTGATATCTCACAAAACGTCACCGAAATTATCCAAGCTGGCATGGAATTATTTATTTTACGTACACAGAAAACCTCTTCAGCCACTCAAAAACCCTGGTTCTTTAAATCCTGTGACAAGGTCAGACTTGAAAATGTAAAAGCTCACAAAACGATTCTACACAATCCCAGTCACGAAAACCGTCAAGCATTTAACGACGCAAGAAACCGCTATGTCTACATTGTTTCTGAGGCAAAAAACTCGTTTAATAACCACATCAGAAACAAAGTCCTCTTAAGCTCCAACGGCAGCAAACCCTTCTGGACTCTTGCTAAATCTATTGGGAATAAGTTCTGCAAGAGCACGTTTCCACCTCTTGTTTCAGGGGATGAAATTGTTTCCACCGCCCTGGGCATGGCTGAACTTTTTGCCTCGTTGTTCGCCGGCAATTCTACTCTCAACCCACCTCCAAATGTTCAACCACCAACAGTCCCCAATGTCGCGCATAAAATACGGATATCATTTTTTAAAACTAAAAAGGTACGAAAGATCCTCTCTTCTCTTAATACCAGGAAAGCCTCTGGCCTTGACGAGATCCCAGCAATTGTACTCAAAAAATGCGCACCAGAACTTGCTCCTGTTCTGACTCGTCTGTTTCAGACATCTTACAATAGAGGCATATTCCCAAGTAATTGGAAAATTGCTGGAGTACAACCCGTCCCCAAGAAATGATCCAAAGCGTTTCCTAGCAACTACAGGCCTATTTCTCTCCTTTCAGTCGGCTTTAAAGTGATGGAAAAGTATATAAACACCGAATGACTAAAATTTCTTGAAAAACACAGTCTAATCCACGACAGGCAGTATGTATTCCGTCAGCGCAGATCAACTGCCGACCTCCTTTCCTTTGTCACCCATTCTTGGAACAAGTCTGTGGAACTACACAGTGAATGCCAGATTGTCGCTCTACACATATCAAAAGCATTGGACCAGGTCTGGCACGCAGCGCTGCTTAATAAATTTCCGGCCTATGGCCTACCACCAAAACTCTGTACCTGGACAGCAAATTTCCTTTCCAACCGGAGAATTTCTGTTGTCGTGGATGGCCATTCTTCTAAACTGTATCCAATTAATGCAGGAGTTCCTCAAGGTTCAGCTTTTGTCCCTACTTTGTTTCTTCTCCGCATCAATGACCTCCTCTCTAGCACATCCAACCCAGTTCACAGTTACGCGGACGAGAGCATCCTCCACTTAAATATACAATATTCTAAGCCTGTCTCTTTAGCCCAATTAGATGAGGATCGCAGACTCATGGAGGGTTCTGTCTCCGTGGATCTCCAAAAAAATATTATTAGACTGGGGAAGTAGAAATCTTATACAATTCAACCCCACCAAATCTCAGTCTTGCTTTCTTTCTCATAAGAGATACAACAGCCCTAGACCCATCACAATGAACAACCAAGTTATTCAAAGTAATAAGTCCTTTCCAATCTCAATTGGCAACACAATGTCACATAAATTGCAGAAGCGGCTGCTAAGATATTAAGTTTTCTATTCCGGGATCGCAAATGCTTTTCACCAGCTAATCTCTATACCTTATATACTTCACAAATAAATCCCGAATACTGCTCCCACATCTGGGGTGCCGCTGCCGCTTCTACACTCGCTATCCTGGACTCCATTCAGAAGAGAGCTATACGTCTCATCGGTGACTCTACCCTCACCCAAAGGCTGCAATCCCTTGTCCATCGACGTGCCATTGATGACCTGTCTTTCTTTTATAGATATCTGCACGGGCACTGCTCAGATAAGCTTTCTTCCATAGTTCCTCCACTTGCTGCCCCCAACAGATCTACCAGGGGAACAACGTAAATGCACCCTTTTACTGTCCAGGTCACCAGACATAGAACATCTTGTTATGTCCGCTCTTTTGTCCCGAGGACAGTTGTGGAATTCCTTGCCGGCACATATTTTTCCTTCTCCTCCGAACCTCCAAACCTTCAAGCCTAGAATTAACAAGTTGCCTCTTTCCTCCTTGTTGACACCCACGGTACGATAGTATTTAGGCTGTAAGCCCTCGTGGTGTGTTGTTGAAATATTAAAAAAACAAAAAAAATGTTTTGCGAGTTGAAATTGTTGGTCATATTTTTTAGGTAATGAAATTTACAGAAAGGCGAGGCCCTCTTGTTTACTTTCGCACCTCTGTGTATCCCAATAAAAAGGTGAACGGGTCACCGCAATAATTGTCTCGTTAAAACCGACATCGCCTAACAAGCGGTTTCGTTAAATCAGAAACATTTTAGCATTGTCATTTACACGAGTCCATTTAAATCACTAAAATTTGCTCGTTAAATGAGAAGCTCCTGAAAACTACAACTCGTAGAACCCGGATCCTACTATATATATATATATATATATATATATATATATATATATATATATATATATATATATATATATATATATATATATATATATATATATATTGAAACCCCCGGATGTGGGTACTAGGTGGCTTAGTTCGCACTTATTTAAAGGAATTTCATCAAAATTCAAAAGTCGTGATCTCATTAGCGAATTTTTTTCTACGAAAATTCGCTAATAAGTGTAAGACGCCATAAGCGTCCTAGGATCCGGAATACATTCGTAGACTCATGACAAATACAATAACTTGAATTCAAATCGACAACTATCATACTTAAACAACTTATTCATAGTTAAATAGAATAGTTGTAGAGGAACAAAAGAAAAATGTTAACTATTTCAGTCCGATTTTTGCATAAAACGTTAATTAAGTAATTTACATAAATAATTCGCGTCGGCAGATTAATATTCATGTGCCCAGCAAGAAATAAACATAACGTGCTGCAAAACAATTTCAATTTAGTTTTTCCACTTGAGGAAGCGCTTATATACCATTTAATAATTACCTACTCATTCTTGTAATAAATTGCGTTATTGATGAATATCAGGAAAACGATTTTATTTATAATAGTTTATGTTAACCGAGTAGTAACGCCGGAACAGATGGGAAATAAATCATTTCAAATAAATTATTATGCACTCTTACGTAAACGAAGATTATAAAGTTAGCGAATTTTCGTAGTAAAAATGGTTTATTTTTATCGTGATTATTTACATTGGCCGCAAAATAAAGATTCTACAGCCCGTATCCAGTAAGTACAACTTGGAGGCCCTAATTTATCACAACACATATTTAGACTGTTTAAAAATGTGTTGTAATGAATTGAGGTTGTCCAAGTGTACTTTTCAGTGCTCATCACAGGTTCCAATCTTTACTAAGTGAAGAAGGGCGTACCTGTTGTATGACGCTAAAATGAACAGCTTCTAAAAATTTACAATTTTAAAAGTAGTTATGTAATATTAGCCACGTTTAAGTGCTTAGCACTGGCTGACAATTGACAGAGATTAAATATGGAGCGCAGGTGCAGGGGTAAGAACGTGTGCGTCTGAACCCAAAGGTCCTGGGCTTAACTCCCAGTAGTAGAGTTCCACTTTTCAGTACATACTGTGAAATTAACATCAACCGAGGTTGTAGCATTGTGTTTGAGCAAATTATTGCACGTTCCGTCTTCGGAGAGGGGCGCAATGCGGTCGGTCCCGTATGCCTTGCGATGTTGGCACGTTAAAGATCTTTACTCTCCTTACAGAAAAACAGGGGTTCGGCAAAAGTTTTATAATAGTTAAGTGAAACTGCTCCCTAGCGTCTGTGATTGGCCATAGTCGCGGAAATATACTGACGTTAAAGGAACAATGGAAAGGTAAGAATATTGTTGTCTTGAAAAAATTGGTTACAGGAATCTCTACTTTTTAGATGAAATATTGCTCTCACACATTTTTTTTGTATGCCAAACACACGTTATGCATCTACGGATTGCCTCAAAATGCAACTACAAAGCGCTTTCGGGATAGACATAGTAGGTTGCAATGCAAGCAGTCCTATCAATGACGTAAGTTATTATTTTGAAACCACATACCTATATAGGAACTTATGTTGCTACAGATTTCGTCAACATGACTTTTCCAGTTTAGTTTTTCGTCTAGTACTAGCCCTAGGAGTTTTGTGGTGGCGTTAGAAGTGAGATTGGCGTTCTAACTGTCAACTTATCCCTGTTCTTATTTTTGTTTAATTGACATTAAGCCTCATACTATACTGACAGAGCCAGTGACCTAACCTCACCAAAATATCCCCCACCCTACTTTGCACAGCGTCAGCAGAAGGATCCCTGATTACTACAGATATATCAATAGCATATGCTGTAACTTTGTTTTCTGTTTTAGTAGGTAACTTATTCGTATAAATCACGAAAAACAGCGGCCTTGAGGCACTCCCGCGCACGTCACTTTCTAGTCTGAATGTAAAACCCCTTCTTTCCTATCAATAACCTTGATACATTGCTTTCTGTCCAAATATGTTTTGGATAAATTTAACGGAGTACCTCGTACGGTCCAATTTAGAGATAATGATGTCAACATTCACGCAACACGCAGTTGAAGGCATCGATAGTTTGACGAATACACCAAACACACTCTCTCTCTCTCTCTCTCTCTCCATTATTTATGCCGTCCAGTACTTCTACCAAGACCTGATAGATAGCTCTAGTGGTTGTTCTTTTTTTATGACTCCATTTTGTCTATTTGTAATTATGTTATTATTCAGCAAAAATCATATAATCTCTTAAAAATAACCTTTTAGATGATTTTTGATACATTTGAAAGTAAAGCTATAAGTCTATAAGGTGTTACGACCCAGATGTCGTAACTTGTTTTTGTTGTCAATAATGTCATCATTTTGAAAGGTTTGATTTCTATCTAATGTGATCTCACGTGACTTATTTAGGTTGACACAGACCATGTCTGTGTTCGTCCATAACCCTCAAACAGGTGATACCTTCAGTACCCCTGCTCGTATAATTTTATTAAGTCTATGGTAAATATATAGTGGTATTATTTCTAAACGTCATAACGTCTGGGTTTGACATGGTTAAAGGAAAATTAAAGGATTTTACTACCAGACAAACTGATGTCAGTTTGTCTGGTAGTAAAAGCCTTTAATTTTCTTTTAACCAATATATAGTGGCGCTGGGAGTCATATGCTGTCTCTATTTCTGTGCAACAGGTAGTTATAGTCTATGGTTATTAGTAGAGATACGATCCGATGTCTATGGGTTGGTATGACTGAATTTGTAGCGTATGTGTACATGGAGAGGACGGCTACCATGTATCCGTCTCCTTGGAGCTCTCTTCTATTTCTGGTGTTGAAGTCGGCAGGTGTTGTAGTAGCCGCTGCCATTTTGTGGGTCACTGCCACCACGTACAGTTTATGAAGCCGTCCTTCAGGGCACGTTGGTACCTACAGCCAGTATAATAATAATTCGTTTTAGGGTCACTGTCATTCCAGTGTAATTGAGAGTAACTTAGATGGGTCGTTACAGTGGATAAGCCGCGATGCTTGGGTGTTATAGCAAGCGTGCCGTGATGCTCCTGGTCTGGTGCCGACGCCAGTCTAAAGTACACTGGTGAAGCTGCCTTCCCTCGATGTCGCTCAGATGAGTATTTACAACAACCACCTAATTTGATGCATTTCAGCCACTTGTGTGATATAGTTTGTGCCATTGCCTACGATTAATTTATCCTTTTTGTGTCCGCAATATTTTATCTATCAGTTACATTTGCGTGACATATCGGCCCTGTTAACGTCATCATCAGCGATGACCTACCGATAAAGTCGGTAGACCTGGTGAACGCCACCATAGTGTAATCAATTTAAGTGAATATATTGAGTGTCACTTGTTGCTAGAAATATAACCCTATTATTAGTTATTTATTGTTTACGATTACTGACCCATAGGGTGGGTCGTCTAGCTGTTGTTCTTTGGTCATAAGGACATAAAACCCACGAGGAGGCTTCACCTCCAAGTGTTTAATTAAGTAAACCTCAACCAGCCCGTGAAGTTTATTGATATTTCCCTTGAGAGGGGCGCTTCACGTTTCTTGCAATTTAATTCTGGAGGTATGGTTTACTTGTTACGTAGGTAACAATAACTTCAAAATTTCATTGTTCAGGCCCCTCAGACAAACCATTTTTGAACCTGATTAAGTTGTTATACCGTATGTACACGGTTAGTGAGCTCCCGGACCAGTAATTTAACAGCTGATGTTATTAAATAAAAAGTTATCTAGCGTTATTAACTACTATTGATTACCCATGTATTAGTTGGACCTAACTGTAATGGATTTGTGAATATTTGGGTCAATATTATATCTGGCATAATTATTTGGTGACCGTACCACTGATTTGTAGCCTATAAAACTACTAGACGAGTAAAGTGTTGTTTGAGCTCACGTTTTGTTGATTATAGAATCAGTATAGTGCTAATAACCCCTTTGGTTATGCACTACTGTGTTTGATATATTGATCATGGACCTGGCACCTTGTGATAGTGATTCTAAGTCTCCGAGCCATCATAGTTCCCCTCTTAAGTACTAATGACATCCTGAACCTTGCCACGGGGTGCGGAATGGTGCCTGGCACCTATTAAGTTAAGTCTCTAAATCTCGTATAATACTCAGAGGGTTAATCTAATACCCGAACCCCTCTGAGACGTCTCTATGTTCAAGCTTTGCTTAGGCCTCCGCTACTAATAAGTAGCGGGAGTTGTGGTGATTTTCACCCTTCTGGGTCTTAGTAGCGAGTAGTTTTAGCAAAAGGTGTCTTAATTTTCTGTTACATTCCTAAAATACCGGTACAATTTTGCTTTGTGTGATTTGATACAAAATTAAATTGAAGTATTAAAGCGATTTAATTTTCATGCCAACGCCAACCTTTGAAGTCAGTTCTGTAAAAACTATAGTTAGTGCACATAGAAACTTGTATTGTTAAAGTGATGATATAATATGTAAAGAGGGCACTTTTATTTGTAATACTTTATAAACAATATAATATCAATCAGTGCATCAGTTAGTGTAATGTATTCAAGCCACCTTCTGATCCACTTTACTACGCTATAATTGTTAATAAAAACAATAAGTTTTAATGTATAGATTCCAGCAGGATACAATAAACAAATCATTATGCTAATGAAACTGCTTTGGTTAAAAGCAAGTGTGTTTATTGAACAATTTAAATGTGTAATAATGTCAGAGAAATTGTGTTAAAGGAAAAGTTGGAAACGAAATAAGAATTATTTATTATTGTATAGGAAATAAAAAAATTCTCTCAATGTTTATGCAAAAAAGAAAAGAAGACTGGACGCAGCAAGTGCGTTATGGTGGCGAATTTTCATAGAAATGATCTGGCACCAAATATTTTATCATAACTTTTTTTTCCTCTAACATATAAATCTAAATTTTTGTATATAGTTTACCTTTTATATTGCAAACCTTAATACTAAATTTGGTTATTATAGCTTTTTAATTTTTTGAGAAAAAAATTTTTTTTGAATGAAAACTCAAAATTTTTCAGGAAAACCTAGTCCGATTTTTCTGACTAACGAACTTGTCCAAGCCACTTACAAAAGGTAGGTACATGCCAAAGTTGATCAAAATCGGCCCATTATTTTCATTATTTTTTGAGTCATCGGTGTGATATATATATATATATATATATATATATATATATATATATATATATATATATATATATATATATATAAACATATAAAAATTGAAACTGACACCGGATATGGGTTCTAGGGCTCCTAGTTCGCGCTCATTTGCAAAATTTTTTCAGAATTCAAAAGTCGGGATTTCCCCATTAGTGAATTTTTTCTACGAAAATTCACTAAAAGAGAAGAGTCTAAAATAAAATATATCTAACCGTTTTTACAAGAGAAACAAAGCTTAATTCTTCGATACATAAACCTATTTCAGGTACATTTCTTACTCAAAATGATTAATTTGATTCACTTTTTTTTATTACTGCACTATTCGAAAATAATAACAATAAATAATAATATTAAAAACGCTCCATTCACAATTAAACATACTTTAAATTTTGACATACAAAATTTGTTTTTATATAAATATAACACAAGACATAGACCGGTTTCGTACTTGTTAGGACTAATGAGTATGTCATACCATGCTCCTACAATCCTACAAGTTGGCTTTAAGGTAGGAACTGCGATAATATGCAATGCAAAATATCTTGTAACGGTTCTAGGCTTCCACGCTATACCAAGAAGGGAGCGAAAACCACCACTCCCCTGGCTAATACCACAACGAAAATGAATCATATCACTTGCTAGACACCATCAGTTCAGTCCTGCCAGGACTTGCGGTATGATGTATAAGCGGAGACATAGACCGGTTACGTCCTTGTTATGACTCACCAGTATGGCATACCTATGCTCAAACAACTCGATTTTAACCCTTAACTTTTTTTCTCGCTGACCGAATAATATACAACTAGATATAAATTCCTCTTTAGCCATTTGATTCTATCATTGATGAAACTAACTTTGTTAGGGAAACAATTGTTAGTCTTGTTTAAAGAATAAGGATATAATAGGGTGGCAGGGTACCCAGCGAACTAGAAAACCTGGGAAAATCAGGGAGTGTGAAATACCCCCTAAAATGTCAGGGAAATGTTAGGGAAATTTGTGATTTTACTCAAATGTCATGGAAATCATTTAGTAGACCTGGAAATTATATATTTGTAAAATTTCGTCACTAGCAGATGAATTTTTATTTTTATTTCATATATATTATATGAATTTTCTCACGTAAATAGTTTTCTCATACCTAGGAAAATATATCTGATAACAATGAGGCTTACCTTTGGTACCAATATCAATTAAATCCGCCAATGAACGCAGTGTATGCCACATCATGCGCCGATATAAATAGCATCTTCTTCTTTTATCTCAAACATGTCTCATATGTACATTTCACTTGAACTGTTCTTCCTTAAATGCATAAAATGCAAAATGCGTTTTATGTATTGGCCGGGTAGAGCTTTGGTGTGAATGTGTTTATTATATTTTATGTTGAAAGTTGCAAAATATTTCGAATTTGTATATGGCGCATGTAAACAGTATCTTGCCTTCATTTTTTCAGCGATTTTTCATAAATAAACCTTCGTTTTTAGAGAGGTAACGACTTTCGAATTTTCAATAAAAAATTAATGGGCGTGAATCTGAACTTTTGGAATCCATTTCCCAGAGTTATTCAAATTTATATATACGAACAACATGGTTTGAAAAGTTTCTACGCCACCTAGGGACTTCTGGTTTGTTCCATCACACTCGAAAATTCTTTCCGGGGGCTAAGTTCGTCGGCCAGTCATGAGTCAAGTTTTTCCATGAAAGAATTGAAAATTTTCTTCTCGAAAATGCTAAATGTTATAAATTTAACGGAGTAATACTTATGTTAGTGAATGTTCGTAGAAAAAATTCACTAATGAGGAGATCCCGACTTTTGGATTTTGAAAAAATGTTTGCAAATGAGCGCGAACTAGGACCCCTAGAACCCATATCCGGGGTCAGTTTCAATTTTTATATGTTTATATATATATATATATATATATATATATATATATATATATATATATATATATATATATATATATATATATATATATATATATATATGTATCACACCGATAACTCAAAAAATAATTAGCCGATTTTGATAAAATTTGGCACGCACCTCACTTTTGTAAATGGCTTGGATAAGTCCGTTATTCAGGAAAATCAGACGAGGTTTTCTGGGAAAATTTTGAGTTTTTATTCGAAATTTTTTTTATCTCAAAGAATAAAAAAACTATGATAACCAAATTTGGTCGGTAGGTTTACGAGATAAAAAGTAAACTATACACCAAAATTTAGATTTTTATGTGACGAGAAAAAAAAGGTATAATAAAATACTTTATGCCAGATCATTTCTATGAAAATTCACTACCACAACGCACTTGCTGCGTCCAGGCTTTTTTGATTATGTAAGTATTTTGTTCGTAATTTTTATTTATTTTGTTTATAAAAAAGTATTCAGGTATGTATGTTTTTTATTTAGAGTATTATGAAAAATGTACTCGAGGGGCCTGGAAATGTCAGTCAATTTGATTTTTGATTTCTGCTGGGTACCCTGGGTGGGTAACGCTGGTGGATATGGTAACACACTGTATGTTATTGAGTGGACGACATGTTACTAACAAACTGATTTTAATAAAAATAACTGCGTAAATTTACGACCAATAGAAAAATACAAAAACCTTTTCAGGCCAATATAATTACACATTCAATCTATTACATATAAAAAATATAGTTATTACAATATTGCTTAAGTTTATAAAATATCAAGATAAACAAAAAGAAAAGACTGCTAGTTATGTAGGTCATGACGCTCTACCAGCAGAAAACATAACACCATACGCCCCTTCAGATAAGGAGCTATTTATGTATTTAGTTGATAAGTAAATCACATATAAACTTATATTTTTGTAACGAATTTTCCATTTGTATTACTAGTGTCTAACCAGTCGTGCTGCCCGAGCGCCCCCTTCTTAAAATATAAAATTGTAACTTGTAGTATAAGTCTCCAATGAAATAAATGTGTAATAAAGGCTTTCCATTTTATTTTAAAAAGCCATTTGCCCATTTTCATTAGATTAGTGGTGCAGTCGTTTGCATTTTCCGCTTTTCCAAACAATTCTGTATTAAGTCCAATGGCTACAGTGATTGGAAGTGTAACGGGAATTGGAAAATAAAAGAATCTATTACCCAAGCAGAAGAAAATCTGTCAACCCAAGACCAGCAGCACAAACAACGGGAAGGAAAACTCCAGAACCCAAGCCCTCAAGGTTTAAGCAGTAAGTCGTTTTGCTACACCTTTTTCCTTTATATATTTTAATGTCCTTTCTAATGTGCAACTTATATATTGCGTGTTCGGGTAATATTAATCCTTTGTTTTACTGAAATTGCAAGTCTATGTCGGACTTTGATCGTGTCCAGATTATTTCTTGTACGGATGAAAATAGTATTGAATCTAATTTTACATTAAGGTCATTACACTTAAGTGACATACATTCTGAAAATAGCACTGCAGAGAGCAGCATTGAAAGCGATAGTGAACAATCCATTAGCAATCTTAATTTAAATAATAACTTTACGATGGCTACCACAGAAGCTTTGAGATCGAGAGCGCGACACTATGGTGACGACATCCCTAAGTACTCTGGTAATCCAGAAACACCAGAAACATTCATTACAATCGTAGATAAACTTAATAATAAATATGGTAATACTAACGATGATATGTTAAATGACTACACATATTGTTTAATTTTTAGTAAGCTCGAGGGACCGGCTAGCGCATTTGCAGCCACACGGTCCCATCTCACTAACTTGTTGTCTCTTAAAGAGGCATTAAAATTAAAATTTGGTGATCATACAGATCGACTGATTGTCTCCCATAAACTAAAAAAATTAACTACAGGACCGCGAGAGAGTGTCGCGGATTTAATTGATAGAATTAAAGCAGTCCAGACGCGTCTAAATCACCAAATACACGCATAAACCGGTCTGACTCAGCCGCAAAAATTTGTGCGTGTGGAAATCTCGGAACAAACCGCGATGGAAGTTTTATATAATAATATTCCCCAGACTATCTTTGAAATTAAAGAATTCTGCACATTAGCGTCATCCACGCCAGCGGTGTTAAAATATATCTCGAAACGAGAAACATCTAAAGGTAAATGGGTGGATCTCAATCAAAAGGGTGGAACGGTCGTGCAGTTTAATAAATATACGAACCCTCCGCCAAGACAATCGTGGGTCAATCTCCCACAAAAGCAACCATATACCAGCACAAATCGTTTTAATAACGTTAGCAATAGTAACACTATACCCAGTTTTTTTGTAAAAAATAATGTCCCTTTTAACACCCCACAAAACATGCCACCCAGACAAGGAACCTCGGGTCAACTAAATTTAACTAATAGAAATCCTCCCTTACAGCCGGGGCAGTTCCGTCCTACCGTAATACAAAGAGCGGGACACCCTAGGTCTAACGTAAATAGGACAAACTACCAACAACGGCAGTTTCGTCAGTGGCGTGAACCTCAAGTACATACAAATGAAATTTAACCAGAACCGCCCTCGGAGGACAAACAAGACGCTCACGAAGTCGTAACATATCTTGATGATATGGATCCCCAGTATTCCCTTGACGGATCTGCGTCTGATAAAAAAATTTGTGCAACAGCCTCGGAACGATTACAAAATAGAGATAATAAATGTTCTTAAAGAATTTGTCAATCCTGAAACCAGTACGTGCCTATGTTGCACGGAACCTAACATATATGAAGAACTAATCCCAAATCAATAATGAAAATTTCGATAGTAATCTAAGATTTGCCGTCTCGAAGCGTCTTGCGAGATACATAACTGACCTGACACAACAAAAGGAAATACTGGAGAAATTACATGACACCTCTCACAGGGGAATAAAGGAACTTAGAATGGAAGTAGAGCGGCTTTATTATTTACCTTATATCCCCAAAGACTGCCAGGAGTACGTAAATAATTGCCTTGTGTGTCAGCAAGTAAAATACGATAGACACCCGCTTAAACATAAGTTAAGGGTCACCGAAACGCCAGGTGTTCCATTTCATATGGTCTATATTGAGGTATTTACCTCTAATAAAAATAAATACCTTACATGTATTGACAATTTCTCTAAATATTTCTTGTACGAATTTCTAACGTCATCTAATATGGTAGAAATCGTACAAAAATTCGAAAAAATCTTTTCTAGATATAAATTACCTAAAATACTAATTACAGACGGACAATTCAATTGACCTGTTCAAAAAATTAATGGAGGCATATTCCGTAGAACACCACGTGACTACTGCTCTGCACCCCAATAGCAACGGCTTACGGAACGCTGTTAGAAGTTATACGCACCGTGACCCTCCAAGACAATAAAGCCCTGAAACAAAATCTTTTTGAAAACGCAGTAATAGTATACAACGGAACGATTCATAGTGTCACACATTTCAAACCAGTCGAGCTTCTATTTGGCCATCTAGATAATAAAGACATCCTAGACCTACAGACAGAAGAACAATACCATGAGTACACTAATACTCTGCGGCAACGCACGAATGAATTGTATCGGGTAACCCGCGAGAGGTCTAAAGAAATTAGAGATCGGTATAAATATAAGCAGAACGCCAATCGCACCGAACCCTTGCCTGTCAAAACCTTGGACGCCTTCTTATCAGTCACACCTCGAAATACAAAATTACCAAAATATAAACATTTGAGAATCGAGCGTGACGCCGGTGATAAAATTAAAACGACAAAAGGACATTTTAATCACAAGCAAGAAATCAAGCCAGCCCGTAAATTCCAAAAACTCAAACAAACGCACCATGTTGCACCATCCACTAGCAATAATGATAATCGCCTTACTGAAGCAGCAGTACCGATAATCGAAATTAAATCATTAGCACAAAACACTGGAATTTTACCGTTCAAGTTAGGCTTAGCTAGAGTGGAGTACACACATCACACATTTTTACACAACTGCCCTTTGAGACCGTTTGCTGAAAAAATTATAGAACTAGACACCTCCATAAAAAACTTCGGTGAACGAACGCAAGGTAAACTAGCAACGAATTTCTTAATTGAATACGAATATGTGGTAAATAAATTTAATCGATTAAAAGGCGACGTTAACACGATGCACCCGGACATTTTAGAAACGGATATTAGAAACAAAAGAGGAATAATAAATGCTTTAGGCTCCGTCATTAAATTTATCTCAGATAATCTTGACGCAAATGATGGTGAAAGGTATGACAAAGCCATTAATGAACTCAAAAACAACCAGAAAAATATAATAAAACACTTTGAAAAACAAATTTCTCTTAATACAGAATTAGTTCAGAATTATGCAGAAACGGTTAAAAATATGTCCGAAAATTTTAAAAGAATTAGTGAAGTCTTAAAGATGGTCAGACCGGAAGACCAATAGACCAGTAATACATTAACTATATTTAAAATTGCTATATTGGACTTAGACAAGGTAATCAATGACATCAAACTGCCCTCAGCTTTGCCACCCTGAATGTTTTGCACCTATCAATCATAATTGAAAAGGCTACTAACGGTATGAGAAATGAATTGGCAAAATGTACCGACAATAAGTATTATTATTCAGACGACAATGTTCTTTTTATTAGAACAATTAGAGTAGATTATTATATTACTAACGAACACGTAGTATTTTGTTTGCACGTCCCGATATTAGACCCAAAACCATGTAATCTCTACCATTTATTTTCTATCCCCAAAAATCAACAAACAACCATCATTCCCCCAACTTCCTACGTAGCAATGATTGATAATGGCATCTACTATCTTAAAGATATATGTCAAGAAATCCAAGATCAATACTTCTGCAAATACGAAACCGTCGAAAGAAATTATCAAGAGGATAGTGTGTCAATAATCTCCTACAAGTTCAAGAAGCTCCAGAGTGCGCTCACATCACCGTGAAAATCACAGACGAATTAGTGGAAACCGTAAGCAACGAGAAGTACTTAGTTATCTCACCAGAAAAAATTCTTGTACATGATAAGTGCGGCAATGAAGAGATCCATAAGTTAAAAGGAACATATCAGTGTCCCCTATTCTTGTAAATTTATCACAAGAAATTTCGAATATTCCAACGAAGATGGTATCAGCATCCCCGAAGAACCGGTCTACCAATTTCAATAAGTGTGATAAATGTGAAACCAATTCAGTTAAATCTGAAATCCTTTAACTTAGATAAACTATCAAAATTGACACTACAGCAGCATGAACAGGAACACCTAACCTACCTGGAAAACTTTACCTGGAGCTATTCCAATTTACCAGTGTACCTTTTAATTGTAGTTATTGTAATTGTCATACTGTTATGTATATTTAGAAATAGCATTAAGACAATTGTTTGTAAACCCTTTAGGAAAGAAACTAGGAAACCAAAGGGCGACTCCGTAGATGAGAAGGAAATAGAGATGAATATAGGTGAATTTTTTTCAGTATATTTTTTGTCAATTTTCAGTTATTTTTCTGTTAACTCTGTTTGTACCCGGAGTTGCCTTTTAAGAGGGTAAGAGTTATGGAGGTCATAACGCCCCATCAGCAGGAAACATAACACCATACGCCCCTTTAGATAAGAAGCTATTTCTGTATTTAGTTGATAAGTAAATCATATATAAACGTATATTTTTGTAATTGGTTTTCCACTTGTATTACTACTGTCTAACCTGCCGTGCTGCCCGAGCGATTAGGGGAAAACGCCCTTGTTAAAATATAAAATTGTAACTTGTAGTATAAGTCTTTAATGAAATAAATGTGTAATAAAGACTTTCAATTTTCTTTTAAAAAGCCATTTTCCCATTTTCATTAGATTAGTTGCTCCAGAGAAATGTGTAAACTCATAGACATTAACATTGCAATCCAATACAACTGTAAACTTGCAGATACAACACATTCGTTGTAACACGTGCTAAAATGCATAGACAACGACTTTGCCTTAATAATATTGACATAGATTATTATTATTATTATTATTATGTCGGTTATATTGAAATTAAATGCTTTTATAAATAATATTAGAGTGGCCATTTTGGCAAGATATCCTTAATAGTCTAAATATGTGTTGTGGTGATCCAGGTTGTTCAAAATGTACTTATTGGATACGGGCTCTAGAATCTCTATTTTGCGCTCACTGTAAAGAATCGTGATCTCTACATAAACGATTTTTACTACGAAAATTCCCTAATTATAATCTTTGTTTACGTAGAATGCATAATAACTTATTTGAAATGATTTATTTCCCATATGTTCCGACGTTACTACTCGGTTAGCACAACCTATTATAAATAAAATCGTTTTCCTGATATTTATCAATAACGCAATTTATTCCCAGAAGACAACAGTAATCTTACCTTTCCCTTATTTCTTTAACGTCAGTATATTTCCGAGACTATGGCTAATCACCGACGCCAGCGAGCAGTTTCACTTAACGATTATGGAAATTTTGCCAAACCCCTGCTTTTCTATAAGGAGAGTAAAGAACTTTAACGTGCCAACATCGCATGGTATACGGGGCCGACGGCTTTACGCCCCTCTCTGCAATGCGTAAGCTGCAATTATTTGCTCAAACACAATGCTACAACCTTGGCTGATGTTAATTTCACAGTACTTATGTACTGAAAAGTGAGACTCCCCTACTGGCAGTAGAACCTAGGACCTTTGTGTTCAGAGGCACACGTCCTTACCACTGCACCACCAGGGTGCATGTTCATATTTAATCTCTGTCATTTCTCAGCCAGTGCTGAGCACTTAAACGTTGATAATGTTACATAACCAGTTTTAAAATCGTAAATCTTTAGAAGCTGTTCATTTTAGCGTCATACAATAGGTACCTACACCCTTTTTCACTAAGCAAAGATTGGGACCTGTGATGAGCACTGATAAGTACACTTTGAGAAACTCAACTAATTTTAACACATTTTTAAAGACCCGACGATCGTCCCATTAACAAAGTTAGCTTCATCAAAGGATTAAATATTCTGATCATAATATTCCATGGTCTGATGACTCACTTGTTAGTGAAACGATCGACAGGTCTTAACAAATTTGTTGTGGTGAATTTGGGTTCTCCCAGCGCATTTACATCCTTATTGTTAAAAAAAGTCTGGACGCGGCAAGTCGGTATGGAAGTGAATTTTCATAAAAATGTTTTTAGCAAATATGTATCTTTAATGCAAGCAGGCAAATATTTGGTCACCGGTATAACCTATATAGTAGGAACAATGTAACTTATTTTATCACAATAACTTGTTTGAAAATGTACAAACATTTTCCAAAAATAAACTTAAAACGTTTTCGAGAATACTTGTTTCCCCAGCTGACGAACCTTAGGTTAATAGCAAACTGCGTTATTGAATTTTGAAGCGTTTAATGAAAATTCGCTACCAAAATGCACTTACTGCGTCTTATTTTTTTTACAAACATGCATCATATTTCGATAAAAATGCAAAAATGCAAACATGCAATAAGGAATGTTCAAAAAAAATGTAGGTATCACCAACGACTTATGGGTCATCCTGTGATTGTCAAAATAATTTTATAAGATGAAGCTTAAGACACCCTATAGGTAACGTATACAATTTTTTCTTGTATCTTGCCAAATAACAATTATATTGAGCTTTACCGTAGAAATGCGCCAGCCTCTGTATATATGTAAACAGAAAGTAAACCCGGATATGGATTCTAGGGGGCCTAGTTTGCGCTCATTTAAAGAAATCTTTTTAGAATTCAAAAGCCGCAGTCTCTTCATTAACGAATTTTTTCTCAGAAAATTAGCTAAAAGTTATAGACCGTCAAACCATAAACTTAACTAAAACTACTTCTTAAGCATCAGAGAAAGTATCTATTTAAAATGAATTTTCTGGAAATATTTTATTTAAATCAAGGGCAATGATGGTTGAACATGAAACTGAAGGGTTTGCAGAACACTGTTTACATAATTCGTATTTCTTTCAGGTTCTTTGCCTAAATGTTGCCAATTTTGAATTTATTAAATTAGTTTTTATACAAAAACTCGCTAAAAATTCATCGGAATAACAACAATCTGATTAGATAACGGTAAAGTGAAATGAGACTGAAAAAAATTGATGATAAGTAAAGTCACTAACTAGGATTATAACTTGTCATGTAGGAGTCGATTATCCGATGTACAGGGACTTAGACCACTGAGCTACGCTCGACATGTATGTACTAGCAGGTATCTCCCATAATACATGTTAATTGTTCAACGTTTTACAATTTACATTTACATAAAACCATTTTATTACCTGTGGCTAATAGATTCGTCTGAAGCCATACCAAAGCTGTTTTGTCACACACACACACACACACACACATAAAACCATTTTGATTTACAATGGATTTTTTGCACATATTTTAACGAAATCAAGGAAAATAACGACTTAGATATCTAGGAGCTTGTTAGTCGTGTCTTGTAGTATTTTTCAATTACATTCGTACCCAATCAATTTTGAGGTGGTAACTTTCTTGAATCAAATTTAATTAATTTACCTCTAACATTTCTGTCTCTTAAGATAGAAATCGGAGTTTTGGTACATAGGATACACTTTCTGACAGAAACCACAAAATTTTCCGGGAAAACCTGGGCCGATTTTCCTGACTAACGAACTTCTCCAAGCCACTTGAAAACCAGATTTGATCAAAATCGGATATATACATATATATATATATATATATATATATATATATATATATATATATATATATATATATATATATATATATATATATATATATATATACATATATATATATATATATATATATATATATATATATATATATATATATATATATATATATATATATATATATATATATATATATATATATATTTAAACATATAAAAATTTAAACTGACGTTGGATATGGGTGGGTTCAAGGGGGCCTAGTTCGCGGTTATTTGATGAAATTTTTTCAAAATTTAAAATTCAAAAGTCGGGATCTCCTCATTAGTGAATTTTTTTCAAGAAAATTCACTAAAAATACAAGAGAATACTACTTTTTTAATGATAAGTTTTCTAGCAAAGCTAACAACAAAGTATGAATACTTTTAAGATTTATAGGCGTTCCGCAAATAGCGCACCCCATGCGCTAGAGTCTACTTGGGAGTTATTGTTTTTATCGCTGTGAGATAATAATCTGTATCGATTTTCAAGACAATTCGTCAAAGACTTTTTAGATATCCAGAAAAATCAAAATTCAATTTCTCACTTCAACACCCTGTCTGTCTTTTAATCTTGATCTTTGGACTACACTAAGTTTGTAATATTGAATCTATTGCTGCTCTGAATGCCATTATTTTAGCACCACTCAGTATATATTTATTTAAGTGACAATAGAACATTCCACAAATCTCGAAATACGTTGCGTATGCTTTGGAGATTTTAGTTTGTATGCTTGTCTGAATGAATAAGTGATGAAGAAGATTTTCAGATACCCATCTTAACACCCCAGCATATGAACTGCGCGTGCAGAATGGACACCATGGTCATAAAAGTATATTAACACCGAATTACTAAAATTTCTTGAAAAACACAGTCTAATCCACGACAGACAGTATGGATTCCGTCAGCGCAGATCAACTGCCGACCTCCCTACCTTTGTCACCCATTCATGGAACAAGTCTATGGAACTACATGGTGAATCCCAGATTGTCGCTCTAGATATATCCAAAGCATTCGACCATGTCTGGCACGCAGCGCTGCTTAATAAACTTCCGGCTTACGGCCTACCACCAAAACTCTGTACCTGGACAGCAAATTTCCTCTCCAACCGGAGCATTTCTGTTGTCGTGGATGGCCAATCCTCTAAACTGTATCCAATTAATGCAGGAGTTCCTCAAGGTACAGCTTTAGCTCCTACCTTGTTTCTTCTCCATATCAATGGCCTCCTCTCTAGCACATCCAACCCAGTTCACAGTTACGCGGACGACAGCACCCTCCACTCAAATATACAATATTTCAAGCCTGTCTCTTTAGCCCAATTAGATGAGGATCGCAGACTCATGGAGGATTCTGTCTCCGTGGATCTCCAAAAAATATTAGACTGGGGAAGTAGAAATCTTGTACAATCCAACCCCAACAAATCTCAATCTTGCTTTCTTTCTCATAAGAGATACACCAGCCCTAGACCCATCACAATGAACAACCAAGTTATTCAAAGTAATGAGTCTTTTTCACTTGTTGGCATTTCTGTGGATCGAAATCTCAATTGGCACCAACATGTCACATCAATTGCAGAAGCGGCTGCTAAGAAATTAGGTTTTCTCTTCCGGACTCGCAAATACTTTTCCCCAGCTAATCTCTATACCTTATATACTTCACAAATAAGGCCAAACCTCGAATACTGCTCCTACATCTGGGGTGCACCTGCCGCTTCTATACTCGCTATCCTAGACTCCATTCAGAAGAGATATATAGGTCTCATCGGTGACCCCACCCTCACCCAAAGGCGGCCATCCCTTGTCCACTGACGTGCTGTTGGTGACCTCTCTCTTTTATAGATATCTGCACGGGCACTGCTCAGAGGAGCTTTCTTCCATAGTTCCTCCACCTGCTGCCCCCAACAGATCTACCAGGGGAACAGAGCGAATGCACCCCTTTACTGTCTAGGTCACCAGACATAGAACACCTTGTTATGCCCGCTCTTTTGTCCCGAGGACTTCTAAGTTGTGGAATTCCTTGCCGGAACATGTTTTCCTTCTCCCCCGAACCCCCAAACCTTCAAGTCCAGAATTAACAAGTTGACTCTTTCCTCCTTGTCGACACCCACGGTACGCTAGTATTTAGGCTGTAAGCCTTCGTGGTGTGTTGTTGAATTATAAAAAATTAAAAAAAATAAAAACATAAATACCAAAGTACCAAGATAGAAAAAGCCAACATTTTTGTCTAAGAAATTCGTTTCTTTAGCACTATTTACCTACTTGCTTATAAAGGTAGATGACTAAAAGATGTAGAGTTGCTTAATAAATAAAATCACGTAGGTAGTAAAACAACGGATGCCTACAGAAACAGAACTGTTATAATTGTTGAAAATCAAAAAGTTATCACAAGGAAGTTATATTTTCTACAAATAGTTCTCATAAATTTCAAGTAGACGTATGTTAACTCATTCAATAAGTAATTAACTTTGCTGTGTAGCTAGCTTGTCATGCAGATAATCTGTTTCTTGGATGAAATATGCAAAATATGTGAAATTTTCTTTAGAGATTTTCCATTGTGGTCTGTTTTACTGCATTGATCATTTTGATTGTTATTACCGATTGCATCTTTGATCAAAATTAAATAGACGCGATCGAGGTCGGAGATATTTTATTTGCATTATGTCAGTAGGTATTATTTACCCATCGTGGTTTAGTTTTATTACTTTCAGGAAACTTATAAAAGAATAGGGTATTGTTTCAGGCACGAAGAATGCGTGTAATCTATTAGTTTATCTATCAACAAAATCTATCTTATGGAAGAAAAAAAAACAAACCCAAGGTAAGAGTTTATAACTAAATTTCTTATCATTATCACAGTATAAAGGCGATGTCGAATTGTCGCTACAACCATGACTGTCGAGAGTTATATTTTATAAACGTCAATACACCTGGAGTCGATATTAAACTCCTAAAACTATCCATTTTAGTTATTTCGTATATACAGGTGACCTACTAAAAGCTATACAAGCGGATTTTAGAGTATTTATAGTTGTCTCTTTGAAAAACGTTCGGAAATAGGACACACTTTCGTGCGAATGTCAATTTCCTACTTCATATCCCTGAACCCTTTTTAAAATTTTAAATAGCAAGTGGGGTCGAGTAACACAACGTTGGAAAGGCTACTCAATTCCGCCTTCAATCGTAAACTCGGTTTTGGAAATTCTTGCAGAAAAACCCAAAATCCAAGGTGAAAAGTAGGACCTAAAAGTTAATGACATTGCAGAAACAAACAGGTTTTATTAAAAAATGTGATGCAAAAGTCATGTAGTCGAAACACTACTTCAGAAAATGATGAAAATTGCCTCCATCAGCCTCCGTGCAAAAATACAAATTATGTTCAAATAGATTTGTCAGGTTCTGAAGCATTTCGGTTGTTATCAGACGGCATTCAGCAGTGATACATCAGCACAGATTCTGCAGATTCTTGTGATGGGCTGCATATATTTTGTTTTTAGACGTTCACATAAAAAGTCCAATGGTACTAAATCTGGTGATTTCCTGGGCCATCAATTTGGGCAAGTCTTCCTGTCCATCTGTTTTCAAATCTTTTATACTGCCGCACTATTTGGTTGTAATGAGGAGCACCATCTTGTTGGAATACCAAGGAGTTTTCATCATAGCTTTAGTCATTTTCTATGATATCTGTCAGCATGGGATCTATGTTGTGTTGCATCAATTCTTAAGTAATTTTAGTAGTTGAATTTCTTGTAAGAATAAGGTACCAATGAGACGCTCACCGAAACGCCAAGCGCAAACATTAAGTTTATGTGGTGTTGCGCGTGTATTTCGCAGAATGTTCTTAGATTGGAATACGACCAGTAGCAACAACTGTGACGATTTACAGTACTTTTAAGGAAAAATGATCATTAATCAGAAAAGCTGATACTGTACAAAAAAACTCTGATCATGTATAATTAGTATTTATTTTCTATTTCCATGGTGAACTGAATTTGGGAGTTGATGTTATTTACGTAAGAAAGAAATCCGTCGGCAGATCCTTAACAGTGTGGCCAGACAGCGAAAATGGCGTCAACGTATCTCAACCAGCAGGTTGGTTTTAGTTGGGTTGAATTGAGGGCTTGTGTTTTAAAATTTAACACAAAAATTTTAGCTAGTGCAGGCGAGAGTGGTGAACCCATTCCCATTCCTTGTTGTGACTGCTCACGAACTTATATAGGACAAACAAATAGACGTATCCACAACAGAATAAATGAACACACTGTCGCAGTTAGAAAATCGGACGCTTCATCCACACTAGTCATACATCAGATTCATACAAACACAAAATAGGCTTTGAGAATGCCAATAGCCCCGGTTTACAATTTCAAAACTAGAGTTATCCGCAAAGTGATCGAGAGTGAAAAACGTCCAGATTGTTTAAATAAGAGAAATGATGGTCTTGGACTTACTACTTGAAAACCTACTACATCCTCATTACAAACCGGCAAAATGACAGTTAACTCAATAGACAATTTAACTACCCCATTACCTGACTTAACAAATACCTCTAATCCGCTTAATCCTATAACTACCGGTATGAAAGCTCCTGACTTAATAGACCTTGACCAGAGTAATTAGACTGATAATGAGACAGGTACGCAAAACGTTATAAATAATACAAGGCTTACGACGAACCGTCAGTTCTGTCTCAGATCTAGGGTTGAACACACTGAGACCTCATAGACGAACTCACTGAGATTTGGGGAGTAGACAGATTGAGACCCCGTAATCAAGCTAGACGAACCCAACCTACCCTTATCCACCGCTCTAAGCAGTAGGCAAATTGAGGCCTTGGAGTTCATTTCTTTCCTATTTCCGTGACCTCTTGAAAATAGTTCTAAAGCAGGAGCCGAAACGTCGAGTTTTAATAAATTTTAGACTCGGTCCAACCCAAGAACCAAGTACATCTCACATGTATATATATATATATATATATATATATATATATATATATATATATATATATATATATATATATATATATATATATATATATATATATATATATATATATATATATATGGTAATACATTTTGTTAGCCTTATGTTTGAATTACGTATAATATTCGTTGTTGAAAGGAAATACTGGCAAGCTTACAAACAATTTCAAGTAATAAGTTTCTTTAGATAATAATTTTATCTACTGTTTCTATATAGTTTTCCATTCCTCATAGCATGCTGCTTCCTTTACGTCTATTACAAAATTAATGCTGCTGTTGATAACAGGTATATCATAGACATGGGGCATTAACTATAATTGATAATGGAATAAGTTATAATTTAAAAGACAACCATAGCTTCGTATTACAGTATTCCCAGGTACAGCAACATTAATTTAATAATACAATAAGTTTCTGAGTGCAAGATGGCGAGAAATAAGTTAGAAATTATTGGGAGCCGCTCTTAATTAACTTCTGGCTACGAGATTGTGTAAGATATAAAACTAAAAATATTATATCAATCTTGATTTACGCTTTGTGCAAACATTATATATATATATATATATATATATATATATATATATATATATATATATATATATATATATATATATATATATATATATATATATATATATATATATATGATTGAAGGGAGGAGTAACAGTCGTTACACGTTAGCGTGCTAAAATTTGTATACTTTTATGGGGAATTGGGACCAAAAAAACGAGGGCTATATTGTAAAGAAAGTCACTCTGTACTAAAACTCGATATATTTCGCTCGGCGTCCCGAGCATCTTCAGGAGTACTAAAAATGAATAAAAATCAGCACAACATCTAGATTATGCATTAAAAAACACTTACAGCACTGTAACTAATTACAAAAGCAAGGCCAAAGCATCAAAAACAGGGAAAATCTGCCATAAAGACATATGTCGTTTTGCAGATATCATGGTGAAGAATGGCTATGAAAGAAGTTACACGATTAAGCTACTTTTCAACGCTCCATTCGAAAATGCACCTCACCGAGCAGCTACCAGGCCTTCCCCGCCTCTACAGGATGGGATGGACACCTCTGACCCAGGATTGAATGCCAAATATGCGGTTTTGCCTTACATCAGTGGACTAACACATAGACTATTGAACCTCTTCAAAGTTTTTACAGATATTAAAGTGGCTAAATACAATGTTCTGACCAACAATAACTTTTTTACCAACAATAAGGACAAAATTTCGGTGCATAAGCAACGTGATGTGGTTTACAAGTTGGACTGTAAAAATTGTTCTCTTTCTTATATAGGTCAGACTTCACAGTCTGTTGGTAGGAGGATCAGCCAGCATAGGAGCGACTCCAGACTTAGACCTGATAGATGTGCATTGGCGCATCATGTGTCTACTTTAGGCCATAACATGGATTTTGAAAATGTTAAAATATTAGATAGAGAAAAAAATTTAAAAAAACGTTCTCTTCTTGAAATGTATCATGCTCTTGAAAATGACACTATGAACTCAAAAGCAGATATTCAAAATTTAAGTAACATATATAGTTATGTAATACTTTTTGATAGGTCTGATGGCGCCTCAATAGAGTAACAATAGTATATGATAGGTGATGGTCTCTTGGTTTTGCAGCTGTCATTTATATCTATGGTCGACATTCTAACGTGAAAAAAATGGGGTTAGATGTCCATTTTGTTACACGCGAATTTTTCAAAATTTTTTTAGTTTTTTAACATTAATGACACTTTTTTATACTTTTTCATGACTAGCCTTGAATATTTTGAAAGTGGAAATGTTTACGTGAAGTTACATGCAATGTAAAGATGTTTTTTGCATTGTTGTTTTTTGCATGTCTTTGTGTCAGATTTTCCCTGTTTTTGATGCTTTGGCCTTGCTTTTGTAATTAGTTACAGTTCTGTAAGTGTTTTTTAATGCATAATCTAGATGTTGTGCTGATTTTTGTTCATTTTTAGTACTGCTGAAGATGCTCGGGACCGCGAGCAAAATATATCAAGTTTTAGTACAGAGTGACTTTCTTTAAAATATAGCCCTCGTTTTTTGGCCGTAATTGCCCTTAAAAGTATATATATATATATATATATATATATATATATATATATATATATATATATATATATATATATATATATATATATATATATATATATATATATATATATATATATATATATATATATATATATATATATATATATATATATATATATATATATATATATATATATATATATATATATATATATATATATATATATATATATATATATATATATATATATATATATTGCTGTGTATGTAAATAGTATTTTTTAGTTGATTAGATATAACAACAATAAAGGTGATCATTGCATTCAAGGTTACCGAATAAAGAATGCTTTTCTGACGTCTTAAACCTTGTTATTCCTACCAAAGCTAGTGATTTTGACTTATACCTAACACAAGATTTTTTTTTAAAGTATTCGCGTCTGGTGCAAAAGTTTTCAGTGGAGAATTTTAACATTTCTGTTGAAAAGAGTAAAATAAGAAGTGCCTCAACATATCATGAAGAGTAAAAGTGTTATGGTCATTTAGCTAATCATTGGGAAAATTAGAATAAGATGAAAAATTAAGAAGTACCAAGATGGATGTTAGGAAAGTTCAGAAGTATACCACAGAATAAAATGGCGGAAGACAGAAAATATTGCAATCTCACCACATTGTATGTGGACACAGGAAATCTACGACATCCAAAGAAGGCAGAGGCCTTAGACCATTGTCTCAAAAGATTAATATTTATCTCTAATAATTTTCAAAGGGTCATATCTTATAACATTAATACTGACACCACAGTAGACAAACTTCACACCCTGAAGTCATAGACTTGTGCGGCGGGAGCTTATTCCGGGTCCAGACCAAGCAAACAACAAGTGAACGCGATTTTGAGACGAAAACACGACAAAATTGCGACAAAATTTTAGGTATTCAGACAAGACAAAATTGAGACAAACTGTCCACACCACAAGGACAAATGTGCAACAAAATTCAGTTGTTGCGAATCGGTTGTTTAACCATGTGGCGTTTCCACCAGGAAGAAATTTTAAAAAATGTAGATTTTTTGCTAGCCGCTAGTTGTTATATCTTTCTCTCCTCGCAAACGTTTTTGGATGAGACCAAGCTTAAAAAAAAACGAGAAAGTTATTCCATAAATAAATTGTTAGTTCAGTTACGTGGGGATGATATTGGACTAAGTGGTGAGATTCGTTCAAGCTTTAAGATTTTTCAAAGAATGTCCACCGAAGATTTCGAGAATCTGATATGCCTTGTTGGTCCTGCAGTTGCCAAAAGACATACTAACTACATAAATGCTATAAGTGTAACAGAATGTACAATTCTATTAATTTGCAAGTATTTTCTGTGTTCCACTTTTTTCCCCCAGACATTTTTCGCAAAGACACTAGTACTCCACTACACAACAACACAACAGAACTAAATATGTGTGATTTTCCACTGATTTATTGGTTTCCTACTTTTGTCAGCGCACACCGTCCACACTGCGCCGACAACTTGTAAAATATGCAGACAAAACAGAGACCCTTTGATCTTTACCGACTCGAGACGGGACTTGCAACCAGCTCCGAATTTGGAAACAAAACAAAAATAAGACAAAAATGTATCGGATTTGTCGCCACTTTGTCGCGAAACATGAATGTCTTAGTCTTGTCGTTGTTTTGTCTGCTTGGTCTGGACCCGGCATTACACACACATAGAGACAAAATACACCACCCATAACTCATCAGAAGCCGGCCTTCCCACATTCGAGTAAAAAAAGGGACTGTCTGAATACGATATTCGAACCCGCGACCTCATAGTCTGAAATAGATTGGTTACTCCCCTGCAACTCGGCTACTCAGCCTGTTAAGCCTGTTTCACACAGATAATTAGTTGAAAACCCATCAAAAACATTAAATTCTTTTTTAGGGTGAATTTTTGGCAGAAATGTGTTTTATTCATCCAACTGTCGATGGACAGATGCGCCGTCTTATTCTGTGTTACACATCTGAACTTTTCTACCATCCATAGATAAAAAGTCAATTCTCTATTAAAAAATAATTTAATAATACGTGAAGAATAACTAACGTTTCCTTTTTAATTTTAACAATGTTTTTTATAATTTGACGAGAGCCTCGGTGGTTCAGGGGTAAGAACGTGTGCCTCTGAACCGAAGGGTACTGGGTTCAATGCCAGGGTTCTCCTTTCACTTTTTCAGTACAAACTGTAACATTAACATCAACCGAGGTTCTGGCATTGTATTTGAGCAAGTTGAATGTCTGTACGTTCCGCCCTTCGGAGGGAGCGTAAAGCCGTCGGTCCCGTGTCCATGTGATGTTGGGCACGTTGAATATCCCTACCCTCCTTACAGAAAGGTGAGGGTTCAGCAAAATTTCCAGGATAGTGAGGTGAAACTGCTCCCTGGCGTCGGTGAGTGGCCATAGTCGCGGAAATAGACCGACGTTAAAGAAACAAAACACACACATAATTTGACGGTGGAATTACGATTTTTAAAGGTGTCTAGATTGTGTTTGGGTGTCTTTAAGATGCGTAAGTTCAAAATCTTTATTTCATAGGACATCATTACAATATATAGGATTCGTCACAAAATACATCGCCACATCTTATTAATAACAATACAACATATAGTTCTTAACATAGTGAAACAACAAATAAATTAAAAGTGTAGATATTCGTCTACTCTATAAAAGTAATTTGTTGCAAAAATTACATTAATTTATTTTTGAACAGGTAAGCAGACGATCACCCCTTCATATTTACAAGCAGTTTATTGTAAACAATAAGGCCCATATACTATGGAGAGCTAATAATATTAAGCCTAGCAAATTGCGTATGTAAACCATTACAGATTCTTGTCTTAATGTAATAGTAATCTTTATTTCTCTTGTAAACATCCAGGTTAATATATTGTTACTTCCCCTCTATGAGAGTTAAGTATATGAACTCTATGGAACATATTACATTTCAATGTATTACTTCTATGGTCACATGGAGCGTCTACAGTGGGTGGGTAGCAGCGAACACTCTGGAATTATAAGTAAAATTTGGAGAACCCAATTCATCACAATAGAGTTTTTAGACCTGACGATCGTTTCGCTAACAAAGTTAGCGTCATCAGAGGGATGAATAAACTCTGGTATTATATTCTAGAGGCGACTAAAAGTGGGAGGTGTGAAACAGTGTAGACATCTAGCCAAAACTATCCAACCATTAGTAGCTACATCCTATGTCAAAAACTCCACCCATTTCATTGATCTTCTTCAAACCAACACCATTTCTCAAAACGACATCCCAGTTAGCTTTGATATAGTTTCCTTATTCACCAATATACCTCTATCTGACACCCTTGATATTCCACACGATACCTTAGCTCTCCTAGAACACTGCACATCTAACACCTATTTCCTTTTTCAAAACAAATTTTACAAACAAGTTCGAAGTGCTCCAATGGGTTCACTACTCTCTCCTGCATTGGATATCATTCTCATGGAAAACTTCCAGACACAAGCTCACGATTCATCCTAACTAAAACCAACCTGCTGGTTAAGATACGTTGACGACATTTTCGCTGTCTGGCCACACGGTAAACCTAAATAACATCAAGCCCCAAATCCAGTTCACCATTGAAATAGAAAATACTTTTTCTTTGCCTTTCTTAAATGTACGCATCACTGAAAACCCAGTCAGAGGATTATCTTACACTGTGTACCGAAAACCAACCCACACTTATCGTTATCTTAACGCCGAATTTTACCATCACCCGTCGCAACTAAATTCTGTGGTTCGAACACTAGTAACATGATCCCTCGGACTAACGGACAACAACAATAAACAGACAGACTTAAACTTTATAAAACAGATCTTGCTAAAAAACGGATACGACAACAATCGCATACTACGAAACATCAGAAATACACAACAACAAACCACTACACCTCAACAAGAACAGACAGTCCACACAACAACACACAGTGTTTTTACCTTACATTAAGAGATTTTGAGTTTTGGGAACTTATATGTACAACCGTTGCTCCCTTCTGAATCTATGTATGTATATATATATATATATATATATATATATATATATATATATATATATATATATATATATATATATATATATATATATATATATATATATATATATATATATATATATATATATATATATATATATATATATATATAGCAGAGGCCCGTAACTTTTCGTATGAATATGTTATAATTTTATTAAAAATAACATAAAAAATAGAATGCAATGCTGGACTTTGAATAAGCGGAACAAAAAAAATTGAAGCTTTTGAAATAGATACATGGAGAAAAATGACAATGCCAAAATACACCGATAGAAAGATGAATTATATTGTGCTAGAAGAGGTGAAAGACAAAAAAAAAATGATTACTGACAAAATGGAGAGAAAAAATCGCAATTTGTGAGACATATTCGAAGACATGAATTGGAGGACACGTGTTTGGAAAATGGAAGAGGTAGATCAAGAAGAAATCCATGGAAAATATGTCCAAATTGATGATGTGTGAAAGCTACAATGAAATGATAAGAGCTAATGGAGACATACAGTCCTGGTAACGATAACATCGCCCTTATAATGTGATTATATTAAAACTAAAATCTCAATTATTCGAGGCAGTTATGAAGTAAATTGTAAAACAAATACCAAACTTTCCCATACTCCGCTCCTCGACCTGTGGTGAGTGGTGTTCCTCAAGACTCAGTCCTCGGCCCCCTGCTGATCCTGGTATACACCCGCGATCTACCACTGATTTTCAAATCTGAATGCGCTTCTTTTGCCGACGACATTAAGTTATACAACGACCCACTCGTTTGTCACAGTGATATCCAAGAAGACCTGCTTAAGCTGGAGGATTGGTGCAAATCATGGTTGCTTCCCCTCAACACCCCCAAGTGTTCAGTGTTGCACATTGGCAGAAACAACTCTAAAATTCCATACTACATTAATGGAACCCAGGTTCCAACGGTAACACAACGATCTGGGAGTCATCGTGACTGAGGACTTGACCTGCTCTGCGCATGTGTACAGTATCTGTTCCAAAGCAAATCGTATCCTGTACATGATCCGTAAGTCTTTTCACCATATTAATTATCAGTGTGCTAAATAGGTAGATGGAGAAAAATGACAAAGCCAAAATACACGGATAGAAAGATGAATCATATTGTGCTAGAAGAGGTGAAAGACAAAAAATGCTTACTGAAAAAATTAAGAGAAAAAATCACAATTTGTGAGACATATTCGAATGCGTGAATTGGAGGACACGTGCTGGGAAAATGGAAAAGGTAGATCAAGAAGAAATCCATGGAAAATATGTCTAAATTGATGATGTGGGAAAGCTACAATGAAATGATAAGAGCTAATGGAGACATACAGTCCTGGTAAGGATAACATCGCCTTTATAATGTGATGATATTAAAACTAGAATCTCAATTATTCGAGGCAGTTATGAAGTAAATTGTAAAACAAATACCAAACTTTCCCATACTCGGTTGAATTTACTTTACAGTAGCCTCGAGTTACAAAATGACTATTGAATTTGATCTTATTTCTGTACAGAGTTTTCTAAAAGGTATACAAACTGTAATTAATTCCGCATGATCAGAGATACTTCTCCCATATGTTCTATAAATTTATCACCACTTATACCGGCTTCTCCTAATATGTTAGCCATGCAAATCAACATTTTATGCACATGGAGATATCTGCTAGTCCACGTAATGAAGACAATTGTGCCTGGCCTCTGATAATAGGAAAATCACGCAACATGATCACCTTATAAGTTCATGGAGTAGAGACAGAGAGTATGGGTTCACATAACAGTTAATATATTGGGGTATAATTTACGCGGTTCTCCTAAAAGCATCTAATGATCTCGTCGGTGAACGTTGAACTTGACCAGCAGTTACGGAAACGATTAAATAATGCATAATTAATAGTAAAGATGCATGCATTTTGTATCAGGGTAAAGCCTCAACAAGAACTCAGGTGATCCAGTCTTAAGATTATACGAGGGCAATTTTTTTATGCAGTCCTGACCTACGTAAGACGTTTGTTAAAAGTTTACGTATTTGTAGTCATATTTGTTTAATGTTTTGTTTAGAAAATTGTTCGCATCAATCTCATTCGTGAAAAGAGTGTTTAAGAGCTGCAACACCACAACCCTACAGAACCTCGGTAGTTCAGGGGTAAGAACGTGTGCCTCTGGACCGAAGGGTAGTGGGTTCGATCCCAAGGTACTCCTTTCACTTTTTCAGTACAAACTGTAAATTACCATCAACCGAGGTTCTGGCATTGTATTTGAGCAAGTTGAATGTCTGCACGTTCCGCCCCTCGGAGGGGGCGTAAAGCCGTCAGTCCCGTGTCCATGCGATGTTGGGCCCGTTAAATATTCCTACCCTCCTTACAGAAAGGCAGGGGTTCGGCCAAATTTCCAGGATAGTGAGGTGAAACTGCTCCCTGGCGTCGGTGATTGGCCATAGTCGCGGAAATAGGCCGACGTTAAAGAAACAAGAAAACACACACACACCACAACCCTACCTATATTATAAAGAACGCATGAATTAGTTGATACTGAGAATAAAGACCCACCCCCACCCTTTATAATAATAATAATAATAAATTTATTTATCAATTAATCACTTTACAAAGTATAACAATATGACTTAAATAATATAACCCATGATAAATAGAAAATCACTCCCACCTGTACGTGGGATCTCAACACTTTTTCCACCAACATCTTTACTGTCCTATTAACCCGCTTCTCAGCCGAATAAAAGCCGCACAAAAAAATTTAATACATCACACTTATACCGAAAACTTCATTCCCAGAAACCACACATGCACACCAAAATAAACTCTCTTTCCATCTACTCCTCAAACCTTTCTCACTCTCTTCTCTATTTCCCTCTCTCATTTCCATTTTTTTTCTCCCCTCATCCTTCTTTCTCTCTTCACCTTTCACACATACACATCCACCAAGTTCACAATCTATATTATCAGGATCGTAGAAAAACAATAAAAGTCGCACCAAAATGATCATATCTCCATTTGTATACTGTCCTTCTCTCTTCATCCACTGTTCTTTGCCACAACACTTTCAGACTAATTAACTCATACAATTTCAGCCTTGGATATTTAACTAGTCATCTTTTCAACTTGACCTTAAAGCCGCTAATAACCAATGACCTGATATCATGAGACAAATTACCATATAACCTAGGAGCTAGAAAGCTACCGCATCTCTGCCCCAGAGTTTTGTCTGCGACTTTAAATATTACCCTTTCATTATATATCGTGCAGTACTTATGTTCAATATCTGTCATAATTTGTGGATTCTTATGTATCCATAACAAGATGTTTTTTTGCGTAGTGTTGACGTAAATCCATTATTTTACTTTCTCTGTACAACAGATCAGTTGGATAATTTAATAGTTTACTATATATTATCTTAAGAAATCTCTTTTGTGTAACTTCTAGGCTCTTCATCTGTGAATCCAGAGCTTCACCCCACCCTACAATTCCATACTGTATAAGTCATTCGATCAGCGTATAGTACAGATTTCTTATGACACCCGAGTTAAAATTTCCCTTTAATTGTCTAAACATAAACAATAGACAGCGGAGCTTCGAGACCAATTCCTTCATCTGACTATCACATCTTAGACGTGAGCCTATCTTTATTCCCAAATATTTTATACTACCGACCGATTCAATTTTAATGGCTAATTCTGGTCTTCTGATGATCAATTTATCGAATGCCGGCAACGTGGATGCACGACAGGAGAAAGGAACAAACTTTGTTTTCTTAAAATTAATGTTGACAAGATTTTCATTAAACCAGCCTGTAAATATCAACAAGTCATTCTCGATCCCCTGCCGTAGATTATCCCATGAGTCAGATTTATAAATTATGGCAGTATCATCTGCAAAGGCGACTACATATCCTACTGACGGCGGCAGAAGTAAGCTATTTAAGTAAATAGTCCAAAGTATTGGGCCAAGTATGGTACCCTGGGGTACACCACAAGTCTATGAATACACATTTACAATTTTGTGACAAACATATATGCAAAGTAATGTACAAATCATTTGAAACATCAATGTTTGAGAAATAATATGTAAAATGATCGTTGTCGGTGATTGGCCATTGTCGCGGAAATAGGCCGACGTTAAAGAAATAAAACACACACACAGTGTTAAGTTGTGTTATGATCTGTTATGTTGTTAAATTAAATACATTAAATTAAACATCTTATTTAAGTTGTTTATTAATGTAAAAGTTCACCTGGTAGAAAACGTAAGATTCTGCTTGTATTTAAATGGGCGATGGCCTTTCAGCTTCAGTGTTATAAGGTTGACGGCATTGCAAGCCTGGAAGGTTGTATGCAGTGTGGATATATGTCAAGAATTCATGATTGACGGATTACTAGTGTTAACATGTATGTACTGTGTTAACTTACAGAACACCTTTTGCGATTTTCATTCTCTTTCGTGACTTGTTCTACCACCAATGTTTCTATACTTTTAAGAGCAATTTGCTAGTACTTCCTTTCTCTTTCTTTCTCTTTGCTTATCAACAAGATTATTTTAATGTCAAACATGATACGCAAAACAGATCTACCGCACGTTATTAACATTGATTTCATGCTGATAGTAATCTAAAAACTCGAGACGCAGCAAGTGCGTTATGGTAGTGAATTTTTATTAAATGCTTCAAATTTAAATAACTCAATTTTCTATAAACTTGGAGAGTTTAATTTTAATACGTAGTAAGGTCTTTCCCAAGGCAAGATATCCACAAAATTTCATTTAAAAGCTTTGTAATTTTCGGAGAAAAAAAAATTTTTCGAAAAAAAATTTAAAATTTGAATAACTCAATTTTATCTAAACTTAGAAAGTTTAATTTTGGTACGTAGTAATATCTTTGCTGAGGCAACATATATGGTAAATTTCATTAAAACAGCTTTGTTACTTTCGGAGAAAATTTTTTTTTCGAAAGAAAACACAAAATTTTTTCGGAAAACCCCGTCCGATTTTTCTGGCCAACGAACTCATCCAAGCCATTTATAAAAGAAAGGCACTTGCTAAGTTTCATCGAAATCGGTTAATTATTTTTTGAGTTATCAGACGGATACATATATATATATATATATATATATATATATATATATATATATATATATATATATATATATATATATATATATATATATATATATATATATATACATATAAAAATTGAAACTGACCCCGGATATGGGTTCTAGGGGTCCTAGTTCGCACTCATTTGAAATAATTTTTGCAAAGTCTTACCATCGATACTTCTCTATTAGTGAATTTTTTTTAATAAAAATTTACTAATTATGCATATTGTGCTTTCTCAATATTCTGTGTATTGCCCAGATAGATAAACCCAAATGTTGAGACCTACTTCTTAACGAACTTTATAGACATGCTTCAAAATATGCAAGAACTATAATTTCATTCATTTCATTGTCTTCAATTTTGAAACGTTCAACAACGCGTCGTGTCAGTATTATTCCATGACTTGACGACTTACTTTTAATTCTGCTGAATTTTTTTCTATTCATTGGACCCAATTAAGGAATCTGTTGTTAAATGTTCCAACTGTTGTCTCAACTATTCTGTTACATTCACCATATATTGAAAACAAATTGAAAACATCATTTGCAGAATAACAAACTAGCATGTACAACATTAGTTTAAAACACTGCCACTGCTTATCCTCTCATGTGATCCTGATACTAGAGACGTGAAAATCGTCTCGTCGTTTCTACGATTTCTGTGGTAAAAACTTCATGTTAAATATTAAATGCTTCAAATTTGAATAACTCAATTTTCTATAAACTTAGAGAATTTAATTTTGCTGTGTAGTAAGGTCTCTCCTAACGCAAGATATCTACCAAATTTCATTAAAATAACTTTGTAATTTTCGGAGAAAAAAAAATTTACGAAAAAAAAATTAAAATTTGAATAACTTAATTTTTTATAAACTTAGAAAGTTGAATTTCAGTACATAGTAAGATCTCTCCCAAGGCAATACGTATAGTAAATTTCATTAAAACAGCTTTGTTACTTTCGAAGAAAAAAATTTTTTCGAAAGAAAACTCAAAATTTTTCCGGAAAACCCCGTCCGATTTTTCTGGCTAACGAACTCATCCAAGCCATTAACAAAAGAATGCCACTTGAGAAGTTTCATCGAAATCGGTTAATTCCTTTTTGAGTTACCAGACGGATACATATATATATATATATATATATATATATATATATATATATATATATATATATATATATATATATAGATATATATATATATATATATATATATATATATATATATATATATATATATATATATATATATATATATATATATATATATATATATATATATATATATATAAACATATAAAAATTGAAACTGACCCAGGATATGGGTTCTAGGGGTCCTAGTTCGCGCTCATTTGCAAAAATTTGTGCAAAGTCTCACCATCGATACCTCTCTAATAGTGATTTTTTTTAAATAAAAATTCACTAAAATACCACAGGGGAACATATTGGTCCTTACATTATGTTCTAAAGTATTTACGTAAGTTTGTTAAATTCAGTATTTCTTTAATTGTTTCTTATTGTTCAGAAAACAAGACAAGCCTGTCGCATGCCAGAAGGGTCCATCTAATAAGTAGGATAAGAAATTAGATTAGGTTGAACTGGAATGTTATTTCTGTATCAAATGATTCATAATCTAGATACAGTGACACAGTGATACAAGGTGGGGCAAAAGTAATGTCATAATATGAATTGACTGCCATTTTGTTAGAAATGAAAAAAAATTGGTCTCTGTTTTCACGGAAAGTTTATTTGAGGATGTAAAATTGATGACATTAAGTTGAAAAAATGATATCGGTCAATGACCACCTCCTGAGTTGATGCACGTTTATGCTCGTTTTGCGGCATTTTGATTATTGTTTGCGAAACATCTGGCTCCGAATTAGTGATATCTTCTTTAATGTTGGCTTTCAAGGCTTGCAAGGTTTGTGATTTGTTGTGGTGGATGCGAGATTTCAAAAATCCCCAAAGGAAGAAATCTGGCACCGTCAGATCTGGCGATATGGTCCGCCAGTTCAAATCGCCAAAACACACAGTCTGGAAATTGGTCTTTTAAAATCTCCTTCTTTGCTCGAGCTGTGTAAGCGGTTGCTCCGTCCTGCTGGAACCGACAATGATCGAGAGTCAATTCAGCAATTGCGGCAAAAAACTCGTTCAACATCTGTCTGTAGCGCCCATCCGTTACGGTTACGGTGGTGCCACCGGCGTCCTCAAAAGAATAAGGGCCAATCACTTTTTCACTGCAAATGCCGCACCAAACGGTTACTTTGAGGGGATATAATGGCTCTTCGTGCATTTCATCATGTAGATTCTCCGTGCCCTAAAAACGCAAATTTTGTTGATTCACATAAGCACTTCTTTGGAAATAGGCTTCGTCGCTCATTATGACTTTATGAGTAAGTTAACCTCACTTGACGGTCAGCAGGCAGCAATTAGTGAACAGTTTGCACTTTGTATGGGAACATATTCAGGTCTTTCACCAAAATTCGACGCAACGAACGTCTGCTGACGTCAAATTGTGTGCATTGTTGTCTCGTCGATGTTTGTGGACTCTCTCCGACGTCCTTGGCAACACCGGCGATATTCTCGGTCTAACGAGCAACAAAGGGCCGACAAATTCTTGCGGCACCTCTAGTGGACCCAGTTTGCCAGAGACGGTCAGACAAACGCCTAATTGTTCGCGCACATGCCGCGTCATAATGATTTTTCAAATTCACAAATGCGAGATATGGTGTGCCTTTATGACCAGGAAAATTTTTGTTCGCGCAGAGCACCACAGCGCTATTTTGAGCTGTATCCTGATAGAGGGCAACAAAACAATAAAAATTTTAACGCACTGTACGATAGATTAGGTGAAACTGGCGTCCGTATTGTAGAAGGCGCAGAAACCAGCACGAGACGTCTTAGTGCAGCAACGGGTATAAGCAAATCTTCGGTGTTCAGAAGCATACGCAAAGAAAAGCTGCATCCGTATAATTTCTCTCGAGCTCAACAGCTTTTACCGCATGACTTACCAAGAAGACTTCAATTTTGCCCGTTTAATGAGAGAACGCTATTTAGAGGATCCAATGTTCTACAAGAAAATTTTATTTACTGATTAAGCCTCATTCACCAGAAGAGGTATGTTCAATTTGCGGAATATCCATACCTAGACGATTGAAAATCCTCATGTTATCCGCGAACATCATTTTCAAGATGAATTTTTAATAAACATTTGGTGTGGCATTCTTGGAAATTGTATCGTGGGACCATTTGAACTGCCACATAGACTTAACGAAGCAACGTATCTCTTGTTTTTGAGACATAATCTACCGATCATTTTAGAATATGTATATTTAACTTAAGAGAGTAAATCTCGGTTCATGCATGATGCTGCTCCACCACATTATATCCGAGATGTGCGAAATTATTTAGATGAAATTTACCCTCAAAGGTGGATTGGTAGAGGTAGTGTACACCCATGGCCAGCGCGTAGTCCCGACTTAAATCCGCTGGATTTTTACTTTTGCGGTTATTTAAAGTCATTGGTCCACAAATATCAAATAAATAACCGCCAGCAATTATGGGAAAAGATCATACACGGTGTTAATAATATCAGAGCTGAACAAAATTAATTTTTTAAGGTAAGAGATAATTGTAATAAACGAGTGAGAAAATCCATTGCCCTAAATGTTGAACACTTTGAGCACTTACTCTGATTTGTTGTTGTTTTGCTTCTAAAGTTGCAGTTTAATTTTAGATTAATATAATAAGGTAGATTAATGCAATTTGTAACAATATTTCCGATATCCATTTTGTTAACTATTCCTTTTTACTTACTAGTTTGATAGATGTTATTTTATTTAATGACTTTGTTGAATTCTTAATAAAAACATTTCTTTCGATAACGCACATTTTATTGTGCTTAAAAGTATCTGCAACAGATAACAATCATTTGCACTAAGATCAGATCCTTGGACACTACATAATTGCGTATAATCGTTAACTTAATTTAATTGAAAAAGTACATTTATTTTGAAAACGGTCAACTTTTTCGACTTAAAAAAGAAGTATAACTTTTTGTGTGAAACTAGATGGACTTTCTTTATGTTTGTTCGAAAATGTGCATACAGGGTGGACAAAAAATTATGACCATGTAATTTAAAAAAAAATTATTTCAACAACATCCCACGAGGGCTTACAGCCTAAATACTATCGTACCGTGGGTGTCGACAAGGAGGAAAGAGGCAACTTGTTAATTCTGAACTTGAAGGTTTGGAGGTTCGGAGGAGAAGGAAAAACATGTGCCGGCAAGGAATTCCACAACTTGGAAGTCCCCGGGACAAAAGAGCGGGCATAACAAGATGTCCTATGTCTGGTGACCTGGACAGTAAAAGGGTGCTTTCGCTCTGTTCCCCTGGTAGATCTGTTGAGGGCAGCAGGTGGAGGAACTATGGAAGAAAGCTCATCTGAGCAGTGCCTGTGCAGATATCCATCAAAGAGAGAGAGGTTACCAACGGCACGTTGGTGGGCAAGGGGTGGCAGCCTTTGGGTGAGGGTAGGGTCCCTGATGAGACGTGTATCTCTCTTACGAATGGAGTCCTGGATAGCGAGTATAGAAGCGGCAGCGGCACTCCAGATGTGGGAGCAGTATTTGAGGTTTGGTCTTATTTGTGAAGTATATAAGGTACAGAGATTAGCTGGTGAAAAGTATTTGCGAACCCGGAAGAGGAAACCTAATTTCTTAGCAGCCGCTTCTGCAATTGATGTGACATATTGGTGCCAATTGAGATTTCGATCCACAGAAATGCCAACAATTGAAAAGGACTCATTACTTTGAATAACTTGGTTGTTCATTGTGATGGGTCTAGGACTGGTGTATCTCTTATGAGAAAGAAAGCAAGATTGAGATTTGGTGGGGTTGAATTGTTCAAGATTTCTATTTCCCCAGTTTAATATTTTTTGGAGATCCACTGAAACAGAAGCCTCCATGAGTCTGCGATCATCATCTTATTGGGCTAAAGAGACAGGCTTAGATTATTGTATATTTGGGTGGAGGGTGCTGTCGTCCGCGTAACTGTGAACTGGGTTGGATGTGCTAGAGAGGAGGTCATTGATGTGGAGAAGAAACAAAGTAGGGGCTAAAGCTGAACCTTGAGGAACTCCTGCAATAATTGGATACAGTTTAGAAGAATAACCATCCACGACAACAGAAATGCTTCGGTTGGAGAGGAATTTTGCTCTCCAAGTACATAGTTTTGGTGGTAGGCCACAGGCCGGAAGTTTTTTAAGCAGCGCTGCGTGCCAGACCTGGTAGAATGCTTTGGATATGTCTAGAGCGATAATCTGGGATTTACCGTGTAGTCCCATAGGCTTGTTGCAAGAATGGTTGACAAAGGAAAGGAGGTCGGCAGGACGGAATCCATACTGCCTGTCGTGGATTAGACTGTGTTTTTCAATAAATTTTAGTAATTCGGTGTTTATATAATTTTCCATCACTTTAGAGACGACTGAAAGGGGAGAAATAGGCCTGTAGTTGCTAGGAAGCGCTTTGGACCTTGGGGACGGCTTGTACTCGAGCAGTTTTCCAGTTACTAGGGAATATGCGGTCGTTGAAGAAATTTTTTCAAAATTCAAAAGTCGGGATCTCCTCATTAGGGATTTTTTTTAAAGAAAATTCACTAAAAATTGTTCATTAGAACACTTCGTCGCATTTATTTTGTAATATTGTGTACCTGGCAACTGTAATGAGCTTTTCAAGCACAACAGTTTAGCGAGATGGTTATCGAGTATTAAGTCTTATTTAAATAGTGGGAAGTTAGCTGTGAATACCAAACAAATAAAATTAGGTAATGAGATGCATAATCGTTTAGCTATTCAACATATGATGTAATTTGCATCAGATCAAATATTGTCAGGTCACAATGCAATTTTGAACTTTGACCTTGCATATTGCATCTTGAGAAGTAAACTGCCGTTGCTATTTGAATATAGCTATCTGATTATACTTCTCATTCAGAGAACAAGCAATATACAAATGACGAATAATGAGGAAAGTTACTACTGATAAGATATTCTGCACGTAACGGTTATGTTTTTGAAATGACGCATCTTGCATAATTTAGTAAACTCATGCTTTAATTACACAGTAATTTATGTCAGTTATACAAAGGCTTTTAATTGTCGAGGGTCTATCAATAGGGATTTGAGAACTGTTTTTAAAATAAAAAAAGTCTGGACGCAGCAAGTGCGTTATGAAAGTGAATTTTCATAAAAATGATTTTAATAGGAAATATGTCTCTTTAATGCAAGTAGGCATCAATTTGGTCACCGGTATAACCTATAGAGTAGAAACAATGTATATATGTGTAACATTTTTTATTACTGTCAAAGTGATGTCATTCGGCCTAGAATAGATTATTATTTTTGAAAAAAATATGGGCTATTAAAGTTGACTCGTGGTTGGAAAATAAGTATAAATATGTCAAGATCTTTGGTAAATGGAGGTAACAATAGAGCAATTGAGAGGAGGAAGTTAAAGTAAGAAATATTTTCCATTTAGAATGTCAAATTTTGAAGTATATTGAATTTGATCCATAATTGCCAATCATTTTTTGGATGAACCCATTAAATTTTGTAAAAACACAGCACAAGTTGAGACTTATTGTGTATTGCATATTGTATAATTTAATTGAATAAACATATTTTATCAAAATAAACTTATTGTTTGAAAACGTACAAAAATTTTCCGAAAATAAACTTAAAATGTTTCCGAAAAAACTTGTTTCCTAGTCGACGAACCTTAGGTTAATAGCAAATTGAGTCATTGAATTTTGAACCATTTATAATGCAAATTCGCAATATATATATATATATATATATATATATATATATATATATATATATATATATATATATATATATATATATATATATTCAGAAAGATTTCCGCGGTCTTTAATGTGATACATGCTTGGTTCTCGGGTTAAACCGCGTCCAGAATTTCTGGAAACTCGACGTTTCGGCTCCTGTTTTGGAGCCATTTTCAAGAGGTAAAGGAAATATGTAAGGACACTCTAAGGCCTCAATCTGCCTACTCCTTAGAGTGATGGACAAAGGTGGGTAAAGGAAATATGTAAGGACACTCTAAGGCCTCAATCTGGCTACTCCTTAGAGTGGTGGACAAAGGTGGGTAAAGGAAATATGTAAGGACACTCTAAGGCCTCAATCTGCCTACTCCTTAGAGTGCTGGACAAAGGTGGGTAAAGAAAATATGTAAGGACACTCTAAGGCCTCAATCTGCCTACTCCTTAGAGTGGTGGACAAAGATGGGTAAAGGAAATATGTAAGGACACTCTAAGGCCTCAATCTGCCTACTCCTTAGAGTGGTGGACAAAGGTGGGTAAAGGAAATATGTAAGGACACTCTAAGGCCTCAATCTGCCTACTCCTTAGAGTGGTGGACAAAGGTAGGTAAAGGAAATATGTAAGGACACTCTAAGGCCTCAATCTGCCTACTCCTTAGAGCGGTGGATAAAGGTAGGTTGGGTTGTTGTAGCTCGATTACGGGGCCTCAATCTGCCTACTCACCAAATCTCGCCGGAGATAGTCTGTGAGGTCTCAATGTGTTCAACCCGAGGCCTCAGAGAGATCTGGCAGTTCGTTGCAAGTCTTGTCTTATATATGTCGTTCCGTCTATCTGTTGCGTCATCAGTGAAAGTAGTGGGGTCACCGTCAATTAAGTGGGGGGCTTTGGTCACGGTATTTAGAGGAGGATTAAGAGGGTCACCGGCATTTGTTGAGGCAGATAATGATGCAATAAAATTGTCTGTGGAATTTATTTCCTTTTTGTGTGTTTGTAAAGAAGATATAATAGGTTTCCAAGTAGTCGGAAGACCATCATCTCTCTTATTTAAACAATCGGGACGTTTTTCAATCTCGATTGCTTCGCGGATAATTCTAGTTTTGAAATTGTAATAACAATAGCACCGGTTTACAATTTCAATTCTTCTATTGATATTAATTTTCATTTTAATGATAACTATATTACCTTAAGTACCTCCACCAACTTTTTAGGTTGCATTTTAGATAATAGGCTCTCATGGGAGACCCAGATAGAAGGAATATCATACAAATTGGGTAAGGCCTATTTTTGCATCATGAAGCTAAAGAACACCTTAAATGCAATTTATCTAATTAACGTGTATTTTGCTTTAGTGTATAGTGTGCTGGCATACAATATAATAGTGTGGGGTCATGCAAATGATATACATAGGGTTTTCATATGCCAAAAACGAGTAATCCGCCTGATTTTTGGACTACAACAAAGAGAACCATGCAGGACTACTTTTAAAACAAAACAAAAAAACTGTTGACAGCCACGGGGGTGTATCTGTATAAACTCCTGAGTTTGACATATGCACGTAGGAACAGGTTTACTAAAAAGAGTGCAGTTCACAGCTACACTACCCGGGCAAGAAATGACATCCACTTGCCAAATTACCAGTATATGGCATACAAGAAATCACCTGTGTATGCTGGCTGTTTTTATTTTAATATGCTTCCTCAGGAGATTAAGGCTGCGGATAAACTGAGCTGCTTTAAACATAGGTTGAAAACATTTTTGGTTGACAATTCTTTTTATCATATCAGTGAATTTACTGAAAGGTGTACAGGCCCTCAGCAACGGAGATAATGATAGTAATAGCTGTAAAAATAGCACCGTTGTAACTGTAAATTTAGGTTTAATGTAAACTGATTGTATATTTTGTAGTTGGTTCTGTATGTAAAGTGGTGTTGTTATTTTTTGACTTCTGTTTTGATATTCTAGACGAAGAAGTACCTCCGACAGAGATAGAAAATATTGTCATGACAAGTGCTGCCAAAGATCTTGAACTTCGGATTTCCTTAAAAACTGTTTAGTTCAACCTAAACACTGACTAAATTGAACTACTTCTCAGCAGGTGGCGTCTTATTCGGCCTCCGTTTTATAGCAGGCTCTCAATATTTGTACCTACTCAGCAAAGCCATGTTGTCATTTATCTACTCTTTTGTTTACATACCAAGCTTATAAAGCGGGACGGAGAAGAGGGGAGGACGGAGAAGGTACGGATCCTATTGTACTTATGCCTTTAGATGAGCTTGGGAGAGACTATATTTGTAACCTTTCTAAGCGGTCCAAGCGGTCTATTCGGCATTTATTACGCCTGAGAATAAAGTAACGTTATGAATTTTGAAGTCATCTAATGTTTTACAGAATAACTGTATTCCAGCAAATTTTCATAAAAAATTTGATTCCTTAGATAGGCTTTTAAACTCTCAAAACATTTCTTCAAATGAACGTAAATTAATGTTGATTAACCTTCGACACATTAGGCTGCTCAATTGGACCAATTAAAAAAAATATTGCTGAATAATGTAAATGTATTTTTCTAGGTTAATGGAAAATTGAGTTTAAAAAGTGTACATTAATGAAAATTGACTACCATAAGGCACTGGCTGTGTCCGAATATTAATATGAAATTTGTCGCAAGCAAAATTGTCTTAGCCCTCTTAGTTTTCGAGCTACAGGGCGATATTCAAAATATTGCATTTTCAGGTACCTCTTGTATTTTCGGTTGCCTGACGACTTAAAAAAAACTAGGGACGCAACAAGTGCGTTATGGTAGTGAATTTTTATTAAATGCTTCAAATTTAAATAACTCAATTTTCTATAAACTTAGAGAGTTTAATTTTAATACGTAGTAGGTCTTTCCTAAGGCAAGATATCCACAAAATTTCATTAAAATAACTTTGTAATTTTCGGAGAAAAAAATGTTTTTCCAAAGAAAATTTAAAATTTGAATAACTCAATTTTATCTAAACTTAGAAAGTTGAATTTTGGTACGTAGTAACATCTCTCCTGAGGCAATATATATAGTAAATTTAATTAAAACAGCTTTGTTACTTTCGAAGAAAAAATTTTTTCGAAACAAAACTCAAAATTTTCCCGAAAAACCCCGTTCGATTTTTTTGCGTAACAAACTCATCCAAGCCATTTATAAAAGAAAGGCACTTGCCAAGTTTCATCGAAATCGGTTAATTATTTTTTGAGTTATCAGACGGTTATATATATATATATATATATATATATATATATATATATATATATATATATATATATATATATATATATATATATATATACAATTTGCATTTTCACAAGCTCCTTAAAATATATAGCATTACGAGTCAATTTGAATAAACGAAAAAAATCCTAATTTTCATAATTCGAAAACAAAATTTTGCAGTATGCTATGCAAAAAAATGCTGCTGTTGGAAGCAAGTGACAGTTCCCAAATTTTGTTCTATGCCCTGTCACTGTTATATATATATATATATATATATATATATATATATATATATATATATATATATATATATATATATATATATATATATATATATATATATATCTGTGTGTGTGTGTGTGTGTGTGTGTTTCATTTTCAAATTTGGCTGTTTTTTTTTTAAATTTATTTATTGTGTGAAGTTATGACTATGGCAGTAAACCAAACTTTCGAACATTTTAAGAAATGCGATATCTTAGCTTGTTTAGACTACACTAAAAAAAATTGGATACAAATTTGCATAATCAGTCATTGTTTATTGGACATAGTTAACAGACCATCGAGTCTGAGGGATGAAGACCTGTCGAAATTCAGTATGGTTCCTAAATTGAAAATTTTTTATTTAGATTCTATTGCACCGGAAATTCTATTAAACAGAAGGGGAAGAAATTTAAAATGTAAAGATCCAGAACAGCAATCTTCCTCTTCTAAAAGTTGAACATTTTTTTTTAGCTTCTGATGATGCGAAAATAAGTTACCTTAATATTTATTACTATTAGTTTATCACATAAGTACTTTTCCAAGCCCTGCCTTTCTGGAAAGAGGGTAGGGATTCTTAACGTGCCCAGCATCGACCGACGACTTCACGCCCTTTCCGACACGCTGAACGTGCAGGCATTCAACTTGCTCAAATACAATGTCACAAGCTCGGTTGGTGTTAATTTTACACTATGTCCGAAAAAAGTGAAAGGGCAACGCTAGAAATTGAACCCAGTACCCTTATTCGGTCCAGAGGCACACGTTCGTACAACTGAATCACCGATGCTCTAAGTACATTAGTGTAACTAATGTTTTATGAAACCGCTACTCTTATTTTGTTCGCAAATAAACTCATCCAAGCTAATGTAATACACCTGCCAAGTTTCTCCAAAATCCATGAACTATTTTTTATTCAAATAGTAAACATTTTCTCTATGACAACATATTTCTAAACTGGAAAGATTTCACATATTTATTTCGTTTCTTCATCCAATATAATGGTATTATTATGGTTTGTAAAGATACAATAGAACAGAATACCACAGTAACCTACAAGAACGGGAAATAGATTTATAGTCTCCAGTTTGTGTCCTTCGCCTTGTGTATGGTCAAGGTTGCCCGCGTTCCAAAGGCGTTGAGCATTTAGTCTGTTTTGGGTCGTGAATTAGGAATTTATTTTTAAATTCAATTCATTTTATATAAATGTTTACTATATATATATATATATATATATATATATATATATATATATATATATATATATACATATATACATATATTTGTGTGTGTGTATGTATGTATGTATAATTGTCTCTCTTTGTTTCTTGAACGTCGGCCTATTTCCGCGACTGTGGTCAGTCACCGTCACCAGGGAGCAGTTTCATCCCACTATCAAGGTAATTCTGCTGATCCCCTGCCTTTCTCTAAAGAGGGTAGGGGAATTCCATGTGCCCGACATCGCAAGGACACGGGACCGACGGCTTTACGCCCCCTCCGTACTCAAAAACAATGTCGCAACCTCCGTCGATGTTAAGTATGTACTGGAAAAGCGAAAGGGGAACATTGGAAATCTAACCCAGTAGCCGGTGGTTTAGAGGCACACGTTCTTACCTCTGAACCCCCGAGGCGCAATATATATATATATATATATATATATATATATATATATATATATATATATATATATATATATATATATATATATATATATATATATATATATTTACTATCATTATTTGTCAATGCAAATCGGTTACTGAAATTTCCTGAATTTTCATGAGCAGGCTTTTTATTTAATATTGTTATATCTATTTATTTCTCTGGCTTACCTTTTAAATTTTTAATACAATTGTTTTTAGAATCCAAGAGTGAGATGCATTTTTAGATAAATAATCACAGCCTAAAGGTAATATTGTCTCGTCGTCGCAACCACTTTTCAACTTCCTGTTCTGCTTATCAAAAGGTCAGCTTTCAGCCCCATTTATACATATCTATATATTTTCTTTATTGTTTGCTTTTTGGTTCATTGTAATCCTGACCTGACCTGACTTGAACGTCGGTCTATTTTCGCGACTATGGCCAATCACCGTCGCCAGGGAGCAGTTTCATCCCGCGATCAAGGTAATTTTGCCGAACCCCTGCCTTTCTCTAAGGAGGGTAGGGATATTTCATGTGCCCGACATCGTACGAACACGGGACCGACGGCTTTACTACGCCCCCTATTATTATTTTTTTATTTGTCGATACAAATCGGGTACTGAAATTTCTTGAATTTTAATGAGCAGGCTTTGTATTTAATGTTGTTATAACTATTTGTTTTCTCTAGCTTACCTTTTTAAATTTTTAATACAATTTTTTGCTTTTTTAGTTACATAATCACAGCCTAAAAGTAATATTGTCTCGTCGTCGCAACCACTTTTCAACTTCCTGTTCTGCTTATCAAAAGGCCAACTTTCAGCCCCATTTATACATATCTATATATTTTCTTTATTGAATGCTTTTTGGTTCATTGTAACCCTGCTCGTTAGTTTTAGCCACATTTACCATCATGTGTAAATTCATTTCTTTAGGGGATGTGATTCTAAAGGAGTACATTATGCAATTTGGCTGAAGGTCAAATTTTTGCATTGTGTTGATAAACCTCTACACATATGTGTGTACCTGTTGCAAATTAAATTAATGTCAAAACAGATCATGCATCTTTTAATAAAAATTGTTTGTATAATAATAATTGTGTGTTATTTAAAATTGAATAAATTTTTTAATTGCAAAATTACAACTATGTAGAGAAAAATAATTATGGTTTTGTGGAAAGTTCTGTTTTCTAATTAATAAAGTACATTAGCACATATAGTTGTTTCCTTTTCTTCTGAGTTATTCAGTGTTAGAAATTACATTATATATTAATTACAACATTTATTATAATTGGGAAGAAACCACCAAGGCTTGATGCAGCAAGTGTGTTTTGATAGCGAATTTTAATACCCCCCCCCCCAAAGAATCGTTAGTTAAACATATAAAAATAGTTTAAAAATTGTTTTCAAAATTCAAAAGTCGGGATCTTCCCATTAGTGATTTTTTTCTAAGAAAATTCACTAAAAAGACCAAAGACAAAAATAACATATAAGTAGGTATATGAAATTGTATGCAATAAGATTGATAAGTGTAAGGGAAAACAGTTCCGTTTTGTTTGTCTCGTACGAAATGTATGTCTGGTGTATTGCTACTTTTCGGCCTCTTAGCCCCGAGTGACTCTCTTTGGGTGTTAAACAAAAACTTCATTTATCATACACAAAGTTTGTGTCCTTGTATCCTTCTTTGGTCTCCAGGGGGAAAATAATATGAAATGATCATGACTCAAATTTTCGTTTAGCTAAAAACTTACAATTTGGTTAATAGTAGTATAGCCTATGTCATTGTAATTTGCCTACCAAGTTTTATTTAAATAACTTTACTATTTTCAGAGATACATTTTCCGTAAAAGACAAGTGGAAAATATAATATTATATGAAGACACGTGACAAATTTAAAAAAAAATTGTTTTGTAATTAGTTGTAGTTAAATATATATATATATATATATATATATATATATATATATATATATATATATATATATATATATATATATATATATATATATATATATATATATGCGTGTGTGTGTGTGTAATTATATTTATAAACATTAAAAAGCTAAACATATAACCCATACATTTGCAGTCATATCCAATATCTTTAGTTTAGTGCAAAATTAGTACATATATTCTACTTACTTATTTACTCCTACCATAATATTTGTAACATTGTAAAGGCACTAGCAACTAAGAATTGGTGGATGAACCGTTAAAACAATTTAATTCAATTATGTTATTTTTTACTTCAATATAATTTATAACATTGTTAATGTGATTCGGTCATAATAAAAGTGTGAGGATATTCTTATATCCTTTTTTCTAGGTAATTTTATAAGTATAATTTTCTCTGTAGAAAGTTTCTAAGCTTATTGCACGGAAATCATAAAATGATTTATTTGATAAACGAAAAGTGAATGTTTAAGCACCCGATTAAATTTTGTTCGTCAAATAATGCATTGTAAAATTAATGTCAGAGGCATATTTTACGGTTATTTTCATCATTGTTAACTAACTCATTTATTTTACCTTGTGAAAAGCTTATGGTCATCGAAGTATTCAATTTAAGTGTGTTTTTTATAACACTGACAACACTGCTTAGGCCGGAGGCAGCCGGTCATTTCATCCGACGCGGACGGCATCTGTTACACAGTTACCAAACTTGTAATGGCTCAGCTCAGTGACAATACAGTTGCACTTGTACTGATTTTGCCTCGGGCAGCGGTAGAAAACGTAGTCTGTGTACATTTAATAAAAACATAATTTAAAAAAAAACTAGAAGGGCTACATACTTAGATTTTATTGCAATCGAATCATTACATGTTCCTGCAGGTAATGAATAGTCAAAGTCATCTCTTTTGGAACATGTTCGTATATATAATCTTATCTAAATCATTGGAATATTTAAGTGAATTTCAATTAATTATAACTAATAACACAAAACATTTTTTTAAATTTTCAAACATTCATCACCACTTGTGGTTTGTCTAGATTATGCCCCTTTTTAAATTGTTCCCGTAGACCTAGTATTTCTTCAGATAATTACAATATAAGGAGGCCTTGTTTTCCTATATTAAAGTGATAGCTAAATGCCACCCTTAAGACTGACATTTTATGTTTTTCTAATTCTTTGACGTGCCTGTAGTATGTATGTACTTGATCAAGGGCTAATAAAGTTATATATATATATATATATATATATATATATATATATATATATATATATATATATATATATATATATATCTATATATACATGTATATATCACACCGATAACTCGGTGAGTACATTCTTTTTGCAAGTGGCGTGGATAAGTTCGATAGGCAGGAAAATCAGACCTGTTTTTCCGGAAATTTTTTTTTTTTTTTTGGAAAAAATTCATATCTTTGGAAATAACAAAACTATGCCAACCAGATTTGGCATACAAAGTTATAGGCACTTAATAAAGCAAAATGTAAGTGCCACTAAAAGTCAGAGAATACGCAGTAAACAAAATCTATTAAATATTGCAGACCACGTTTATCTTTTCATGGCGCAAAAAGTCCAAGAAGTGCCAGAAATAGTACTTTGGAATTTTTTTAAATTTTTCTCCTGTAAATGTCAAACTGGAGATTTGAAACGTGACAATTAGTATAAATATTGTGGTTTATAAATTGTAAATATTGCATAACATGTATATTATAATGTTTTAGATTTATGCTACACTTCTCATTTGTTAAAATAGTTGTAAAATCTGCCTCTAAAGACCTTACATATTACAAATAAATAACTTAAAATCATTATCGCTTATCTACCTTTTATTGCAGGGTGTGATACAAGGCTGCTTACAGTGGTGGAATTGTTAGATGCATGGCTGATGAGCAAAGGGGTGCCGGTTCAAATCTCATTAATTTCTCTTTCAACTTTTGGTGCAATTTTAACATTATGTGGTCAAATTGTGTAATTTCAATATTTTTTTAGGGACTTTTTGTTGGAAATGAAAGATAAGCACTTTTAAGACTTTTAATTCAAATTTCATAGTAGCTTTTGTTGCCCTTTGTTGGTAAAACCGTTCCACAGTTAACATAGACGTAGAGATTTGTGACATCAGAAGAGGTTGTTTTCTTCTCAACACTCGGACTCAATTTTTACAGCATTCACACGCAAAAGAATTTTCCCTGGGAAGCAACAGAAAAAGTATCTAGTTCTGTATTTAGATCAGATTTTGAATATTTTAAAAATTATTTCTATTAGCTAATTTTCTTGCACAAAATGTTCTTTTAATGGCGAATTTTCTTATAAATGAATTAACGAATTTTCTTTAAAGAAACATTTGTTGGGAATTTTTGTTTGAAAAATGATTCACATGATGGAACATTTTTTAAACGAAATTGGTCGAAAATAAGGTTTAAATGGATTTTCGTGCAAACAAATTATTTTATTTTCAATTTTAATTACAGTTTAGTTATATAATTTGAATTTTATGTATTCTTTTAGCAAAATTTTGTGTAAAAAATTTTTTATCCAAATTTGATGCCTGCTTTCATTTTAAAAAAAACACATTTGCCATTACAAACATTTTAATGAAAATTCACTACCATAACGCACATGCTACGTCCAGATTTTTTTTTCAGTGGGTTAAAGACGAAAACTAACACCTATTAAGCCAGAGAAGTAGTCTCTAAGTATAAATTTAGGATGATTTTTGTGCTTTTAGAAAATTAAAGATGGTGCTCATTATGACTGTACTGTTTATAGCAATGAATTACTCCTTGTTAAAAAGCTTTCTTATTTCCTTGATAATAAAATCCACGCGGTTATGAAACGCTTTAAAATAAACAAAACACATCCGTTAAAAATGTGTGAAAACTAATGTTCCGGCTGAAATTGCAGCCCCCTTTGTCTGAAGCATTGACCTAGCATGTGAGATCAACCACAACGGCAGAAGGCAGAAGCTGCAAGAGGCAAAGGCCGGTGACTCTTGTTGCTTCTTCTCTTGCCTGAGATGTGATAAAGAAAAGGCATATACAAAGATGCAGATGCATGCTAGTAGGAAGCAGCGCACATTCTGTTTAAACGCAGATTGCATTCAGTTCTTGTAATAAACTATTGTCCACTAGACCACTCTAAGAATGGCATGCTATCAAATTAGATGCCGTAATCAGCAATGGAAAGAACTGAAAGGCATAGGGAAGATGTGACTTCAACTTCAGCTAAACTAATATAAATTTCAATAACAATGACATCTGTATAATGCGTCTGGACCTAGATTTTAAACTTATCTAAAATCATAAGTACACTTCGAGAACCCAAATCACCACACAAATACCATATCATAAACATATAGTTTGGAACAGCGAAATTGAATCAATTCAGTATCTTATTTATTCTGCATATTTATTAGAAAAAGTCTGGACGCAGCAAGTGCGTTATGGTAGTGAATTTTCATTAAAATGTTGTCAATAGCAAATATGTCTATTCTTTTAACGAAAGCAGGCATGAAATTTGGTTGCCAGTATAACCTATATAGGGTGAAAACTAAAGAGACCGATTTGCGTCCAGAGAATATTTTTTTTAAGAAACGCAGAAACACATCTATTTTAATATTGAGGGGAACATGTTTTCACATTACACTCAACTTTGTCACATCAACCTCTTAAGGGTGGTGATAACAACCCTTATATTTTAAATAGGGAACATTGGTCGAGTTTTACATCATTTCAAAGCTCTTTCTTTTCTGAATTCATCACACTAATTCTTTTGGAAGGTTTATTAACTCGTTTATAAATTATTTACAGTTGGAGTTGCAGGAACGTATTTCATTCATTGTGATAAGAAATGCACTATTTAGTCAATTTTTCGTTAAAAAACTAAAAAACAAAACCAAACGTTCAAAAATGTTTATTCAGTTAAGTAAGTGTTCAAATTGTTGACCACCAGCTTCCATACAAAAGTATAAATTTTGTTTAAAACGAGCTCTGACATTCTGGAGCATTTGTGTAGTTATTAGACGGCATTCTTCAACAATGCGTCGTCGTAATTCTTCCAGAGACTCCGGTTCTGTTGCGAAAATTCTACTCTTTAAATGGCCCCATAGAAAGTCTAAAGGAATTAAAACCGGTGATCTAGGTGGCCAATCTATAGCACCTCTACGCACAATCCATTGCTCTGGAAACTCTCTGTTCAAAAACTCCATAACACGTTGTCAAAAATCGGAGGAGCTCCATCTTGTTGAAACACTAACTGATTTTCTTGATAGCGATAATCATTTTCAACAATGTCAATTAGTAGAGCGTAAACGATATATTATAGTAACTCCAAATACGTTTCGCCACTCAAATTGCCATTAAGAAAAATTGGTCCGATTAAACGGTTTCCAAAAATGCCACTCCAGACATTCAATTTCTGTGGAGTTTGAGTGTGGACTTCGTGAAAATTTCTTGGATTATTATCTGCCCAATAACGATAATTATGGCGATTGACTGTAGAGTTTAATAAAAACGTACACTCGTTTGAAAAACAGATATTGAACAGAAATTTCCTGTTATCAGCTATTCGTGCAGTCATAACTTCACAAAACTCCAGCCGCCGATCAAAATCATCTTCATTCAATTGTTGTACAAGATGAATTTTATACGGGTGAAATTTATGATGCTTCAATATTCGCTGAATAGTTCTGCTTTTGATGTTTGAAACAGTGCTCAAAGTTGGGCCTGCAGCAATTTGTCCTAAAACTTCAATCTCAGTAGTCTCATTTCTAACCGGAAATTCACGTTCAGGATCCCGTTTTTTGTTGACTACTGAACCAGTTTGTCCAAACTTTGCAACTAACTCCAAAATGCATTTTCTGTTAACATGTCTGTTCGGATGTCGTTCATTAAACAAATTTGCGGTACGATTGGCACAGTCATCGTTTTTGAAAAAAAAAGAGTAATTATTTCAACTCTTTCTTCTACAGAATACACCATTGTGAAATTAATTTTCGGTGGTACTATCAAGTATCAAACCGACCGATAAACTGAAATAATAAACCGCATTTCTCTCATTCCGATAAGAAATATTCTGATAGTCAATTTTTTGTTTACAAACCAACAAAACATTGACTGTCAGCACATTTCTTATCGGAATGAGTAAAATGTTTTTTGCATCTTCAACTGTGAATAATTTTTAAACGAGTTGATATAACTTCTAAAAAAATTTGTGTGCTGAATTCATAAAGAAAGAGCTTTCAAATGATGTAACAGTCGACTATGTTCCTTATTTAAAATATAAGGGTTGTTATCACCACCCTTAATGGGTTGATGTGACAAAGTTGAGTTTTATGTCAAAACATGTCCCCCTCAATATTAAAATCGACGTGTTTCAGCGTTTCTTAAAAAAAATCTCTGGACGCAAATCAGTCTGTTTCGTTTTCAATGCGCCACCCTATATAGTAGAAACAATGTACCATATTTAATCAAAATAACTTTATTGTTTGAAAATGTAAAAGATTTTTCGAAAGCAAACTCAAAATGTTCCCGAAAGAACTCCTACATGGCTATCATTACCCCAACTAGTTGGGGTAATGGTGACATACGGCCACTACTACCCCAATGAACAGATGAAAGTTTTCTAAGCACAACAATCGCCCCTCAACCATACATCCCCATTTTTAACGAATTCCCCGCACACTGAACATATGTCAGTCTCATTCGCATCTTTGTCCTCGTCTTCTGAACTTATTTCCCTGTAAGTTTTGTTATTCTTTCCTCCAGATAACTTTACCCCCTTCCCAACTTTATGGTTTCCTTTATGATCGCCAATAACGTCGTGAGAAAAAACTTTTCTTTTATAGCTCTATTCCGTACTAGGTTTCGCATGTCTTTGCTGTGCTATTACTTTTTTATCAGCCTTTTCTTGGAGAACGTCTTTCTTTGGTATGGACGTAATTATTTGGGAATGCTGTTTTGCGGTCGCCCTCCTACCCCCACTAGTTATGGATTTTGATGGTCCGGGTAACGGTAAAATTTCGTGGAAAAACTTTTTACTGTCTGAATATTGGGCTTTTGATGGCTTTACTACTTCCAATTGTTCCTCGCATGCTGGGGGTTGACCCAGCTGAGGAGCTGGAACTATATCTCTTTCGGGAGTCTCCTGACGATCATGAATAACAGAAACGTCGTTGATAAAACCAAGACGTAGACGATAGCGGAAACTTCTAGAGAACCTGTCCCAACTAATGAAGTGTAGAAGTTATAATAAAATGACGAGAGCTGCTGGAGTCAGAGAGTCATAGATGCGACGGCAGGGGGACATCACATTAGATTGTGATAATAATGATTAAAATGTATCTGAAGTATATTGGTACCAGGATTTTATTTACATTCCACTAGCTACACGCCTAAGTAAAGGTAAAGTTTAACGTGAATCACCGTGTATTGTTTGTTGCAAGCATAAAATAAGACGTTCATGTACATCACAATAAAATGAAGCAGCCACATGTCAACGCTGATATTTTATCAAAAAGTGACGTCTATTACCCATTACATGTTAACAATAAAATGATCAATTATGGTAACACGCCAACTTCTCGTTAGAATTAATTTGTATAAATAAAAATATTTTCCAGATAGCTGCGTGACTAGGATGCTGAACATTAGCGCAAACGTTCTTATAATAGATACATATAATAAAGCACAACATTTTCATTTTTATGGACAAAATCCTATGCCATCTAATGCATCATACCATAGATCTAATGAGGTTGTTTCTTTCTCATTCAAACGGACATCTTAAGAAAACTGCATTATTATTGATATTGTTATTTTATCATGGTCATTTAACAAATTTATACAGACACGATCTGATTGGACCACGAGTCCTACAGCTGCTTGGAGTCAGTGGCGGCTGATGCCTAAGATTTTTGGTGTGCTGCATGAAAAAACGTAAGGATAAATAAAATTATGATTTAAGAAAACGGACAATTTTATGGCACAATAATTACATTACTTTTTTTTGGATAATATAACGATATAAATTTTTTTTACTCAAAAACGCCGGAGGACAACTCAAGAGAGCTCTTATGTTTCATGTTTGGCAGGTGGTAGTGGACTTTTCCCTTACGTGATACAAAATGATTTTTTCACGCCCGAGGAGGTACCACCCCTTACATCCAGTCCCAACGGACGTTTCCGGTTCTGGTTTATCAGTCAGTTTCCCTTATAAACAAAAATGATGATGGCTCGTCCTTGTACAATAGATTCCGTAGATAAAATACCTCTCCATTCAGATCTCCGGGAGAGGGGTGTGCAGGGGCGCCGGCATCAAGATTTAACATATCCTTCTCGAATACATGTGGCCTAAATTCTAACCTGAACTCCGTCCACTATTTCCTCCAGGCTAATAGGCCCCAACTCCTCGTCCTCACCGAAACCCAAATCAGTGCCAAAACAGGCACCAATCACCTTAATTTCCCGCGGTATGAGCTCCTTACTTCCTTTAAATTGCATGCAGCGTGTGCGCATACCTCCGTAGCAATCTACCTTGCACCAGACTCCTCAATTTAGAAGCTGGAAGAAAAGACATAATTTGGATGAAACTCTCTCTCAGGGCTGCAACTAAATTCATCTGTTGCATTTACCGGTCACCTTCTGACAACAACTTTGTCCAGCTCTTCGATTACCTTTCTGAAAAAACCGACCATTTGATTTCTGAATATCCTTCCTCCTGGGTCCCTATTCTTGGTGACTTCAATGTCCATAATAAGAAATGGCTAGGATCTTCAAAAACAGATCCACAAAGGAGAGCAGCGGAGGCATTTGCAGTCAACAATTCTTTAGCCAATATGATTCAGCAACCTACTTACTTTCCTTGCATCCCAACACACAACTCAAATCCCTTGGATCTCCTTCTTACTACAAAACCTGACTGCCATAAGATATCAGTCACCGCCCCCCTTGGTCGCTCAGACCACGGCATGGTCACTGCTTCCTGCGAAATGCAACCCGAGGTCACACAGTCATCACACCCACGTATCGTTTGGCACTACAACTCCGCGAACTGGGACGAAATGCGGAATTGCTTTTCCCCATTTCCATGGCGTCTGTCTGCTTCTCTCATCCTGACCCCTCTGATATCTCACAAAACGTCACCGAAATTATCCAAGCTGGCATGGAATTATTTATTTCACGTACACAGAAAACCTCTTCAGCCACTCAAAAGCCCTGGTTCTCTAAATCCTGTGACAAGGCCAGACTTAAAAAGGACAAAGCTCACAAAACGCTTCTACACAATCCCAGTCAACAAAACCGTCAAGCATTTAACGACGCAAGAAACCGCTATGTCCGCATTCTTTTTGAGGCAAAAAACTCGTTTAATAGCCACATCAAAAACAAAGTCCTCTCAAGCTCCAACAGAAACAAACCTTTCTGGACTCTTGCTAAATCTATTGGGAATAATTTCTACAAGAGCACGTTCCCACCTCTTATTTCAGGGGATGAAATTGTTTCTACCGCCCTAGGCAAGGCTGAACTTTTTGCCTCGTTGTTCGCCGGCAATTCTACTCTCAACCCACCTCCAAATGTTCAACCACCAACAGCCCCCAATGTCGCGCATAAAATGACCGATATCATTTTCAAAACTAAAAAGGTACGAAAGATGCTCTCTTCTCTTAATACCAGGAAAGCCTCTGGCCTTGACGAGATCCCAGCAATTATTATTCGCCTTTATTAAATACAATAAAAAAAAAGAACATTAACAAAGAACTAAAATACACAACTCAAGCTAATCTAAGCTATGAACTAAGGTGGAACCCCATGGCGAAATCTATCCCTTGGCTAATCGACTCAACCATGAAGTTCCCTCATATAATAGTGCAACGTGAGCAGGTATGTGATCCACTACAACACAATACAACCAACCACACTCACATTGCAAGCAGTAGCCTTTACAAATTAAGAATGTATTATTATTATTAGCACTACTAATATTGTTCACATTGTTCGCATTATCTATACCACTAATATTGCTGGGAGAGGAAATACCTCTTAAATGTGTTTTTGAATGCACTGTCGGTAAGACTCAAATATGCACGAGGTAACCAATTATAAAGTTCAACAGCATTATGAATAAAAGTCCTTTTAAACATAGCTGTCCGATGACGCGGAATCGTTAACCGATTTGGGTACCGAATATTGACGTCATGAGCCCCACCTCTGAAGGAGAATTTTTCCTTCGGAGAAGATGGTGATGAGCGACCATTAATCGCGGCCATAACAAATTTTGTTATGGCCTTTTGTTTTAAAAAAATGCGCACCAGAACTTGCTCCTGTCCTGACTCGTCTGTTTCAGACATCTTACAATAGAGGCATATTCCCTAGTAACTGGAAAACAGCTCGAGTACAACCCATCCCCAAGAAAGGGCCCAAAGCGCTACCTAGCAACTACATGCCTATTTTTCTCCTTTCAGTCATCTCTAAAGTGATGTAAAAGTATATAAACACCGAATTAACAACATTTCCTGAAAAACACAGTCTAATCCACGATAGGCAGTATGGATTCCGTCAGCGCAGATCAACTGCCGACCTCCTTTCTTTTGTCGCCCATTCTTGGAACAAGTCTATGGAATTACACGGTGAATCCCAGATTGTCGCTCTAGACATATCTAAAGCATCCGACCAAGTCTGGCACGCAGCGCTGCTTAATAAACTTCCGGCCTATGGCCTACCACCAAAACTCTGTACCTGGACTGCAAATTTCCTCTCCAACCGGAGCATTTCTGTTGTCGTGGATGGCCATTCCTTTAAACTGTATCCAATTAATGCAGGAGTCCCTCAAGGTTCAGATTTAGCCCCTATTTTGTTTCTTCTCCACATCAATGATCTCCTCTCTAGCACATCCGACCCAGTTCACATATACGCGGACGACAGCACCCTCCACTCAAATATACAATATTCTAAGCCTGTCTCTTTAGCCCAATTAGATGAGGATCGCAGACTCCTGGAGGGTTTTGTCTCTGTGGATCTCCAAAAAATATTAGACTGGGAAAGTAGAAATCTTGTACAATTCAACTCCACCAAATCTCAGTCTTGCTTTCTATCTCATAAGAGATACACCAGCCCTAGACCCATCACAATGAACAACCAAGTTATTCAAAGTACTGAGTCCTTTTCACACGTTGGCATTTCTGTGGATCAAAATCTTAATTGGCAACAACATGTCACATCAATTGCAGAAGCGGCTCCTAAGAAATTAGGTTTCCTCTTCTAGGCTCGCAAATACTTTTCACCAGCTAATCTCTATACCTTATATACTTCACAAATAAGGCCAAACCTCGAATACTGCTCCCACATCTGGGGTGCCGCTGCCGCTTATTCCCTCGCTATTCTCGACTCCATTTAGAAGAGAGCTACACGTCTCATCGGTGACCGTACCCTCACCCAAAGGTCACCAAACATAGAGCATCTTGTTATTCCCGCTCTTTTGTCCCGAGGACTTCCAAGTTGTGGAATTCCTTGCCGGCACATGTTTTCCTTCTCCCCCGAACCTCCAAACCTTCAAGTCCAGAATTAACAAGTTGCCTCTTTCCTCCTTGTCGACACCCACGGTACGATAGTATTTAGGGTGTAAGCTCCCGTGGTGTGTTGTTGAAATAAAAAAATAAAAAAACGTCACCAGTTAAGGGGTAAGGCCTTATGGATTTTAAACTCACACAACATTAAAACAGGACTCAATAATTTTCACTGGCACAGATTGATATGATATAGTGATACAATAATACAGTAACCGCATTAAAGCGAATCAGGTGACAAAAAACAATAATATTCAGTTTGTAGCGAGTATAACTGTCCTTCGAGCACAATTTATTGTTTATAACAGAATTGGCATGTTAATAGTACAAGCTGGCATGCACGGAAATGAGGTCTAATATCTAATATATTTTAAAACAGTACAAGTCATGAACACCTCACAGATTATATATGTTTATATACACAGTGTGGAATGTGAGAATGAATATGTTATTATTTTAACGTAGTTCGGTGTTCAGATAGCTATACCAATAAACCTTAATCTTCGACACCTACTACTTCATTAGTTTTTACTCTTATATGTAAACTTTGTGACATACTTGATAATTGGAATGTAGTTCATGCTACACTAGTGCTGCCCTCAAGTTCATCTACGTAAAATTCCAAACAAATAATATAAATTAACAACAGCAATTTAAGCACTCACACCTTCACCTATTTTCTTAAGAAAAAAGCCTGGACGCAGCAAGTGCGTTATGGTAGTGAATTTTCATAGAAATGATCTGGCACAAAATATTTTATTATAACTTTTTTTCCTTGTAACATAGAAATCTAAATTTTGGTGTATAGTTTACTTTTTATATCGTAAACCTACCTACGAAATTTGGTTATCACAGCTTTTTTATTTTCTGGGATAAAATTTTTTTTCGAATGCAAACTCAAAATTTTCCCGGAAAACCTCGTCCGATTTTCCTGACTAACGAACTTACTTTTGGAAGCAGATGGATCGGACGCGGTGGACCTCAGCCATGGGCTGCTCGATCCCATGATTTAATTCCTATGGACTTTTATTTATGAGGGCATCTCAAAAGTATTGTTTATAAAGCAAATGTTGAAAGTGTTGATGATATGCAGCAAAGAATTGTACTTGGATGCGAACAAATTAGAAATACACCAGAAATATTTCAGAGTACGACGTTGTATGCTCCGCAGAATATGAGAGTGTATTGAAGTGGAGGGTGGACATTTTGAACATTTATTGTAGTCAGGTATCATAAAATTTTATAAAATTTTTTATTTGTTGTTTTATTTATTGTAAAAATTTGCAGACAATACAATTAATTACTTGAGAAAAATTAATTTTTGAGCGACATCGACATACAAAAATTAAAATATCTCGAAAATGGTGTGTCTGAGATATTTGGATCAAATATACTTTTTTGCCTACAATTGATAAGGGCTGGAATGTAGCTATACGGTAGGTCGATATTACTGAGTGTCAAAAAATTATAGCCAGTTGAATGCAAGCATAGTCTTACAGGTGGCGCACTCTACCAGCAGTGTTATTAACAATAAAATATTTAAATTTCTTGCCCTCGAAAACCCTCGCTGGCCAACTTTCACGCCAAATTTTAATTTGACTCAGACTTATTCGTGAAAAACTGACAAAAACAAATAACTTTAACACTCTGTATTTAAAAAACTGAGCATTTGCGGACCCATGTTTATATGAAAAAATAATATTATTTTTTTGTGCTGAATGTGCACCTGTAACATAGACCATCATTTTTGAAACACCCTGTATATATATATATATATATATATATATATATATATATATATATATATATATATATATATATATATATATATATATATATATATATATATATAAACATATAAAAATAGAAACTGACCCCGGATATGGGTTCTAGGGGTCCTAGTTCGCGCTCATTTGCAATTTTTTTTTTTTTTCAAAATTTAAAAGTTTGGATCTCCCCATTAGTGAATTTTTTCCACGAAGATTCACTAAAAGGACAGTCACTGGTTTCGCCCTAGGTTGCCGTCATATTACAGAAGAAATTATGAATCAGTTTAAGATTTTTTTTTGATCGCAAAATAACTTTTAACTACATTCCACGTTTAAAGGAAGGAATTCTGATTTAACAAAAATGTTAACACAACTAATATACGTTCTAATACCTCGGGATCGAGTGTTTGTCAATGAAATCAATTTTTGTAAAACACTAAAATGCGGCGCATGAAATTTAAAAAGTCTGGACGCAGCAAGTTCGTTATGGTAGTGAATTTTCATAAAATATTTTCAATGGCAGATTTTTGTTTTAATGAAAGCAGGTATCAAATTTGGCTAAATATTTTTTTACACAAAATTCTGCTAAAAGAATACATAACATTCAAATTATATACCTAATCTGTAATTAAAATTGAAAATAAAATAATTTGTTTGCACGAAAATCCATTAAAACCTTATTTTCGACGAATTTCGTTTAAAAAAAGTTTCATCAATTGAATAATTTTTCATACAAAAATTCTCAAATGTTTCTTCAAAGAAAATTGATTAGATTCATTTATAAGAACATTCTCTATTTAAAGAATATTTCGTACAAGAAAATTCGCTAATATAAACGAAATAAATAAAAAAACTGGTTCGATTTTCCTGGCCAACCAACCATTTCAAGTTATTTACCCACCTACCAAGATATAATTTTTCACAAAAACTTTTTCGACGACACAACAAAAATTTCATGAAAATTTGCAAACAATTTTTCAAGAAAATTGGTAAACATTTTTTTTATAATAACTTATAAAACATTTATCATTAATTACCAAAATTTTACAAAAACATCTTAGAAAAAATTATTTCTACGAAGCACAAAAAAAATTCTGCGAATACTGGCTAAATATCTTTTTACACAAAATTTTGCAAAAAGAATACATAAAATTCAAATTATATACCTAATCTGCAACTAAAATTGAAAATAAAATAATTTGTTTGCACGAAAATCCATTAAAACCTTATTTTCGATGAATTTCGTCTAAAGAATGTTCCATCAAGTGAATAATTTTTCATACAAAAATTCGCAACAAACGTTTCTTCAAAGAAAAGTTATGAAACTCATTTATAAAAAAATTCGCTATTGAATGAATATGTTGTACAAGAATATTATCTAATAGAAATAGAAATAAATTAAATGAATAGAACAATATTCAAAATCTGATTAAATACATAATTAGACACCTTTTCTGTGGCTTCACAGAGAAAATTATGGATGCTGTAAAAATTGAATCCGGTTGTAGAGAAGAAAACAACCTCTTCTTATGTCACAAATCTTTACGTCTATATGTGAAAACTGGAACCTGTGATGAACACTAATAAGTACACTTGGAGAACCCAAATCACCACAACACATATTTCAGAGACCTTACGATCGTTTCGTTGACCATGTTAACATCTTCAGAATTTCAGTCAACATCTTAGAATTTTTCTTCTTCTGAAGATGTTGACATGGTCAACGAAACGATCGTAAGGTCTCTGAAATATGTGTTGTGGTGATTTGGGTTCTCCAAATGTACTTATTCTTTACGTCTATGTTAACTGTGGCACGGTTTTACCAACTAAGGGCAACAACAGCTACTATTAAACTTGAATTAAAAGTCTTAAATGTGCTTATCTCTTCTTTGCAACAAAAAGTCGTTAAAAAATATATTGAAATTACACAATCTGATCAGATAACATTAAAATGGAATCAAAGACGAAAAAAAAGTGAAAAGGAAAATTCACTCAACGGTGAGATTTGAACCCGCGTCCCTTCGCTCATCAGACAGGCATCCTAACCATTACACCACGTAAGGCTTCTGGAAAACTGCAATGAAGAACAGTAGATAACCGATAATGGTATAAAGTTATTTATTTGTATTATGTAAGGTCTTTAGAGGCAGATTATGCACTTATTTTAACAATAAGAAAAGTAACATAAATCTAGAACATTCTAATACACATTTTATGCAATATTCCCCATTCATCAACTGCAATAGTTATACTAATTTTTACGTCTCAAATCTCCAGTTTGACAATTACGGGAGAAAAATTATAAAATTCTCAAAATAATATTTCTGGTACTTCTTGAACTTTTTGCGCCATAAAAAGATAAACATTGTCTGTAATATTTAATAGATTTTGTTTAACACATACAATATTTTGGTATTGCGTCTTCTTTGACTTTTAGTGGCACTAAAATTTTGCATCATCAAGTGCCTATAACTTTTTTTCCTTTCTAGATAGGGACCTAAATTTAGGTGGAGAGTTTGGATTTTACAACAAAAACCAACTTGCCAAATGTGGTTGCAACAGCTTTGCTATTTCCGGAGATATAATCATTTTTTTTCAGAAGAAAACCAAAAATTTTCGCGGAAAAACTAGTCCGATTTCCTGGATAACAAACTTATCCAAGCCACTTGCAAAAATAATTTCCTCACCAAATTTTATCAAAAGCAGCCCTTTATTTTTTGAGTTATCGCTGTGATATATATATATATATATATATATATATATATATATATATATATATATATATATATATATATATATATATATATATATATATAAACATATAAAAATTGAAACTGACCCCGGATATGTATTCTAGGGGGCCTAGTTCGCGCCCATTTGAAGAAATGTTTTTAAAATTCAAGTCGAGATCGCCTTAGTGAATTTTTTAAAGAAAATTCACTAAAAACAATACTTAAATGAAAAAAAGTCTGGACGCAGACTCTTTTTGGAAAGTCAGTATGTATTCTACGGCAGTTATACAGACTGGTCCAAAAGTAGTAGTACACAGAGCAAAAGTAGATTTTTCAGATCAAAACATTACGACCTAGCCAAATTGACTTTAGTACACCAGTCAAAATTAAAATAGATACAGTGTTATTAACTGAGAAATTTAATTTCGATTTTCTTTGTGATTTAGAAAAAATATTTGGCGTATTGTCTTGAAAGCTAGTACATATGAGTTTTGCATAGCGAAAAATATGTATTTACGATTTTCCGAAATGCTCAACCGTTCTGGGGGAAACCCTGGTGCAACCTTATACAATGGATACCCTGTATAACGTAACGACAACTGTAACACATCATTTATTTAGCAGAATCGTTTATTAGTTGTTGTTTTCAGAAGACCTACTTCCATGTGAATAATTGCAAATGGCTAACTGAATCCTTTGAGAAATCTAGCATACCTTTTATGAAACCTAAAAAATATCACCTGACAATAATTGATTACGGTTCATGAATCTTTCCATACCATAATGAACCTCATTAACATATGAAAAGGCGTCTTCTACTCTAATCTGTGAATACGGAAGAGTGAGGAGAAGAGAAATAATAAGAAGAATGAATGAAGGAATTGCGACATCAACTGAATTGAAGAAATCGCTGAATATGTCATTGAGTTCGGATTATAATGGCATTCCATCTGTCGGTATTCCAGACTCTAGATGCTCAAATTATAAAACTTAAATGCGCTTGCAGCAGCCTCAACTGTAATTATTATTGCAACTGTAGACCCGTTAGATAACATTTTATTTACAAAACTCTTTTGTTGGCATTACTATGTTGAAAACTGCATGCAGAATAATTAAAGGTCTGGACGTAGCAAGTGCGTTATGCTAGTGAATTTACATAAAAATGTTTTTAATGGCAAATATGTCTTTTTTTTAAATGAAACCAGACATCAAAGTTGGCTAAATATTTATACACAAAATTTTGCTAAAAGAATACATAAAATTCAAATTATATACCTAATCTGTAATTAAAATTGAAAATAAAATAATTTGTTTGCACGAAAATCTATTAAAACCTTATTTTCGACGAATTTCGTTTAAAAAATGTTCCATCAATTGAATAATTTTTCATACAAAAGTTCTTAACAATTTTTTTTAAAGAAAATTTACCAAATTGATTTATAAGAAAATTCGCAATTAAAAGAACATTTTGTGCAAAAAAATTCACTAATAAAAATATATTAAATAACTTACAAAATATTCAAAAGCTGATCTCAATACAGAACGAGATACTTTTTCTATGGCTTCACAGAGAAAATTATTTTGCGTGTGGATGCTGTAAAAATTGAATCTGGTTGTAGAGAAGAAAACAACCTCCTCTGATGTTACAAATCTCTACGTCTATGTTAACTGTGGAACGGTTTTACCAACTAAGGACAACAACAGCTACTATTGAACTTGAATTAAAAGTCTTAAAAGTGCTTATCTTTCATTTTCAACAAAAGGTCGCTAAAAAATAATTGAAATTACACCATCTGATCAGATAACGTTAAAATTGAGTCAAAGACGAAAAGTTGAAATTCAGTCAACGTGAGATTTGAACCGGCGTCCCTTCGCTCATCAGCCATGCATCTAACAATTCCACACTGTAAGCCTTGAATCACAGTCTGCAATGAAAGGTAGGTAACCGATAATGGTCTTAAGTTATTTACTTGTAATATGTAAGGTCTTTAGAGGCTGATTTTGCAACTATTTTAACAAATGAGAAGTGTAGCATAAATATAAAACATTCTAGTATACATTTTATGCAATATTTACCATTTATAAACCACAATACTTATACTAATTGCCGCATTTCAAATCTCCAGTTTGGCATTTACAGGGGAAAATTTATAAACATTTCAAAGTAATCTTCCTGATACTTCTTGAACTTTTTGCGCCATGAAACGATAAACGTTGTCTGCAATTACAATTGACAATAAAAAAATTTGTTTGCACGAAAATCCATTAAAACTTTAATTTCTAAAAATGTTCCAATAGAATAATTTTCAAAAATTCACAACAAATGTTTTTTCAAAGAAAATTCATTAAATTTATTTATAAGAAAATTTGCTATTAAAAGAACATTTTGTACAAGAAAATTCGCTAATAAAAATAAATTAAATAAATTTAAAAAACTGGTCTGATTTTCCTGGCCAAAGAACCGTTTCAAGTTATTACCCCACATTCCAAAATATGATTTTCCACAAAACTTTTTCGACGACACTTAACAATAATTTCTGGAAAATTTGCAAACAATTTTCCAAGAAATTCCATAAACATTTTTTTAATAATAACTTATTAAACATTTATCATTAGTTACCAAAATTTCACAAATACATCTTACAAAAATAAAACGCTCTGATTTAAAAATAAATGTTTCAAATTTAAATAGCTCAGTTTTCTGTAAACCTAGAAAGCTGGTTGGCACATAGTTAGCTATTTCCCAAAGCAATATGTACACCAAATTTCATCGAAATATCTTTGTAATTTTCGGAGAAAAAAATTTTTTTCGAAAGGAAACTCAAAATTTTCCCGGAAAACCATGTCAGATTTTTCTGGCTAACGAACTCATCCAAGCTATTAATAAAAGAAAGGCACTTGCCGAGTTTTATCAAAATCGGTTAATTATTTTTGGAGTTAGCGGTTGGATACATACATACATACATACATACATATATATATATATATATATATATATATATATATATATATATATATATATATATATATATATATATATATATATATATATATATATATATATATATATATATATATATAAACATATAAAAATCGAAACTGACCCCGGATATGGGTTCTAGAGGCCCAAATTCGCGCTCATTTGCAAAAATGTTTGCAAAGTTTCACCATTGATACCTCTCTATTAGTGAATTTTTTTAAAATAAAAATTCACTAAAAAATGATTTCTACGAAGCACAAAGAATTTCTGCGAAAATTGGCTAAATATCTTTTACACAAAATTTTGCTAAAAGAATACATAAAATTTAAATTATATACCTAATCTGTAATTAAAATTGAAAATAAAATAATTTGTTTGCACGAAAATCCATTAAAACCTTATTTTCGACGAATTTCTTTTAAAAAATGTTCCATCAAATCAATAATTTTTCATACAAAAATTCGCAATAAACGTTTTTTCAAAGAAAATTCTTTAATTCATTTATAAGAAAATTCGCTATTAAAAGAACATTTTGTATAAGAAAACTAGCTAATAGAAATAAACAAAAAAGTATTCAAAATTTGATCTAAATACATAACTAGAATCTTTTTCCTTGTCTTCACAGAGTAAATTCTTTTGCGTGTGGATGCTGTAAAAATTGAATCCGGTTGTAGAGAAGAAAACAACCTATTTGACGTCACAAATCTCTACCTCTATGTAAACTGTCGAACGGTTTTACCAACTAAGGGCAACAACAGCTGCTATTAAACTTGAATTAAAAGTCTTAAAAGTGCTTACCTTTCATTTTCAACAAAAAGTCGCTAAAAATAATATTGGAATTACACAATCTGACCGGATAACGTTAAACATTGAATCAAAGACGAAAAAAAGTAAAAAAAAAGTTGAAAGAGAAATTCAGTAAGGGTGATATTTGAACCGGCGTGCCTTCGCTCATCAGCCATGCATCTAACAATTACACCACTGTAGGTACTTAATCACACTCCGCAATGAAAGGTAGGTAACCGATAATGGTCTTAAGTTATTTGTTTGTAATATGTAAGGTCTTTAGGAGCAGATTTTGCAACTATTTCTTTTAATACCGAAGGCATACATTGTGTAAAGAAAACTCTATTCAGCTGTCTCAAACGCGCGGTGATATAAATAAGGCGCAAGTTTCAAGATTTAAGCAGAAACACAAAAAGCCACACAAATATACAGTTGAAACGAACTAACGAACGAGGGGGACTCTTTCATTGGCTGAGTGGAAGAACCCATAAATATTTTCTCTTGTGTTGTGCACAGTAAAATTTATTACCTATTAGTGTCATGACTCAATGAAGAAACATGTGCATCTAGTCCAGTGTGTCTAAATGGTCATATTTTTAGTTAGATATACAACAAAATTCAGAGACAGACGAAGCCCTCTTGTTTACTTTCGCACATCTGTGTATCCCGATAAAAGTGTGAACGGGTCAGCGCAATAATTACCTCGATAAAACCGAAATCCCCTAAAAAGCGGTCTCGTTAAATCAGAAACATTTTCGCACTGTCTCTAACACAAGTCCATTCAAATCACCAAAATTTGCTCGTTAAATGAGAAGTTCGTTAAGTCTGCTACTCGTAAAAAGCGGACCCTACTGTATACATTTTATGCGGTTCTCAGTTCAATACAAACATCCAAGGTGTTAATATACCTTCCTACACATTCTATTTACAACAATTACAGTAATATATACCATCAAAACATTTACAAGTTGCATTAAAGGTGGGCCCAGAAAGCCATATTAAGCTGGACACTCTAATGGTAGATACATGCAATAGGAAATTCTTATAGAGGCCATTAAGTCATGTATTTAATTTCATCTTTAAGAGCATCGAAGAATATCATAAGTAACTATCATATGTTGTAATTTATAGTGGAATATAAAAGCAAACATCTGTTATATTAAAAAAAGCACACATAAAAATAATTGAATGTAAATATGCCAAAAGTATCAAAATATAAACCTATATGTCTAATAATCTATGTTTAAAAAACTGTAAAATTCTAATGGTGAAGAAGATATCGAAATCTTGTAGAGTTCATAAGGCTGGTGATAAAAAATAATTATAGGCAGATATCGTTATCCTGTAACTTCCTTAAAGCTTTAGAAATCTTATTATACAGGCATATATTCTTCCATATAAAGAGCTTTATCACTCCTGCTCAGCACGGCTTCATGGCAGGCAGATCAGCAGTTACAAACTTATTTTGCGCTACGCAATACATTGCGGAAGCTTTAGATAATCGTAATCAAGTTAATGTCATCTACCTTGATATGTCAAAGGCATTTGACCGCATTGATCATGCTATTGTGTTACGTAAATTAGAAGCATTTGGATTATCTGAATCACTCCGAAAACTGATTGCGAATTACCTTATGCACAGGAAGCAATCTGTGGTTGTGGATGGCTGCAGATCAAATTTTATTCCAATTAATGCAGGAGTCCCTCAAGGTTCAGCTTTAGCCCCTACTTTGTTTATTCTCCACACCAATGACCTCCTCTCTAGCACATCCAACCCAGTTCACAGTTACGCGGACGACAGCACCCTCCACTCAAATATACAATATTCTAAGCCTATCTCTTTAGCCCAATTAGATGAGGATCGCAGACTCATGGAGGGTTCTGTTTCCGTGGATCTCCAAAAAATATTAGACTGGGGAAGTAGAAATCTTGTACAATTCAACCCCGCCAAATCTCAGTCTTGCTGTAAATTTGTTCTACTAAAATTCACTAAAAAGTGTCACCCGAATGGATCAACGTCGAACCTGTTATAGGTTTAGGTAAAACATTCACAATTTAAGCTAACAAGTTAAGATCTAATTTGGTATAACTTGGAAGAAGAAGAATATTTGTGTGCTTCATGCTTGCCAATTTTAGGAGCAATATAATGTAAATATTCATTTGAAGTTTTAATATGTATGTAAGGATGTTAGGGAAGAAAATATCTAGATGGAGACCCTGTGGTCCATCTCACAATGTTCTTTTAATATGTAATTAAATAAACATTATACGAAGTTATCGGAACTTTAACATTAAAAATAGAAGTAAAAATTAAAAAAACATAGGAACATTTATTTATACCTTTCCCCTTTCCTAGATAAATTATGGCGAATGGCATACTTTGCAATACCTTTAGCTTTAGCCGCTACTTTGTTTCTTCTCCACATCAATGACCTCATCTCTAGCACATCCAACCCAGTTCACAGTTACGCACCCTCCACTCAAATATACAATATTCTAAGCCTGTCTCTTTGGCCCAATTAGATGAGGATCGCAGACTCAGACTCATGCAGGGTTCTGTCTGCGCGGATCTCCAAAAAATATTAGACTGGGAAAGTAGAAATCTTGTACAGTTCAACCCCACCAAATCTCAGTCTTGCTTTCTTTCTCATAAAAGATACACCAGCGCTAGACCCATCACAATGAACAACCAAGTTATTCTAAGTAATGAGTCATTTTCACTTGTAAGCATTTCTGTGGATCGAAATCTCAATTGGCACCAAGATGTCACATCAATTTCAGAAGCGGCTGCTAAGAAATTAGGTTTCCTCTACCGGGCTCGCAAATACTTTTCACCAGCTAATCTCTATACCTTATATACTTCACAAATAAAGCCAAACCTCGAATACTGCTTCCACATCTGGGGTGCCGCTGCCGCTTCTACACTCGCTACCCTAGACTCCATTCAGAAGACAGCTATACGTCTCATTGGTGACCCTACCCTCACCCAAAGGCTGGCATCTCATGCCCACCGACGTGCCGTTGGTGACCTCTCTCCCTCTCTTTTATAGATATCTGCACGGACACTGCTCAGAGGATCTTTCTTCCATAGTTCCTTCACCTGCTGCCCCCCAGCAGATCTACCAGGGGAACAGAGCGAATGCACCCTTTTACTGACCAGGTCACCAGACATAGAACATCTTGTTATGCCCGCTCTTTTGTCCCGAGGACTTCCAAGTTGTGGAATTCCTTGCCGGCGCATGTTTTTCCTTCTCCTCCGAACCTCCAAACCTTCAAGTCCAGAATTAACAAGTTGTCTCTTTCCTCCTTGTCGACACCCACGGTACGATAGTATTTAGGTTGTAAGCCCTCATGGTGTGTTGTTGAAATAAATAAAAAACCTTTGCTTAATACTTTTATTAGATAAAAACATTGTATGTCATTCTCTACTGACTTAGATGGCCAATGGACGTAATGTCCGAAGCCAATTCCTTCCACACACACACACTCTACTGACTTATTATTAATCTAACTAATTTTAATCTTATCTTTGGTATATCCTTGTATTCACTGAGATTTATCATGCCTATAAAAACTTAATTAAAAAAGTAATTGGTAGGTAGGTATATAACCTGTGTCTATGAAGTAGAGCATAAATGCAATTAGATTGAAAGCAACCATTATTAAGGAAAATGAAAAAAATAGGTCGATTTTTATTATAATAAACTTACTTTTTGATATAAAAATTTCACCCCTATAGCTTTACCACTTCAGGGGGTAGCTACCCCATCGAAATTTTGGAATTGGATGGTGGGTAGTGTGATACATCTAACCCAATTCTCTATTCAGCAACACCATTTTTTTGTAGGAATAAAATAAAGTGAGTAATAACATTTGTATTATCAGTAACACCTAACACAAGTGATGCCTATAATGAATTACATAAGTTCAGTCTTATATAATCTAATGTTCGAAATGCCCGCCTTCTTGTGCCTGACAATATCCCAAACGGTCAACAAGTTCTTGTTGGACTCTATTTATAATCTCTGGAGAAATATTAGTACATTCAGTTCTAATTCTTGGTTTTAATTCGTCGACATTATCTGGTTTAATATTATAATTATTATTTTTATCATAGTCTATAAGTCTGTGAACAGAAAAAAACCTCTAGACGCAGCAAGTGCGTCACGGAAGTGAATTTTCATTAAAATCAATTTGGTTACCGATATAACCTATATAGTAGGAACAATGTACCATATTTTATCAAAATAATTATCTCAAAATGTACAAAAATGTTCCGAAAATTAACTTTAAATGCTTCTGAGAAAACTGGTCTCCTAGACAATGAACCTTAGGTTCCAAAATGCCCTTGCTGCGTTTATGCAAAAAATTTCCGAAAATAAAGTTAAATGTTGGTTCCCTAACCAACAAAACTTACGTTAATAGAAAATTGAGTTATTGAAATTTGAAGGATTTAATGAAAATTCGCTACCAAAACGCACTTACTGCGTCCAGATTTATTTCTTTCAAACATGCATCATATTTCGATTAAAAAATGTTAAAATGCAGTATCGAATTTGTTCTACAAAAATTAGCTAAAAATTATAGACCGTTAAACCATAAACTTCACTAAACCGACAGCCAAAGCACCAGAAAAAGGGTATATTGGAAATGAATTTTCTGTAAATATTTTAGTAGAATGAAGGTCAATGACAGTTGAATCTGAAACTTAAGGATTCGCAGAACACTCTTCTTGCAACATTTTCTTTTCACAATCCGTATTTGTTTCACGTTCTTTGCCTAAACATTGCCAATTTTGACGTTTTAAATTGCGTTGACGTTTTGAGGAAAACTCCAAAATTCGTTTCTTTACCTGCCCGTAACTTTTTGTCCTTAAACTTAGAGACCTAAATTTTGGTACATGGTTCACTCTTTATAATACAAATACCCGTAGCAAATTTGG